>OZ004708.1:116930812-117490812 GCA_963924515.1 Vespertilio murinus
AAGGCTGTCTCCTGGTATAGACACAGCTGATCTTCCCAACCTAACAACTTAGGGAAGCAGCGAAAATGCTCAAACGAGGAAACAGATCACAAACAAAAGAAATGGAGGACAAAAAGCGACTAGATATAAAGTTCAAAACCATGCTTATAAGGTTGTTCAAGAATCTCCTAGAAAAAGCCAATAAAATAAATGAGACCTATGAAGACATGAAAAGAGATCAACTAGAAATAAAGAATACATTCTCTGAAATAAAAAATATTATATGGAGTCCTAAAAATAGAATGGAAGATTACAAGAATCAAGTCCAAGATTTGGAACACAAAGAGCCAGAGGACACCCCTCCGCAGAAGCAAGAAGACAAGAGAATCCAGAAAGTTAAAGATAGTGTAAAGCCGAAACCGGTTTGGCTCAGTGGTAGAATGTTGGTCTGTGGACTGAAAGGTCCCAGGTTTGATTCCGGTCAAGGGCATGTACATTGGTTGCAGGCACATCCCTAGTAGGGGGTGTGCAAGAGGCAGCTGGTCGATGTTTCTCTCTCATTGACATTTCTAGCTCTCTCTCTCTCCCTTCCTCTCTGTAAAATATCAATAAAATATATTTTTAAAAAATCAATAAAATAAAATAAAATAGTGTAAAAAACCTCTGGGACAACTTCAAGCGAACCAACATCAGAATTATGGGTGTCCCAGAAGATGACAGAGAGCAAGATACCAAAACCATATTGAAAGACATAGTGACAGAAAACTTCCCTCACCTGGTGAAAGAAATAGACTTACATGTCTAAAAAGCACAGAGAACCCCAAGCAAAAGGAATCCAAAGATTCCTTTGAATCCAAAGAATCCAAAGAAGACCACAACAAGACACATCATAATTAAAATTCCAAGAGCAAAAGACAAAGAGAGAATATTAAAAGCAGCAGGACAAAAGCAGGTAGTTACCTATAAAGGAGCACCCATATGACTGTCAGCTGATTTCTCAACAGAAACCATGCAGGCCAGACGACAATGGCAAGAAATATTCAAGGTAATGAGTAACAAGAACCTACAGCCAAAAATACTCTACCCAGCAAAGCTATCACTCAGAATAGAAGGCCAGATAAAGAGCTTCACAAATAAATTTAAGCTAAAGGAGTTCATCGCGCCAAGCCAGAATTATATGAATTGCTAAAAGGGGTTCTTTAGGAAGAGGAAGAAAATAAAGAGAAAAATTATGAACAAACACGTAACTATCAACAAGTGAGTCTAAAAACCAAGGGAAGTAAAAATCATGATGAACAATATTAACTGGTGAATATAATAGAATCAGAGGTATGGAAGGGGAGTGGACTGATGATTCTCATGGAAATGGGGCTTGGGGGGTGGGCGGGAAGAGACTGAACATAAATTGCACCTATAGGTGAGGACAATGGGGGATGGGGAAAGGGCAGAGAGTGGGATGGAAACTTGGTGGAGGGGATTAATGGATAGGGGGGGAAAATGAGGAACATTTGTAATAATATGAACAATAAAGATTTATTAAAAAATAATAAACTATGTTTTGAAATTTTATTTTGACAGTTATAAATGTGGAAGAAAAAAACATTTAAATCTTTTTTTAATATATTTTATTGATTTTTTACAGAGAGGAAGGGAGAGGGATAGAGAGCTAGAAACATTGATGAGAGAGAAACATCAACCATCTGCCTCCTGCACACTCCTCACCAGGGATTTTCCCATAACCAATGTACATGTCCTTAACCAGAATTGAACCTGGGACACCCCCCAGTCCGCAGACCAACACTCTATCCACTGAGCCAAACCGGTCTCAGCAAAACATTTAAATCTTACTTAATTACTCACCAATCCTTATATGAAAAGGGGTGTGGAGCTTCTCTGTGGTAATAAAATCATACAACACTTCCATCAAGTCCTATTTGTACTTCTCGCCAATAGTTGTTGTCAGAAGAAAGTTCTCTTTGCAATTAGTCATAACCTTGAGAAAAGCTCCTGGAAGAGTATAACTTACAGTTAATGAGGAAACGATATCCGATTGTACATGTGTGTACATAGATGTCTGTTGTCCTAGTCATGCTTCCTTACTCATTCCCTTGAGAGAAAACAGTAGGATCATTTTGCTGAAAGCTACACTGCAGGAGTATAAGGCCGAATCAAACTGTCTTTATTCTCATAAACCTGGGGAAGACTTTAATTCAATAATTTTGAATCATAGACCTCAACTTCCATCTCAGAGAAGTATTTTATGTTCTCTTTGTACTATTTTTAAGTTGCTTCAATAAAAAAGGACTGAAATTATGTAGACTTTATTACCAGAAAAACAGTGGCTTTGCAATGTATTGAAGAAGTGTCAATAAAAAGCAAGTGGACTGGGCTGCCAACAGGTGTCCATATACAAGGACACTCAGAGTGTCACCTGGGAAAGTGCCATAGATAACTGGGTCTGTGGCTGGATGAGAATGAGTGTTACAAATAAACTGCATCTGTAAATTATTTATTTTTAAAAACTAGTATATAGGGCAACATGGTGGTACACATAATGCCTTGTTTTCTAAGAAGGTAGCAAATCGCTCAGATAATTATAATACTGATAATAATAATTTACACATTTAAAGAAGGAGATGGTATTCTCAAGAGGAAAACTTAAAAATACCATAATCTAAGAGTCTATTGTAGTTCTAGTATTTATCACAGTATAAGAAAGAGAAAATGTTAGTGAAACTTTTAACATTGATATGTGAATATAAAATTTACTACCTGTCATATGCATCACCACTCACATTACTAATCCTATCTTCATTTAGTATTAAATATCTTTCTCTGGCTGACTTAAACTTATAAATCAGATTTATTTTTATAGCAGCTGAATATTACATTGAATATTACACTATAATTTATGTATCCAGTTCATAACATGTCCAGTTTTATAGATTACATAATAACTGTACTGATAAATTGGGGACTTTTGTACGTATAGAGATAAATCTCTCAACATTTAAAGTGCTTACTTTCAGGCTTTTAATAACATTAAGAAGGAATATTGACATACTACTTAGGGTCATATCATCAAACAGGGGTCTTTGTTACTCAATATTTTTATGAAAAAGTGGGGTCATTGCTATTCACATTACTCATTATTCTACTGTCCTTGAAATGCTTTCTATATATCAAAAGTGTGGGCACAAAGATAAAGAAGCAAATACATTGAGTCTTTCATTCTATTACTAGGAATAGATATACCTAAATATATGCATATACATGTATGTATTTTTCTATCAAGTGCTTTTTAATCAGGAATAAGAACTAATGAAAACAAAAGATAATTTTAATCTTATTATCCCATTGAACACAAACTCAGCTTTAATCATATGTCTAGTGTTCAATATATCAATAGTTATATCGCCTGCATTATCACTGTTAATTCTCAGTGTGCAATGGAAGGGGCTTTTCTTCCTTTGACAATCAGAGGTAACACAATATAAATTTAAATCTCTATGAGAAACTGTGCTTATCTCGTGCAGTAATATGTTCCCAGCATGAACGCATTTATAGCACCTGTGTCAGAATACTCTGAAAGACTGTCCATTTCTACTTAATGCTTGTTTTTCCTACAAGACATTCAACATGAAAACTTTGCCATGACTATTATTGCCTCAGAGAAAAATTTGTCTTTGTCTAGAAGAAAATTCAATTTTGACTTTTAGTGAGTAACACAAACTGTTTTTTGAAAACCAAGGTTCTTTTTATTTATAAATAAGGATGCTTGGAGTGGAAATAAAGGATGCTTATGTGTATTTCTTAGGACAGAGTCCTAGAAAATGCAGGTGCTCCTTCAAAAAAGAGGGGCAAACAGGAGGCACATAATTAATAGTGACATTTATGTGCCTGGGAGAATGACATACCCAGGCACAGAATTCTCTGGGGGAAGACAAGAATTGATTGTGTTAAAAAAATATGAAATAAAACAACAACAACTCACAAACCAGATGAAGTCCATGGTAGGGCTGTGTTTGGAGCTTGTGTCCTGAGGCCACAGGAGAGATCAGAGAACATATATCAGTGGACAGTGGGAATCCGTGCTTCATGCCCCAAGACCACAAGGATGAGCTACACCACAGTGGATGGCAGGACCCTGTCACTCAGAGACCAAGAGGAGAGGCCTTATCTCAGGGGAGGCCAGTGATGTCAGGGAGCAGTTAAAGCAATAAGTCTTGTCACAGACTAGTTACAAAAATTATATGTTATTCTTTTTATGTGATGAATTTTATGTGCTTGCATCTAACTGAGCTATTTCTAGGCCATAAGTTACCCTCCAAGTGGAGCAAAGAATATTCTCACCGAACAGCGTCAAGTTACCACCATGTGAGTGCCCTACACTGCTCATTGGCAAGTTGGCATATCTATTGCAGATCTTAAACTAAAAGTAAAGTTGATGTCCACAGCTTCTTGTCAATTGCATCACCAATATTTTCCACATAAGTTATGGGGGCAATGTGAACACAAAATTCTTTGGTTTCTGGCAAACACAGTTTCCTTCACATTGGATACATTATGAAGCAACACATCAGCGCTTGATTGTTTCAGTCAGAACAAATAGTCTGCACTTTCTCCACAGGTGTCTTTATGAACTTCAGTGTTATTTTTCTCTTCCCACAAATTGTTATGGAAAAATCAAAGCAAAGTAATACCAATGAGATTATATATGTACACATAGGTATTATACATATATGTATATTATAATACAACTAGGAGGAGACCAAAGATTCAGTAACTTGTTGAATACACTTCCTCAACAAACTCGCCCTGCATTTACTTAAGTAGCTGCCTCTAACATCCCTCATCTGCCTTAAGCAATGGGTTTACAATCACTAAAAGCCAAATCTCAGAAGCCACTGCGATATTTTTTTAATTTGATGGGAGGACCATATACTATTTGTAAAAAAGGTAGATGCTCAAGTAAAAGAAAGCCTGTCCTGCCAATATTTTGTAGGTAAAAATGCTCACTTATTTGCCCCACTCTGTCTCTCAGGATACTAACTGTCTCAGCCTAGTTCTTTTAAGAAAGCAGAATCTGAGACAAGCTTTTGTACAAGTAAACTTTTTTTTGGAAAGTTATCTCAAGAAATAAAAAAAATGAAGAACTGGGAATAATTAAAATAGAAAAGAGGAAGAGGAAACACTGGTATAACAGTATCATTTTTATTGATTTGAGAAATGAAAGGGGAGAGAGATGAGAGAGAGAGAGAGAGAGAGAGAGAGAGAGAGAGAGAGAGAGAGAGAGAAGAAGAAGAAGAAGAAGAAGAAGAAGAAGAAGGAGGAGGAGGAGGAGGAGGAGGAGGAGGAGGAGGAGGAGGAGGAGGAGGAGGAGAAGGGGAAGAAGGGGAAGAAGGGAAAGAAGGAGAAGGGGAAGAAGGGGAAGAAGGGGAAGAAGAAGGGAAGGGAAGGGAAGGGAAGGGAAGGGAAGGGAAGGGAAGGGAAGGGAAGGGAAGGGAAGGGAAGGGAAGGGAAGGGAAGGGAAGGGAAGCGAAGAGATCAATGATGAGAAAGAATCATTGATTAGCTATCTCCTGCATGCACCTTACTGGCAACCCATGTGCCCTGACTGAAAATCAAACCCTGACCTCCTGGTTCATAGGTCTAGGTCAGCACTCAACTACTGAGCCACACTGGCAGGGCAGTGCCTTCTCAAAGATTTACCTCTGTGAACAACTGTGCCCCATCTTGTCAGAATCTTCTAAAGACCTATACAGAAGAAATTTCAAATGGCTTGTGTGTGGGACTAAACATGTATCTCTACACCCATTCTTCATGAAAGGAAGAACCTGCCCATCCCCTTTGTAAGGAGCTACTCATTACTTTGTGCCTGTGTGAGTGTAGGGGAGTTTCCAGAGGCACCCCACTCTGTGGCATCAGAAAAGCACAGAAGCAGAAAGCTGGTGTTCTGTGGAGTAGCTGGAGCAGATGCATGCATTTTGTAGTTATAGGAGGAAGACAGTAACATTAAAGTGAAATTGTCTGTGGAATAGACTCAATTCAAATTCCTTTTCTCAGGAAAACTAGAATATATTATTTTAACATTAGGCTATATAAAAGTAATTGAGAATGACTGATATACAACATGAAATAATAAGATATGTTCTATAATGTGACATGAATTTATATAGATGTTTCAAACATTATTTTGAGTGACAGATCTTAGCACTTCCTCTGACTTTCTTGTTTGGTTGTATTTGGTAGTCTAATAAAAATAAGATTAATATGTGTAACATTCTGGATAACTAAAGCCAAGGACTATTAATTGAAGTGAAGTGGTCAAAAGAGATATCATGTAAGGTGTCTAATTACCTGTGTTTTTCAGTCCTACAGAGAGGCATGACCCTTCTAATCACTAGGGCCTATTAGGATGTACGTGTAATCCAGGAAACAGCCAATGAAATCAAATGAGCATTTCTTAAACCAAACTTAGTAGTTTTTTAAATCACTTCTGGGACAATGCCTTTTTACTTAGAAGGAATTGGAGTATTGAGACAGATCTGAATCTGATTGATTTGGATGCTGGTGAAACAATCAAGTCAGCCATATTGGTTTTAGCTAATTGGCTTTGCCTGAGAACATTATGTCCACTTCTTGAGCTCAGAATTTCATCAGCCCCTTCCCACCCGCAGAGGTGGTGTTACTTCCCAGATTGGTGTTACTTCGTCAATTAGTCAATAGCATTCCATTATGTACCCTGGAATTCTCTAGCCTTAGAGTTGTGTTTCTCTTCATGTTTGTCCAGCAAGTTTTCTATTCTTCACATTTTCACACTAACATAATTTTTGTCCCTATAATTGACATTTACCTCACAAAGTACCCTAGGTTTCCTTTTTCTTTTTCTTTTTGTATGGATCATTCAGTGTTTCCTTTCTTTCTTTTTCTTTCTTTCTTTCTTTCTTTCTTTCTTTCTTTCTTTTTTCTTTTTTACCCTTTTATTGAGTTATTTAGTATTAGAAATGCTAAATCAAAATTACATAATCTATTGAGTATTTTCCAGTACATGCTCACATTTTAAGTAATCTTAATACTAATTTTTTCAGATAAAATATTAGGTCTAAATAGGAAACCAATTAGTGGGCCTAAAATGACAACACATATAAAGCATTTAGCTCATTATATGTATAAACTTGAGCAAAGTCTGCCATAAACTACTAATCCCTCTCTTAGGTTATGATTAGTCTCATTTAGGTTCATGATAATGATGATTTTCCATCATGGCAACTGCATTTCTATATTAATCAGTGATCAACTTGGTCATTATTAGTAGGTTTGCCAAATAAAATGAGTTATGAAATCCATCACTTGTAGCTGTTGAAGCCCAATATTTTTAAAGTTTAGCCTTTATACTGGCAACCATAAGTGTTTCTAAGGTTAAAGATCTTTCTATTGCTACTTACTAATGCCAAACACATGATTTGGGGATTACAAAAGGTAAGACTTTCAAAAAATAAATATCTGCTATGAAATTTCTACTTTAAAATGCTGTCCTTTGTGCTGTAGTAGCTTAGATAGAAAAGGAATAATTTCACTGTCAAGCATTGTCTCAGAGTCTTCTTCAACAATCCTAGTTGTTTTATATATTAGCTTTCATTTTAAGTATAGGTTACTATAAAATATTGAAAGGTAAGAAATATGTCTCAACAGTTAAATTTGGAGAGATAGTCTTTTTACTCTAAGGAAATTATTCCATATAAATTTATTTCAGAAGTCTAAATGAGACTCACATTACTTTACACTAGCAAATAGTTCTAATTGACAAATGATCTATACTAACAAAAGGGTAAAATGCTAATTAGACCAGACAACCATCTGGACATCTTTCTGGACAAAGCCACGGTGGCAGGGGCCAAGGCTGAGGCCATTAATGGCAATCAGGCTGGCAGGGGAGGGGACTTAGGGGCAATCAGGCTGGCAGACAGAGGCAGTTAGGGATTATCAGGCAGGCAGGGGACCAGTTAGAGGTGATCCAGATGAAGGGGAGCAGTTAAGAGTGATGAGGCTGAGGCTGTTAGTGGTGATCAGGCTGGCAGGGGAGGGCACTTAGGGGCAATCAGGACGACAGACAGAGGTGCTTAGGGATGATCAGGCAGACAGGCAGAGGTGGTTAGGGGTGATCAGACATGAAGGCAGAGAGGTTTGGGCAATCATGCAGGCAGGCAGAGTGGTTAGGGGTGATCAGACACGAAGGCAGAGAGGTTTGGGCAATCATGCAGGCAGGCAGAGTGGTTAGGGGCGATCAAGCAGGCAGGCAGGTGAGAGGTTAGGAGCCAGCACTCCCAGATTATGAGAGGGGTCCCAGATTGGAGAGGGTGCAGGTGGAGCTGAGGGACCCCTTCTGTACATGAATTTCGTGCACTGGGCCTGTAGTCCTATATAATAAAGAGGAATATGCTCATTATCTGTTATGCCATGAGGTGTGACGACCAACTGCCTAACAACCAGATCTCGGATCTGCAGGAGGGCAGGTAAGTGAACTACAAGTGGGCTGCAGAGAGCTGCAGGACATGGCAGGGCAGCAAGCAAGTGAGAGGTGGAGAGCTATAGGAGGGGGCAGGTCAGCAAGCTATGAAAGGGCGAGGGGGGAGCTACAGGAGGGCAACAGCGACCTACTGGTGCACAAATTTGTGGTCAGGGCTGCTAGTATTAAATAACATTAATGCATACATTTAATTTGAAAATTTTAAATTTATTTTTATTGTTGACATTATTACAGAAGTCCCTCATTTTTCCACCCTTTGCCCACTTCCACCCAGCCCCAGCCTTCCCCCCTCCCTGGCCTTCATAACACTGTTGTCTGTGTCCATGGGCTATGAACATGTGTTCTTTGGCTAATATCTTCACCTTCTTTTATCCAGTCTCCCACCACACTCCTCCCCTCTGACATTTGTCAGTCTGCTCCATGTATCCATGCTTCTGGCTCTATTTTGTTCATCAGTTTGTTTTGTTCATTAGATTCTATACATTAGTGAGATTGTATGATATTTGTGTTGCTTTGATTGGGTTATTTCGCTTCACAAAGCACACTCCAGGTCTATCCATGCTGTCATGAAGGTAAGAGTGCCTTCTTTTTGTATAGCCTCATAGTACTCCAGTGTGTAGATGGACCACAGCTTTTGTAATCACTCATCCACTGATGGGCACTTGGGCTGTTTCCAAATCTTGGCTATTATAAATAATATTGCTATGAACATAGAGATGTATATATTATTTCTAATTTGTGACTTTTATTATAATTTCTACTTTGTGGAACATTTTACTTTATAAAATGTGTTATAATTACTTTATATTTTTAATTAGATGTTATATATTATACTTGTCTTTTTAAATTTTTCTTTAAGAGTGATCTGTGATGAATTTATGGAATTATGATGTTCTTTTTTCATTTCATATCTACATGTACACTTTGGAATCTATAGTCTATAATTAAAAAAGTACTTCAAAGAAACTCAATAGAAAAACATAAATTATAATGAGTAATTAAAAAATTTAGATTATTGAAATTTGATAACTTTTTAAAAATTAAGACTTTTAAACAGATTTAATAGGTTATTTAGTATGGCAATGCTACACACAAAAAAGTGAAGTATACTTTTTACTCAAATTTATACAATGTTACTCAAATTTATTTTATGAAGGGGTCTCCCATATTTTAAGGAAGGGATTATATTTTTTTCTTTTTTTTTTACAGTATCAAGAATTTACTCATTTATTCAATGACAATCATGTCATCATCTTCTGGAACATCATCATAACAATCCAATTCCTGAATTTCCTGGTGAATTTCTTGTGACTCCATTTCTTTCAGAATCAGTGGACCAAATCTTTCATGTTTAGCAATAGCACTGTCTTTAAATGAGTACTTCTTGTCAAGGTAGCCTGCTGGCAGTGCATTTGGAATGCAACTGTCAGTGATTTTCTCCCATGAATTCTTTTGTTTATTTTATTTATTAAGGTATTATATGTGTTCATAGCTTACCATTGCCCCTACCCACCTGCCATACATGCCCTCCCTCCCCAGAGTTTTGTGTTTGTTGGTTGTACTTATATGCATGCATACCAGTCCTTCCATTGATCTCTTATCTCCCCCAGATCTCCTTCCTCTCCCCACTGTCATTTGACAGTCTGCTTGTTTTATGGTGACTATCTCAGGACCACACGAATAGAATCCGCTCCTCCTCCAGTTCACACTGCCCCCCTCCCCCCCCGTCCCACCGCTTCCCCAGGGCACACGGCTCTCCTGGGGCACACGGCCCCCATGGGGCACATGGCTCACCCAGGGCACATGGCCCCCCTGGGGCGCTGGGGTCGCGATCGGAAGGCACTGCACCAGCTCCTCACTAGCACAGCGGGCAGACTGGGGCAGCTGCGGGCGGGGAGACCACGCTCCAAGACTCCTTCTGGGCGGGAGCAGAATGGCTGTGGACGCGGAGGCCAAGCTCCGAGGCAGCCCACTCCCTGGGCCTGCGACAGAGCTAGCTTTGCTCTTGGTGGGCTTCTCTCACTTGCGGCAGCTGCAGTGGGTATGGTGTCGACGGTGGCTCCCGTGGTTCCATTTAGTTTTAAAATCCACATGGCGACAGCGGCGCCCCTCCTCAGGGGCTTGGCAGAAGCTCTTGCCTGGCCATGCAGCAGCGGGACTGACAGGCGAAGGGCTCGCCAGGGCTACCAACTGAAGGCGCTGTGCCAGCTCCTCCCCAGCACAGCAGTGGGCTACGATGGCTGCGGGTGTGGAGGCCGGGCTGAGATGGCTGCAGGCAGGGAGACCACGCTCCAAGGCGTCTCGTTCCAGGCAGGAGAGGAAGGTGCAGCCGAGGCCCGGCATCGGTTCCCTCGCTCCCACTGCTGGCCGGCCGGGAAGGCTGCGTACGCAGAGGCCAGGCTCTGAAGCAGCCCACTCCCTGGGCCCAGGGCGGAGCAAGCTCAGCTCTCGGTGGGCTTCCCTCACTTGTGGTGGAGGCAGCGGCAGTGGCTCCGGCTCCTCCGTAGTTTTATACTTCACATGGCTGCAGTGGCGTTTTTATTTGTCTCTAGTTGTAGCCATCTCATTCCGCCAGCTTTCCTGTGGGTCTGATGTGATGATCCCTTTCAATTTTAGCTGTTTTTTATTTATTTATTTATTTATTTATTTATTTATTTATTTATTTTTTTACCAAATTGTTGATGAGGTGGCAGCTTAGGAGACTACCTAGGCTGCCATCTTGTTTAGGTCTTCCAGGATTATATTTCTATTGCTTCTCTGAATACACATTGAGTAATACTTCCCTGGGAAAATGTATAACAAATAAAGAAGCACAGGTTTTCACCTTTCTTTACTTTATGAAGTACAGAAATCTTGTATTTTACTTGATAATGGCTTTAACAGAGAGAGAATAAAAATTGCCACAAAGTAAGAACATAAAGATTTTATGCTTATACAGTCTTGGTATTAAAAATTACAAATTAAATATATTCATTAATGTTATTTAATACTAGTAACCCTGCACACAAATCTGTGCACCAAAAGTATTTTGCAGTGAAATCTGAAATCACCATAAAAAATATGTCCCAGTTCTTCTCCTCAAGAATTATGTAAATATGTGATTACCTCACAAAGGCCTTTTGAATTAAACTATTTAGTAGTCAAATTCATGAAACAATTGGGACATATTTGGTTGTCAATAACATCAAAATAATAATAATAATAACTGCAATAAAACTTCCGCTTTAAAACAGGAGAATGGAAACAATACATTCAATAGAGAATAGAAACAATACAGTCTGTGTCTCGTCCATGGAGCTTCTAGAGTCCTGTTTAGAGGGTTCGAGTCTGTGTTACCTGCTGTGGAGGGAGTTTCTTTGCTGCTACCAGTTTAGTTTGTTCTCAGACACTCTCCCTTATGCTACATTATCCTTCATGATGGCATAGGCACATTGAATGGAGACCATTTCCATCAGGATCTACTGGACCCTAGTCACTGTTCTCTTAGGACAGTCTTGTGTCAGTCAGGAGATGAACAATAATAGGCATTTATTTGCCAGAATTAGAGTCTCTATTTTTAAAACTATATATTTGGAATTGCAATAAGACTCACATCTCTCTGATTTGAAACAATTCTGTGTACTAGAAACCATAGGTAGAAAGACTTCATTTAGGTAAGAATAAAAACTGCCACAAGGTAAGAACATGAAGATTTTATGTTATACAGTCTTAGAATTAGGACAGTGAATCTGGGTAAGCAAAGGAAGCTGCCCGGGTCTCATACCCTGCCCAACCCTGTACTGGAGCCTGCCCTCAGAATCTCCTCGTCAGCACCTTGGGTGGGGTTAGGAACTGCTGAAACAGTGCCTGCCTTCATATGTCTCCTAAAGTCATTATCATTTTTCCTCACAACTCCCATTCCTTCTCCCCCCTTTCTCCCTTGCTCCCCTCCCCACTTCTCTCTCTTTATGATCAGGTCCCAACTTGGGAAAGCTGGTGTGGGTTTGTAGGCAGGAAGTGGTGTCAGGTTCCCCTTAGGCTCTGATCTTACTCCTGTCAAATCTTCCACCCACTGAGAGCTATCTGGCACAACTTTGTCCTAACTTTGATTTTATGTGTAAAATTTTCCTTTTCCAACCCAGTGAAGCTATAGATGTTCAGAATTTTGGTCATTCTTTATTTCAGCCACAATCAAAAGGAGCTTCTTTTTTAAAAGCTTTCTTTCTTTCTTTCTTTCTTTCTTTCTTTCTTTCTTTCTTTCTTTCTTTCTTTATTTATAATTCTATTTTCTACTTTCAGGTGGGCTGACTTCAAGGGATAAAAACCAAAGGCCTAGTATATTTCAACATCTTACCTAAAGCTGCAGAATTAGCCAACACATTCAGACATTATGGCATTTCCCTCCCTCAAGCCTAATTTTGCAGGCTCAATAAATGAAAAATCTGAGTCTCCGTGTGCAGTACCTCACCGACTTACAGCTGCTGTACTAGCACATAATGACTGACAGCCTCTGCTGTCCAAGAGGAGAGAAGGAGGGATCCCAACCACTCTTGTCCTACCTTCCTAGTTTAATTAGGGCTTTTACTGCCAATCCTTATTTCCCTGAATAAAATTCTCAGTAAGTTCAGATGCTTGCGTGCAAATAATGGATGGTTCACATAATCTTACAACTCCTTCACAAAGCACTGGCATTCACTCTTACTGCGTTGGCAAAAGTCACACTCCCAGCCCTAACTAAATCACTTGAGCCAGGAATTTGCTGACAGTCTTTAGCTAAATTCACATGGAACAAGAACTTGGAGCTTGAGTACAGTCAGTTTTCAATGAGTCTCCATGAAAATGAGCTACAGTTTGAGAAAAGGGAAGGAGACTGGTAAGCTTAAAATTCAACCAACAGATACACACTATCTCTATAAATCTATCTGAATCTTAGAGGTATTTTACAATAATATTTAACTCTCTTCCTTAGAAAGAGTACACATGATATTTTACACCAGTTATATTAAAAGATAAACTCCCTATGGAAACTGGCAATAAGTAGCCTTACTAAGAACAGTTTGTAGAATATTATGTAACTCCCATACCAAATTAAAAAAAAAAAGAGAGATTGCAAATAGAAGTCTTGAAAATAAAATTGACAATTAGTTTGCTTTCTTCATATTTCTTTTTGTAAAAGATCTTTGAACTGAAAATTAAATGTATTTGTAACATAAATAAAGCAAAATACAAAAGTCCTCAAGTAAATGAGCTTAGAAAGTGCATGACCCACCAGGGCCCATTTGTGAAAAGGTAGGTGTCCTAACCGTAAATCTCAACCACACATTTGGAAGAAAATATTGGCTCTGAAATAAAAGATCTGAGGTCAAAGCTCTCAACCTTTATAATACAAAAACAAGTGTGGATTAAAAAGTATTGAATTATGCTGCTCTAGATATTAATACTTGTCAAGCAGAATTGCTAAGATTAAATAATAAAAGTAACAAGTTAACTTAACAAATAACCTAATACATAAGTACTAGGAGTAATTCAGTTACTTTTGTTAAATACTACGTGTTTTATTGTTTTGTTTTTTAGAATTTTAAATGAAAAAGGCTAATAGCATTTAATGGATTTTCTGTCTTTCTAACTCGTTGTTTTTTATGATTCTTATAAAGCTGTTTTTTAAAATATTTTTAATTGAATTTAGGAGATAGGAAGGGTAAAGGGAGAGAGAGAGAGAAAGATAAATGAGAGGAAACATCACAGGCTGCTTCCTACATGCTCCCTCTTGGGGGTCCAACCTGCAAGGCAGGCTGTGCCCTGACTAGGAATCGAACTGGCAGCCCTTTAGTGCATGGGATGGTGCTCAACTAACTCAGCCACACCGGCCAGGGGTTAAAGCTGTTTTTATTGTATTTGAATCCTCAGCTTCATCGGCTACTATAGTGTTGAGAGAGGATAAGAAACTTCCCAAATGAGTCACATTTAAAAATCTTCCTTTGAGAAGAATCTCAAGTGATCATGCTTCATATTGCTTGTATAACAGCATTAAATTCTCTTACCACAGCAACCCAGGGTTTATCAAATATTATCTTCATACACTTTATTTTACACCTCAATATACATTCCCCCCTCCCCCCTACACACACACACACACACACACACACACACACACACACACCCCAGAACTCAGGACCACTGGCAGTTTTACATCTCCAGTTCATACCCTAGGGGGAGCCAAAAGATAGTCACTGATATTCCGGTCTACAGTGTTCCCTCAGAAAATCACAGGAAAACATAGATTTTCCTTTTCAAGTAAATCATGTTTATTCTGCTTCCAGGCCCAGGAATCTACCCTTCAGAGGCTGGCTCTAGGAAATATAATTATAAATAAAGCCTCCATTTAATGAGTGGATTCTTCAGTCACATTTATTTTAACTGTCCCTCTTGTGTCTTTTGTTTGTTTGTTTGACATATTTCATTAAACATATACTATTTATCTGAGTACAGGCAGGGCGTTTTCACATAACAATGCCCAGAGCAGACCTTTAACTTATCTTACTGCATTTCCATGTGTTGATAACATCAGTCACCTCCAAGAGGCTTTTTCGCAGGTGTACTTGATTTAATAGCCCTAACATTTTTGGGGGGTTGACATTCTGTTAATTCTTCATGGGGTCTTAAGGGAAATTCTGAAATACTTATTTTATTTGCATAAATAAGATTAAGGAAACATAAATAAAGTTACTCTTGTTAAATACCAGCATATTCAATTAGATTGCTTTCTGATTTCCATTGATCAGCCCTATAGAAACTCCCTACAACTCTCCTGACACCACGCTAGTCCCTCCACCAGATACTAATCAGATTTGTAATCCTGGAAGGAAGTCATCTTCATGTTTTAAAAATATATAAAGGAGTTTCCATAAGAAGAGATCATTCTGGTTCTTCAATGAAGGATGTATTCAGAGCAGTGGGGACAGCCACTAGAAGGGACTCTACAAATATACATACAACTTTGTCTTGGTTCCCTTTCCAGTATATTTGGGAACTCAAGTCATGGAATCTGGCAAGTGTCTGCCATGCTTTGTTTAAAAGATGTTGGCCCAGCCAGCATGGTTCAGTGGTTGAGTGTTGACCTATGAATCAGGAGGTCACAATTCGATTCCCGGTCAGGGCACATACCCCAGTTGAGGGCTCAGTCCCCAATGTGGGTTGTGCAGAAAGTAGCCACTTAATAATTCACTCTCATTGATGTTTCTCTCTCTCTCTCTCTCTCTCTCTCTCTCTCTCTCTCTCTCTTTCTCTCTCTCTCTCTCCCCTCCTTCCTCTGGGAAATAAATAAAAAATACTTTAAAAGATGTTGACTTTTGCACTATAAAATTCACCGAATCATGTGACTATGCCAATAATATTTTAATATCTTTCAGGTTACTGCACCTTAAATAAAGGAGAGACTTCTGAAGAAACTTGATATTCTAAAAATAAGATCAAACACAATGGATAGATTCAGCCCTAATTATTTTTTGTTTTAAGATATAGAAGCTAGGTTTTTGTTGGGGTCAGAGGTTGTCTGAAGGATATAGTAGATATAACAAATAAAAAGTTAGAGGCAAAAAGGAGGTCCATAATCATAAAATGGAGTATATCTATTGTTTTTGTCTTTCCATTAATCATTATCTAACCTGAATTATTTTTTTCTCTTTTTTTAGTAGTACCCTCCAACACTCTTTGGTCCAAATTAAATCAATTATCTTCTTCTCTTGGTTTCAGTGTTTGTAACCAGCATAATTTAGAAGTAGTGATAACCTCTTTAACCATGTGGTTTGGAAATACTTTAAATGTAAGTGAGGAAAGGGAAGAATGAAGGAGACATGTGGAGAAAGGAGTCAGGAGACAGGAAACAAGATCTTATTAGACTTTGAAGTCATTTTTTAATTTCCGACTGCTTATATCCCCCCCCCCCCTTAATTTAAAGAGTGACTTTGGATCATTTTTCCAAGATTTTGGACTTTATGTGCACATTATAGAATAACTTTTTACAAATAGGTTGATAGCATTGTTGCACAGCTCTTAATGTTTGTCCTATATTCATTCAGCTGGTCAAAAAATTGCCATAATGATAATACTTGCAGGAGATCATTTATTTTAAATTTAGAGTGATTATTTTGTTCCATCTAATGATAGCTTCTGTTTTGGACTTTGTAGTAATAATCCCAATAATATTCCCAAGTAATATATTTTAAAATATGAAAGTTTGAAATCATGATTAAAATGAATCTCAAATGCAATGGGGAAATTGTTTTAACAGTAGAAAGATCATTAACAAATGTAAAAAACAAAACAAAACAAAAAGTCTTTCTTTAACCATGTACATATGTTCTTTGTTCAGCTATTCAGTTACCCTGTTAACCAAATCCCATAGCAATGTTCCCTTAATGATTCAAGCCCTCCCTTGATTTCAAAACGATCTCAGGTAATACTCAGGTATGAGTGCTGTGGCAAGATCAATTCTCACAAAGCGCTTTTTAGTCACACAGGGTTCTGAAGCATTTGGAGAAAAGGTGAAGGCTGTTTCATTTCTCCTGGGTCAGGTTTAGAGGTCAGCACTAGAAAAAGCTGTAGGAGGCACATTCAGCGGTATTTTCTTTTCTTTTAATGGCCCACAGTCTTTGTTCTAGTTATTTAATTTGGATTCTCACTGCGAAGCAGCACATCGAAGAGAACTGTGTACTGGGGCAGAGAAATGGAGCATGAGGCTGCGGTGAGCTGCGGTCAGGCCTGGCCACAGGAAACCACCATTAAAAATCAAGCAGAAACTTGTAGTCGCCGGAGCATGAACGCAGAGAAGAGAGTGACCTTGTTCAGGCAAAGCGAGAAATTCAAGGTCTGTGCTCCCAGCATTAAGTCTGGTGTATGAGGCCTGGAAAAAGGTTTATTTTCAATTATTGTTGAAGTAATTCTGTTCTGAGATGAATCCACAGATTAGTGCTTTGCTGATAGGAGTCCACAGGATTTGGGATTTAGTGAAGTCAGACCACCAACCACACTTTGGCACAACTCCATGAGACATGAGGGAGGAAATGGTAGCCAGACCCAAGCCTCTACATGCTGTTTGTAACTCTGTGTTTCTTATTAGTTTTAAGAGTAAGCCAGAATAAAAACACATCTGAAGATCCAAATTGTTATTTATCCCATTGTTCCATGCATATCGCCTCTGCAATCTGACTAAATCAATATATTTTTTTGCCGTTCACACACACACACACACACACACACACACACAAATATACATATGTAATTCTCTTTAAAATGAATCTGGTAAAAATAGAAGAATGTATAATGTGTGTCATGCTCATCTCCATCCTCCAATATATAAAAAGATGATGGAGCAGACGGGTTTTACTTGGAGTCCATTATGCGTTGGTATTAGGACGTCATGGGGACTTTTAGAACCTAGACTGTTGGTTTAGCTCCCATGGGATCTTCTTAGGCTTCAAGGACCAATAGCTGGTAGATCACAGATTCACCTTCCTACTGGCTGTCAGGGGCAGGACGTGTTGGCACAGTGGGCTCACAAATAAAGATCCCAGCAGGGAAAAGCCCTTCCTTCCCAGGTAGAAGTTAACTTGTTGATTTTTTTGTTTGTTTAAGAAAGACCCGCATAGACGTGGCCAGTATGGCTGGGTTTGCTGGGCACTGAGCCTTGTGCTGCAGGGCTGCTGGCTCCATGCCCAGGCACATATCTGGGTTTCGGGCTTGGTTCCTGGTGAAGGAAGGCAGCCAATTGATGATTCACTTTCACATAAATGTTTCTCTCTTTCTCCTTCTCTCTTCCTCTCAAAAAAAAAGGAAAAACATCATTAAAAAAAAAAGACACACAACCACATAAATGTCAAATAAATGCCAAATAGTTCTGGAGTTAACGTTTATTGAATAGCATCATAACCTCCTTTAAATACTTTCTTTAGTTATTAATTAATTTAGTTATAATTATATCTTCAATTTATAAAAAAAAGAAAAGTAAAGCCCTAGAGAACACATTCCTTACCAGGATTACAGAGCTAGAAGTCATCAGAGATAGGATTTTGACTTAGTGACTTACATAAGCTCAGGGTAACAAGAACAGAAACTAGAATTTGACCCAAGTTGTTTGTCTTCAAGATGCGAGCTCTTAGGCAGTACTTGACACTGCCACACACACATATATTGTGTTACAAGCACGATATTACAGCCCTGGACGGTGTATCTAGGTGGTTAGAGTGTCGCCCCTCGATCTGAAGGGTGGCAGGTTTAATTCTAGTCAGGGTCTTGTACCTCAGTTGCCAGCTCCATCCCCAGTGAGATTCCTTGTTCTTGCTGCCACACTTTGGACTGATTGTTGCATTGGAAGTAGGACTCTTATGATGTCACACGCAAGACGTTCCAGAGATCCACAAGGGGAAATGAGGTCTGATGATACGGTTTATTTGTAGCATCAGATACAAAATCAAAACAGTGCCTTCCTCGGTTTCCCAGCATCCCCCGATCTCTGCCCAGCCTCCATGGACAGTCAGAGGCAGGAACAGGGCCAATGTCCAGAGGTTCTGTGCCACAGTAAAGCCTAGTTCTCTGGAGCCAGCGTTGTCTGCCAGGGCCCTGGGCATTGCTAAGTGGTCCAGCCTCTGTCCAGGTAGCTTAGTGCTGCTCCAGGCTGTGGTCCGGGGCTGAGCTGCTGTATCCAGGCTCCTGCCTGGAACCTGCGTCTGGGGTCCACAGAGCCGTTGACCACAGGGCTGTCAGGGCCACTGGGTCACTACAAAGAGAGACTGTGCAAGGCTGAGTGCCCTGGGATTGTCTTATCTTGGCTTGGGAAGACCAGGAGCTCTTCAAAATAACCAGTCAATTTCCCAGGTGCTTGTGGGCCTGTAGCCAATTGATCCCTTTCCCAGGTTAGACTGACAAGCCTCTATGGTAAGCATTTTGGCTTTTACTGTGTGTGTACTTACCTCCCTCTTATTGTTTTGTCCCCTCCCCCAGTGAGCTTTGGGGAACAGTCTGGTGATTCCCTGGGGAATACGTGAGCTATAACTTCCTGAGGAAGCAAGCAGGCTCATGCTCCCCAGTTGATTACATGTAATAACGTCTAATTCCCTTTGCTCCCTTCCTTTATCAATAGCTAGCTACTTACACTAACATGATGACTCTTAGTAGTCACTATGCAATTGGCAAGGTGGAGGTGTATTATGTGTTTCTGGAACCTTCCCTTTCTTCTTGATGTACTTTGTCATTTTGATGGAGCATATTCTCCAATAACATCCTCAAATAAGTTATGTGTTAAGTGTATTCTTTGAAAACTTAATGAAAAATACTTTCATTCTACCTTTACTACTTACTGAAAGTTAGACAATACTTGTATATATTTTTTCAACATTTTAGACAATGTTTGCATGTGTCTGTTTGTATAATACAGAATGAACATAATGTTCATTTTGAGAATACAGAAGTGTAGAATTAAAATATCTCAGGAGAAGCTCCAGAAAATAGGTGAGAATGGGTAAGTGGGGTATCTTCAAACATCTTTAAGAATTATTTTTTTAACTCAAAGCACATCAATGGTTTCTGGTCTGGCATGTAAGAATGTTGAAAGTTGCCACTCTGCCCTAATAATAAGTAAAAAGCTAAGCAAACTGTAAAACCAACAACTTCTCAGATTCATGAGGGAAGTGAAGCCAGTGTGCAAAGAGCAGCTGCTAGCTGGGAGAGACCCACCGGCTAGTACAGACACTCACACTCCCAGGAGGGAGGCCCGCAGCAGAAGCCTGGGCAGGCACCAGTGCAGGGAAAAGGATGTCTGACCCGTGACTGAGGAATTGCTAGAGGCTCACGGTGGCCTTTTCTGAGAGTTCAAAACTGAGGACCCAGTGATAACTAGGGGTGTCTCACACTTCCGTGAGTTTTGCCACCAAGAGCGGAACCTCATTCTCAAAGTGAATATTGGAGAAATGCTCCATGTGTTTCTAGCAGAAGGAGGGGGAAAGGATAATAAATTAGACAAAGCTGCTCCCCAAATGTCTACTCAAATTGTTGTTTTTAAAAAAAATCAGGTTTTATTCTTAGGAATTTCTAGAACATAGCACTATGAAACTATTAATGCCCATTAATTTAATCAATGAATTTTAAAAAGAATAACTGGGGTTTTTAGGAACATGAAAATACATTTCTATTCCTCACTTAAATCATGGGTTTTCTAGCCTTTCAGTGAGATTATCCATATGTCATATGGACATATAACTAGCTCCTAAAAAGAACAAATTTTCTTTAATCTGTTTTGAATCTCAAATATATTGAGACTATTTCTGTCTGGCAATATGGGTGGAAAATTAGTGTAGCTCATATTCAAAAAAGGTTTTTAAAACAGGTGCTTTGTGTGAGAAGTATAGATTTTCTAAATCCAGATAGTCTTCATTTAACATATTCATAGATATGGAAAAATCAGAGGACTTGAAGAGATAAAATGAAAAGGCATGCATTATATAAAAATAATATACCTATATTTGTATAGATATTGTTTACATAATTGTAGCATCACAATTTTAGCATTTCATACAACATTGAGCCTAAACAATTAAAATATTGTTGTAAAAAATGCATTTAATGATGCATTCCATTGTTAATATTCTACAAGTAGAATATTTTTAAAAAGCTACGGAACTGTTTATTGATTAAATAAAATGGGGTATTGGCTTTATACACCTCAGGGAACATATAATAATGATTTTCCCATTGCTGTACTGAAAATTTTAATGGATGGGCAATAAAATTAATAGATCATGACATTGCTATTCTTTTTATTATTTACATTTTACTGATATTTTATGATTTTATTATTGAAGTATTCCCAATAAGCCCAAAGTAAAAACCAGAGGTTCAAGTTATAAAATATTATGGCAGATATTTCTCTTTTTTTATCATTTAATTTTGTTTCTTTTTTTCTCTTTATTGGGTGGCAGTGGATTTGGGTATGGGAGGAAATCTGTAATAATAAAAGGGTAATATACTAATTAGACCAGATGTCTTCCTGCCGTCATTCTGGACGTCCTTCCTGACAAGCCAGGCGGTAAGGAAGCCAGCCTGGGTCCCGGGTGCTGGAGGGACCCAGGGCTGGCAGCCGGGGCAGGAAGGCCTACTCCTGCGTGAATTTCCATGCATTGAGTCTTAGAAGTAAATAAAATACTTAGTAATACCAGCTTTTGTTTTATCTTGAAAGATGCAGGAATTTTCCAGTTTTGTTGGACTTAACTACCAGAGCAAAAAAAAAAAATGCAAATGTTTGAGGCCCCAAAAATATTTGTATTTATTATTTGTATACTTGCATGAAATCTAGCAAATGAGTGTGAGAGAAAAAAGAGTTTGTAAATGAGCTAGGATATATTTGCTATATCACAAAATTCTCTTTCTGGGTCAGTTGGCTAATTTTTTTTAATACACTTTTATTCATTTTTAGAGAGGAAGGGGAGGGATAGAGATATAGAAACATCCATAAGAGAAAACCATTTTCAACTGGCTGCCTCTTGCATGCCTCCCACTGGGGATCGAGCCCACAACCCTTGCAGGTGGTCTGACCAGGAATCAAAACAGTCACCTCTTGGTTTATGGATTAGCAAATGCTCAGTCACTGAGCCACACTGGCCAGGCCAGTTTGCTAACCTTATTATGTCCATAGCATGGAATGTAAATGACTCTTGGGAAATGAAGGCAAATAAGATTATAATATTTGGTTTCCATTTGCGACTACAGGACACTTTCCTCCTTTCATATGGAAAAGTCATGTCTCCTTTATCCGTGCTCTGGAATCATTCATTTATTTAATCATTCGGTACTTGTTTATCTATCTAACATTGAGAAGGCAACTCCTCTGTACTAGAAGTTGGAGCAGAGGCTGGGAATATAGAAAAACAATGCAAGCTGCCGTGTTTAAGATGGAATGACAACCAATGACAACTAAGCTTTCACAGTGGTAAGTAGAGGAACTAGATCTGGTATCACAGTATCTAAAACAATTGTTTGCCTTAGGCAAGGTTATCAAGGAAAGAATTTTCTAGGTAATGTCTGAGTTGAAACTTAAAGGATGGCTGAGTGCTGGAATCAGCAAGAGGTAGGATGGCCAACCTACTTAGCATTCAGCATAAGCAGATGAAGGCCATCAAAGCCCATAATGGCCTAGTGCTTGTATAATATAAATTAATTTAAATTCATTATTATTCTAGTATAAAGTACCAAGCAGAGAAATGGAAACCAGGAGATAGAAGAAAAAGAAAAAAAATAGAGACTGGTTTGTTAAGAATCTGATCTATAGTGTGATTAGGAAGTAATATTTCATTTGATTAAAATTGGCCATTCTCTGTCTGTATTTATGTATGTGTATGTATCTGTGAATGTGTATCTTGAATATATATCTTGCGTGTATATATATTCCTCCACTCAGCCACAAGATATCCACTCAGCCAATGGAATACTGACATTTTCAGCAACATGAGTGGATCTTGAATATATATCTATTCCCTTGGATATCTAAGAATACTCTGTTTTGCCAAAACAGGTTTGGCTCGGTGGATAGAGTGTCGGTCTGTGGACTGAAAGGTCCCAGGTTCGATTCTGGTCAAGGGCATGTACCTTGGTTGCGGGCACATCCCCAGTAGGGGGAGTGCAAGAGGCAGCTGATCGATGGATGACTCTTCAATGTTTCTAACTCTCTATCTCTCTCCCTTCCTCTCTATAAAAAAAATCAATAAAATATATTTTTTAAAAAGTATACTCTGTTTTGATATCATCTCTACATATAATGTATATCTTGGCTATCACATATTTTTTTTTATTTTTTTATTTTAATTCTCATCCAAGGATATTTTTTCAATTGATTTTTAGAGAGAATGGAAGAGAGGAGGGAAAAACAGAGAGAAACAATGATGTGAGAGAAACATAGGGACTGGTTACCTCCTGCAAACACCCTGACCAGGCCCTGGGCTGGCAGGAGTCTGCAACCAAGGTAGATGCCCTTGACTGGAATCAATCCCAGGACCCTTTGACCCAAAAATTGATGTTCAGCTCACTGAACCAAACCGGCTAGGACTTGGCTATCACATATGATTTATTGGCTTTATACATTAAGAATATTTACCATTTTTATATGATATTTTCCTAGGATGCTATTTTTAAATTCACATGCATAGGTCTATTTTTTAAATAAAGATTTGTTATTATTTTTATACTTCAGTCTTTTAGGTATTTAAATCAAGTTTATTGAAATAATTTATCTGGTTATCTATTAAGGGACACTTCTGTAGTTTCCATGTCTTGGCCAGTGTGAATAACGCTGCAGTGAACATAGGGGTGCATATGTCTTTGTACATAAATGATTTCAAAATGTTTTGGTAAATACTCAGAAGAGGGATGCTGGGTCACATGATAAGTATATTCTTAGTTTTTATAAACCCCCATACTGTTTTCCTTTGACGTTGTACCACTTCACATTCCCATTATCAGTGAACAAGAGGTCCTAAAAGAAAATATAGTATATGTATACCATGGAATCCACTCAGCCGCAAGAAAAGGTGAATACTGCCATCTTCAGCAACATGAGTGGATCTTGAGAATATCATGCTATGTAAAATAAGTCAGAAAAGGTTAAGAACCATGTGACTTCACTCATGGTTATATACGTGGCATATAAAACAGAAAGCAACAAATAAACAAATAAGGAAACCAATCAGAAACTCAGAGACACAGACAAGAGCATGGTGTTACCAGAAGGATGGGTGGTGGGGGGTAGAGGTATTAAAGAGTAAAGAAGGTCAAATACCTGGTGGTGGAAGAAGGTTTGGCTTTGGGTGGTGATCACACAATGCAATGTGCAGATAATGTGTCTGAATTGTGGACTTACACCTGTATAATCATAGTACACAATATCATCCCAATAAATTTAACTAAAAAACACAGAGAAATATAACTACTTTTGTGTAGTAATCAAACTTAATTCAAATATAAAAAATAAATACTTTATAAGCCATTAAATTTACCCATTATAAGTGTTTGATTTAATTATTTTAGTAACTATTGCTTTGTACAATCATGACCACAGTAAGTTTTAGAATATGTCCCTCACCCCAGAAAGTTCCCCTAATCTATTTGGGTCCTCTCTCTTTGTTTCTTGGTTAGCCTGGCTAGAGGTTCATCAATCTTGTTTATCCGTTCAAAGAACCAGCTCTTGGTTTTGTTGATCTTATGTATTGTGTCTTTGGTCTCTATGTCGTTAATCTCCGCTCTGATTTTTATTATTTCCTTCCTTCTGCTTACAGTGGGCCTTTCTTGCTGTTCTTTTTCTAACTGTTTGAGTTGTAGGGTAAGATAATTTGTTACCATTCTTTCTTGTTTTTTGCAATAGGCTTGTAGGGATATGAACTTCCCTCTCAAAACAGCTTTTACTGTGTCCCATAGATTTTGGATTGTTGTGTTTTCATTGTCATTAGTTGCCATGATGTTTTTGATTTCTTCCTTGATTTCTCTGGTAACCCAGTCTTTGTTCAATAGCATGCTATTTAGTCTCCATGTGTTTAATTTCTTTGGCTTATTATTATTGTAGTTGATTTCCAATTTTATGGCACTGTGATCTGAGAAAATGCTTGATAAGATTTCTATCTTCTTGAATTTGAAGAGACTTTGCCTATGTCCCAATATGTGGTCTATCTTTGAGAATGACCCGTGTGCACTTGAGAAGAATGTATATTCTGTGGCTTTGGGATGAAATGTTCTGAAGATGTCAATTAATTCCATCTGGTCTAATACGTCATTTAGAATTGACGTTTCTTTACTGATTTTTTGTTTAGATGATTTGTCCAGAGGTGACAATGGAGTATTAAAATCTCCTACTATGATAGCATTGCTATTAATCTGTCCCTTAATGTCCTCCAGCAGTTTCTTTATGTATTTGGGTGCTCCCAAATTGGGTGCATATATGTTTACCAGGGTTATTTCTTCTTGTTGGATTACACCCTTTAGTATTATGAAGTGGCCTTCCTTATCTCTTGTTATGTCCTTCACTTTGAGATCTAGTTTGTCAGATATAAGTATTGCTACCCCAGCTTTTTTTTCGTTTCCGTTTGCCTGGAAAATCTTTTTCCATCCTTTCACCTTCAGTCTGTGGGCGTCTGTTTTTCTGAGGTGGGTTTCTTGTAGACAGCAGATGAATGGGTTTTGCTTTCTTATCCATTCTGTTACCCTATGCCTTTTAATTGGAGCATTTAAACCATTTACATTTAAAGTAATTATTGAAAGGTAGGTATTTGATGCCATTTTTATTCTATCCCCCTGTGTTCCTTCTTCACTTCCTATTTCTTTATTATTACAGTAGACCCTTTAGCATTTCTTGCATTGCTGGTTTGTTGGAGATAAATTCCTTTAGTCTGTTTTTGTCGGTGAAGCTCCTGATTACACCTTCAATTTTGATTGACAGCCTTGCGGGGTACAGTATTCTTGGGTTCAGACCCTTCCTTTGCATGACTTTGTATATGTCATCCCATTCCCTTCTGGCCTGATGAGTTTCTGTTGAGAAATCAGTTGCTAGTCTGATGGGGTTTCCTTTATATGTAACTTTCTGTCTCTCTCTGGCTGCTTTTAAGATTCTGGTTTTGTCGATGTTTTTTGCCAGTTTAATTATAATGTGTCTGGGTGTTGATCTTTGGGGGTTCATTTTGTTGGGGACCCTTCGAGCATCTTGGATTTGTGTTGGTTTTTTCTTCTCTATCTCAGGAAAGTTTTCTGTCATTTTTTCTTGAAATACTTTTTCCATATCTTTCTCAGTTTCCTTTCCTTCTGGAACCCCTATTATTCTAATATTGTTTTGTTTTGTATTGTCCCAAAGCTCCCTTAGGCTCTCCTCCTGTTTTTTAATTTTTTTTTCTAGCAACTGCTGTAATTGGGTATTTTTTTCCATTTTGTCTTCTAGCTCACTGATGCGGTCTTCTGCTTCATCTAGTCTACTCTTGATGCTTTCTATTGAGTTCTTCATAGTAGCGATGTCATTTTTCATTTCTTCTTGGGTCACCTTCATTTCCTCTTGGGTCACCTTCATTTCCTCTTGGGTCTTCTTCATTTCCTCTTGGGTCTTATTCATATTGTCAAATTTGTCTTCCATTCTTTTTAGCCAACTTATGATCATTACTCTGAATTCTTGCTCTGGTAGGTTGCTTGCCTCTAACTCGTTTACTTCATTTTCTGGTGATGGTTGATTTTCTTTCACAGGCGGGTTGTTTCTTAGTCTCCCCATGATCTCTCTTTATAGGGTGCCTGGTAACGTAGTTCTCTCCCTCCTGCTTTGATTTAAAGGCACAAAATAAAACACAACCAGGTACAACACACAAGGCACTGGACAGAAATGTGTTTGCAATATTAATATCCTCCAATAAAGGTGTCTAGAACCCAGATAACAAGAACATACAATCCAATAAAAAGAATAAGCAAACCAATCTTACACACACACAAAAAAGCATAAACCTTTGATATAGTTAGCATTCAACATACAACAACAAAGGGGTAGAGAGAAGGCTTTTTTTTTTTTTTTGGTGGGGGGGCAGTGGCAAGGTAGGTGTGAATGGGATTGGAGCAGGGGGTTGGGAATTATATATACACAGGACAGGTGAAAATTTTGGAGAGGGTAAACAGAAAGAGTAAGGAAAATCTATAGCAGTAAAGGGTTAAGATAAGCAGGACACCAAAGGTAAAGGGTTAGGAATAGAGAGATGTCATAAAGGTAGGTTTGAGATAGAATAGAGCGTTGGAGAAGGCAAGGTATGAATAGTTTTTAGAATAGTAATCCCGAAGGAGGAAATAGAGAAAAAAGGAAAAAAAAAATAGAAAGCAAAAAAAGGAATATAATATGACACTTAAAAAGTAGTAATAAAAATAAACAAAAGAAAATAAGATAAAAAAGATAAAAAAGGTAAAATAGTAGTAGTAATAATGTTGATTACCTATAAAAATGAATTAATTAAAAAGGTAAAATCTAGTGATGGCAGATGAAAGAAATTTCTTGAGTAAACTTTGCAATTAAAGTAGGTAAAAAACAAAAATTCAACAGTTAAAAAAATAAAAATTGAAAATTAAAAATTAAACAAAATTTGCAGTAATGAAGGTCATTCACTTTCTGTGTTGCTATGTCTCGCACGCCTGTTCCCAGTCTGGGCGGTAGTGGCAGTTCACTGTGTTTCACAGTTCCTCCGTGTTGATTACAAGACCTGATTTTTAAGCCAATCTAGAGACCCTATGTGCTTTAGCCTCTGGGTGGCAGTGTTTCTGGATGACTTCCAGGACTCTAAAGCCTTTCTATCTTTTTCCGCTTCTCTGTGTCTTTGATGGCTGGGGGTGGGGCGGTCCGGAGCTGGCTGCACTCCCCTGTAATTCTGCGGCTACTTCTTGGACTCAGATCCAGCTGTGCTGCTCCTTAGATATCCCTAGTCTTAGGAGCCCTGTCCACAGACAGGCGCGCCTCCAGCTGAGAAGTAAATCCACGATCAGTCCCTCAGCCTCTGTGCGCCGCGCGGGCTGGTGCGCAGGGGGGGGGGGGGGGGTGTTGCTGCGCCGAGTGGAACTCAGTCAGAACTACCGGTCCGAGGGGAACTCACCCACCGGATCGCTGCGAAATCTGAGCTCCTCTGAGATCAAGGGTTCGCGCCGACTATGCTCAGTTGGTGTTCCTTGGGGCTGGGGATAATCAGGCCTCCAACTCGAACCTCCTCCCTTCCAAGATGGCGAGATTTCCCGTCCGCGCCGGCAAGTATCTCCGGTAAGGGACCCAGCTGTGGGTGGTCAGCTGTTGGTGGCTCCCTAATCAGCAGACCCCAAATTTCCTCTGGTGTTTGCTAGTCTCCTGGCTTGTTGACGAGCACTCCTAGCGCGATCCTCAGCTGCTTTCTCTCTCTTCCTCGGGACAAGACTCAGAAACCGCCCATCTGCTCTTCCGCCATTTTCTCCTCCCCAAGTTCCCCTAATCTATTTTCAGACACTTTTTTCCCCCACCCACAGTCACAGGTAACCACAGGTCTGATTTATGTCTCACAGATTTGCTATTACTGGACATTTCCAAATGAATATACATTCAATACAATTATTTTCAGGTGTTTTCGTATTTCACATTCCACTTCTGATCTTGTCCAAGTACCCGGATAATATCTGCTTACATAGGAAGGCGTGTAAGAGCATGCGTGCTTGGTATTCCTCCCCGTTCACTTCTCCCTGTGGCTTGGAATGAGGGGGCCAGTCTTGGCGTCTCTGCTTGCCTAGCTTGCTGCTGCTGGCACAGTCCATAGAAAATAGACGCGATGATGGCACTTTGGGAGCCAGTAATGATGCTCAGACCAGAATACAGAGCAGCAGCCAGGACAAAGGGGGAGATTGCGGGTCACATTAGATTGCCATCTGTATACCCAGAGACTCTGGGGTTAATGTTTTAAGGACTCCTCAAAATATCAAATAACTTGAAGAAGAAAATGTATCTAGATATATTTCAGGAACAAAGAAATAATCAAGGTTTTTTTTGTTTGTTTGTTTTGTTTGGTCCATGATAGGTCCCCATTGCAACATATATAATAGTCTTTGTATTTTTATGTTGATTTCCCCTTTATATACATAGATAACCTATGTAGTTGTAATAATATTGCAAGCCATGATCATTTGAATTTTTCCTCATCTAGAGAATGATATCAAACAACTGCTTTATATCATGGACATACATGGCTAATAGGAAACAGATGATGTCTAATTGGGCAAAAAATATATATTCTTATTCCAGATTTTATTTTGTCCATCCCCCCTCCCCTCCAGAGATAAGCACTTTGCTATCAGATTTAAAAGGACTTAAACAAATTGGCTGTTACAGCTTGATCAAAGAGTGACCAGTGACCCATTGCAAAGGAGGCATAGAGGCTTGTAGTCTCATTCACAGCAGCCAACGCCGCCAGCTCTGACCCTTGTCCCAGTCACACCAGGCCATTCATAAGAAGCCAGGAAGCGAATGTTCATTTCACCAGTTCCATACAGTACATATTAGTATTTTGATTTTAATAAATCAAGAAAATAAGGACGAGAAGGGTAAGGTAGTTCAACATTACATAATTCAATTGAAATAAAAAAGACTAGGGAAAAGAAGGAAGGTAAGAAGGGAAAAAGAGAGCAAGGAGCCTTCATGAACCAATAATAAAGTTATATGATGTGGAAAGGATTGTTTGATTCAGTTCTATAAACTCAGTGTGCCAATAAAAAGAAGAGAAGAGTGCTGAGGAAGGAACGAAAGGAAGGAGGGAGGGAGGGAGGGAGGGAATAGCCATAGTAATATGTGATAGGTCTCTGAACTTGTGACCATGACAGACCTGAGAGTTTCACCCAAAACAACCCAATTGCCACATATGTATTCAAACTCAAAGCATCAAACTCTGGGCTCAATGAAATCCTTCCAGAACTGCATTATATTAAAAATGCAAATTTAGCTTCTGATAATGCCTCAGACATAGTTGGTCTTTCTGAACAAGTTCCATTACTACTTTCATATTTCATATATATATATATATATATATATATATATATATATATATGCATTTTTATCTAACTTTAATTTTTTTCACTATAATATTTTCTGCTCTTACTACTTTACTGATGTTTTATTTTTATTATTTTATTTTTTAAAAAATATATTTTATTGATATTTTACAGAGAGGAAGGGAGAGAGAAAGAGAGCTAGAAACGTCGATGAGAGAAACATTAACCAGCTGCCTCTTGCACACCCCCTACTGGGGATGTGCCTGCAACCAATGCACATGCCCTTGACTGGAATCGAGCCTGGGAACTTTCAGTCCACAGACCTACACTCTACCACTGAGCCAAACCGGTTTCGGCCTTTACTGATTTTTTTTAAATAACATGACTTGCAAACCTCTCACCAAATGTCTAGTATGTTATTCACATGAGACTCAAGAGACACAAAATGACAGTTTCTCTGTGGAAAATAAAAATATGAAATGTTTCCTTTATTTCTATTTACAATTGCCTTAATTTCATAGGAATATATCCTCCTTTGTTCTTCAGAACTCATGTATTTTCTTTGTAAATAACAATTTATTAGAGTCACGTATATTTACAGCTATTATTAGTAGCACTGTTATGCTAAGCATTACCATAAAATTATTCTTGTTGCATTTATACTATTTCTATATTCATATGTTATTTGAAAACATATAAGAAATTTATTAAATCTCTCGCTTGTGTGCTTTATATTGTATATAAGTACACACCCACACCCCCATACAAACACTACCCAAGAAACTTAATAGCTTAACAGTTAAGCCTTAACTTATATATTTATATATTTGAAAAAATGTGAAGCTTATAAAGGGAGTTGGTCACTTTATACATTTTTTCTAATAATAACAGAATTTCTTTCATTTGAATTTTATTTGAAATGTATTCTAATAAATCAACCTACATAATTTTAAAGCAAAAAGTGATGTTAAATGTGATAATGATAGTTTAAATAACAGTAGAAATGCATTTCTATCTTTCTAAGTGTTGGAGTTGGAATAAAGCACATGAATTTCAATTTTCAAATACATTCTTCTAAGTCAGTGGATGACATTTTAACTTGTTAAAGTTAAAAAGTTAAATTATATGGATGAGCATGATAATATAAGTCCTTATGAATTTTAAGAGTTGTACAACAATTCAAATATTATCCAGAAATCATTTTCTATCATGTGAGGTAATTTTTTTCTTAATATGTATACAGCAAAACACACATCAACTTTTTCATTTTTCGATTAGTCACTTATCATTGGAGATCAAACCTAAGCTTTTATTTTTGCCTGTATCTTTCTGACACTCAGCTCTTTAACATCTGAATGCTTCTATTATTTAACTGAAAATTTCAATCTTACATAGAAGATGTAAAGGCATGTATTATAGGCAACAGAACCACTTGATATGCCTCTAGAGGCATGAAGATTATTAATTATCCTGAGAGATGAAAAAGTCAAATATATAAGTAGAATCAAGTAGGGATTAGCATGTGTTTGGAATTCTATCCAGAGACTTTAAGGATATTATCATGTGTAGCAGAACCAATGGTGTCAGGTAAGGTTGCTCTGGTGAACCGCTAGTGGTTTCCTCAAGAGTGGGTTGGAACAATTATGAGACAGACTGGGAGTGCAATAGAAATGTGTCCAAGATTAATAAGAATATTTTCTATGGATGGATCTGAACGAGAGCTAGCATCGATACTATTAATTTTGATGTTCAACATTTAAACACTCTTTGCCTGATAAATAGTATGTATATCCTTCAGTGGTTATCAACTTATCTTCCATATTTAATTTATGAATTTATGTAGAGTTGCCTCCCTTTCCAGGAATAGGCAGGGACCATAGACTTGATAAGATAAACAAAAAATCATTTACTTTGGTGCTGGAGATTGGTCAGGCATGAGCATTTGGTCTACTCGATGACAGTAAGACCTACTTAGATTTTAGCTTGGTCATTTAAAAGAGATGCTTATTGCCCAAACCGGTTTGGCTCAGTGGATAGAGCATCAGCCTGCGGACTGAAAGGTCCTGGGTTCGATTCTGGTCAAAGGCATGTACCTGGGTTGTGGGCATATCCCCAGTAGGTGTGCAAGAGGCAACTGATCGATGATTCTTTCTCATTAATGTTTCTAACTCTCTATCCCTCTCCTTTCCTTTCTGTAAAAAATCAATAAAATATATTTAAAAAATAAAATAAAATAAAAGATATTCTTATTGTCTTTTTTGCATAAAATAAACCTGTTAGAATATGAGCCCATAGCTAGAAAAATTATCCATAGAATCCTAGAATTAAGCCAAATGGTAAGAGGAATGAAAAATGGAACAAAAACTAATTTCCGATTACATAAATTAGAATAAGCTAAACAAAAGGTAGATTCTCATATAAACCTCAGTTATTTGAGCAACTAAATTCAGTTTTACCAAGGGCATATGGGTTGGATTTTCCATCCTCCACAAAGCAGGGTCTTAATGTAACCAAGGTGTTTCATCTGTTTGATCACAACCAGTGTCAGTACCAGATTTAACAGGAGCTTTCATATGTATCAGCCCTGCCAGCTTGGCTCAGTGGTTGAGCATCCACCTCTGAACCATAAGGTTGTGGTTCAATTCTTGGTGTGGGCACATGCCAAGGTTGCTGGCTTGGTCCTCAATGTGGAGCAAGCAGGAGGAAATCAATCAATGATTCTCTCTCATCATTGATGTTTCTATCTCTCTCTCCCTCTCCCTTTCTCTCTGAAATAAATAATATATCTATATCTATATCTATATCTATATCTATATCTATATCTATATCTATATCTATATCTATATCTATCTATATATCTATATCCATATCTGTATCTTTACCTGTACCTATATGTATATCTACATCTATATCTATATCTATCTATAATCCATCTGAATATGCCTAAATACTCCCACCCCAGAAGTGCCCAGGGCTCTTACTGCATATCCACAGACAATTTTGGTCTATTATCCTTTATTCAAGAGAAATTCTTGAAGAAAAGACAACAGAAAATAAAGGTTTTGCAGGAAAGGGAAAACCTCTACTACCACGTACAACAAATTTCACATGAAGGGCTATAAAAACCAGTTTCCATGGAGACTGGGAGTTGAGCTCTGTTATATGCATCTTCCCTCCCATATCATCTTTCCACCAGCAGGCCAGCAGTACACACAACTGTCTTCTATTGGAAGTTTAGTCTTTGATCTGTATTTCTACTTTCCCTATGAAACCTGGGAGATTTTCTTTAAGAATTCTGATTCTATTTCTAAGTCTTTGATTCAGGAAATGCACTTGGATGTTTGGGAACATGTATTTTTTAAATAACTTTCAGGTGATGTCAGACAGAGGCTTAGAAACAACTGACTTAATACAAGGAATTTTAGGGAAAACAAACATAAAAGGATGGACCATTCTAATTAAGTGGTCAATTGGATGTGCAGAAGACAGAGCACAGCTTATTTGAGTAATCAAAAATATAAAGAGAAACATATTTTACACTAGAGTTGCATAGAGTTTTTATTTTTTTAATTTAATTTTTTTTATTGATTATGGTATCACATAATTGTCCTTATCCCCCATTCCCATTCCAATCCCCCCCCCGACACACACACACATGCCCCCACCCTCCCGCTGTCCATGGCCACTGGCTAGGTCCATGTGCATGCACACAAGTCCTCTGGTTGATCTCTTTTCCCCACCCCCATCCTCCCCCACCCTCTCTATGAGGCTCGAGAGTCTGATTGCTGCTTCTCTTTCTCTGGGTCTATTTTTGTTCACCAGTCCATGCTGTTCATTATTTTCTCTGGATGTGTGAGATCATGTGATCCAAGAAGTACCCTTGTAAGAACCTAAACTGCAACAAGCCTTAATGGTTATGCTGAGAGGCAAATGAATCAGTCTGTAGTGAGTTCCTTTCTGGGCCAACAGTTCTTTTGAGTCCCAATTTCAATGTCAAACAGTTCCTTATGTGAACATGTCAGCCATGATATTTCAGATCTGGTTGGTGGACAAATGGTGGTAATGCAGGTCCGACCGTCATTTTAATTTATTAATATCCCTACAAATGCATGTTTTTAATCATCTAAACAACCTAAGTAAAAGAAAAATAACCAAAAATAACCAACATTTAGCAAATTCCAGTTTAAAAACTCACAGTAGACAAAAGAGTGGTTGAACTACATCTTGTTGTCTACAGCAACGCTCCATCAGAACTTTGAATTCATTTCATCTTTGCTATTTTATGTCACTATTAGAAAGGAACCAATATTTTAATGCATGTTTCTGAGAGAATAGCTGAGCCTGTTTTTGTTTATTAGTTGTGTTTGTTTGAGTTATAATTTATAGATTTATAGATTCTGCTGTAGAGAATACTGAAGCTACTGCTCACAGGGCTATTAAATTTCAGTCAAATGTGTTTCCCTTCATGGTCAGCTCACATGGTTGGTTCAGGTAAGTTGGGAAAATAATGAACCCTCTCCTCCTGATTCATCATTCTGGCAAAGCCATCACAAGAGACAACAATGGAAGCCAGTGTACGATGAGACTGACCAGAAATAGCTTCCTCTCCTCCTTTGTCAGAGTCACTTCCTTCTGGTTGCTATAAAATGATGATGATAGATTATTTTCGTGACCATCTGTGTGTATTAAAAGAAAAATAATTAAATCAACAATGCATTTATTAAATCTCAGATGCAAGCTGTATGTCTCTACAAAAAGCCACAGGTTGCCTTGGTTGGTGATCTCAGTGGTTACAGTGTCTGCCCCTGATCAAAGGGACTTGGGCTCAATTCCTTATCAAAGGCAAGTACCCGGGTTGCAGGATGGATTTCTACCTGGTCAGGAAACCTTTGGAAGACAACAAATCTCTCTCTCTCTCTGTCTCTCTCTCTCTCTCTCTCTCTCTTCCTCTCTTCCCTCCCTTCCTTTTCACCCTTTCTAAAAATCAATTGCACAAATATCCTTGGGTGAAGATTAAAGAAAATAATAAGTTAAAAAAAGCCACAAGTATAATAAAAATGCAACCACCTTTGGCAATGAAATCTTGTGTCATGCATGCTTCTTTTTTGTTCCACAGTGAGGCTTTTCCATTAGTTGATTAAAGCAGGATGAAGCTGGGATTACAGTTGTGTGTTCATGCACACTAAACTTCTGCAGTTGAGAGACACTGTCATAATGGAGGTTGTAAGGCTGCGTGAAAAAGGGATTAAGCAAAACAAAACCTCATAGACACATATAATAACATTGTGATCACCAGAGGGAAAGGAGGCTAGGAGGAGGTTGAAGGGGAATATAGGGAGGGGGGGTGTAAATGGTGATAGAAGGATTAACTTGGATTGGTGAACATATAGTGCAATATACAGATGTTGTATTACAAAACTGTACACCTGAAACATCAGAAGTAAAAATAAACATCATAGAAATAGATGCGTAAATGTAAATAATACTGCATAGCCCGTACCCAGCTCCAAAATCAACTTGAATTGATTTAGCCTATTGTGGAATGAAGATTACTGGGCAATACGCTGGTGGCCCAAACCCAGCTATCAAAGTGTGTCCCCTGGGCAGGACCTGCAAACACCAGGGCTTCTCTAGGAGAGATGCTGGCGCTGAGGGGACTGAGAGGTGACCGGCTTGATGGGGCTGGAGGAGAGCAGAACGATGATGCCCTTGAGCCAGGATGCCTCTAGATGTGTGCCAAGTCAGATGCCTCCCCTCAGACCGCTGCTTCTAGACCTGCAAATGAACAACCTTCACATCAAATCCAGGCACCTCTCCTCTGGCTTCCTCGATGCTGAGCCCTGGGACACGTGAGCCCACTGGCCAGCCCTTTAAAACCTGTGTCTTTCTTTGAATTAGCCTTTGAGTCTCCTGGCACAAGCCCTCCAAAGCGAGGTATTTTGGGTGCTCCTCTTTCAGGGTCCCCAATGTGCAGTTCGAACTCCTTTTCCTTAGGGAGGAGCTCCAGGTTCTGCGTTTCCTTCCTACTGTGAGTTGTGACTTGGAGGTGGGAGTGGGGGTTCTGGTGAGATTGTGTCCCAGCCACACCTACCTGCTTGATTATGAGCCTTCTCTTATTTGTCAGACATGTAGTTGCTAAGCAGTTTTTAGATTATTTTCAAAGGAGGTGGCTCCATATATTGCTACAGATTCATGTGACTTTAACAGGAAGTGAGCTCAGGACCCTTCTCTGTCAACATCTTGAACTGGAACTCCCCTCCTAAGTTCTTAAACCCGGCCAACCACTAACCAAGTCTTCATTTCTTATTTTTGTTGTCTCAAGAATGCTATGTAAGTTGAATCTTATTGATACCAGACACTAAAGGGTCCAGCCTGCCCACTGCTACTGGAGTCAAATGAATAGAGATGAAGTTGAATCATGTGGTGCCTTCATTAGTCAGCTAGCCAGCAATCTGAGAGAGCGGCAGGTGTAACACACCGGAAAGACCAGTGCTTTGACATCTCCTTTCAAATAAGCTCTTATACAGGGTCAGTGGGAAGGAAAAAAATCTAGTTAGTGAGTTCCCAGGGTCAGCCTTCTATCACAGTCCTTGCAAAACTTAGCCCTGAATGCTGTCTCCCTTTAGATAGTCCTGTCCTTGATCTGCTCTTAAAATGTATTTTCTTTTGCATGACAGGCTCATCTGGTCTCCAGGGATGCCTTATCTCCACAGCCTGCCCGTTCTTTCTCTTGCAACACATCCTCCAGTCTCCCAGGGTCTGTCAGAAAATCTCTTTATAGAGAGTAGCTATTACACTACTGTGATTCTATTTCTGGTAAGTGCCCTTCCCCTATCACAAAAGTGTGTAATCTTTTGAGATCTTTTCTTTTTCTTTTTCACTAAACATAATTCTCAGGGTGTCTACCAGGTCATTGTGCATATAAGGAGTTTACTCACTTTCTCAGTGGATTCCATGTTATGAATGTGTCAACGTTTGTTTAATCATTCACCCATTGCTGTAGGAATGATCATTTCCAGAGGTTGGCACTTACAAATAAAGCTGCTATAAAAATTCATGTTTGTGAATATGTTTTCATTTTTCTAGGATAATTCCTCAAGTTTACATTCTGGAGTGTCTGAACCATGTAACAATCCCACCAGCAAGACATGAGTGGTGATACAGTTTCTTAGTATCAGTGTCAGCATTTGGTTTTGTTACTATTTTTACATTTTAGGCATTCTGCTAGATGTGTAGTTGTATTGTATTTTCATTTTTATATATTTAAAAATATATTTTTATTGATTTGAGAGAAAAAGGAATAGATAGAAACATCAATGATGAAAGAGAATCATTCATTGGCTATTTCCTACATGCCCCTTACTGGGGATAAAGCCCACAACAAAACACCACAACCGGGCTTGACCAGAATCAAACCCCAGATGCTTCATTCACCCAGGCTAATGCTCTAGCCACTGAGCCAAACCAGCTAGGGCTTCATTTTCATTTCTATTCTCCTAAGGACAAATACTTTTTGAGCATATCTTTTACTGGTTATCTGTTTCATGGATGTCCTATTCTGTGAAATGTCTTTTGCTAATTTTCTAATAAGAATTTTTGTGTTTTTTATGTTGAATTTGGAAAGTTCCTCAGATATTCTAGATACCAATTCTTTCTCAGCGTTTACTTTATAAATAATTTTCTCCTATTGTTTATCTTGTATTTTATCCTCAACAGAGCATTTCACAGAGCAAAAACTTCACATTTTTATGGGGTCTAATTTATATATATTTATAATATATATTTTATTTTCTAAATTGTGCTTTTGGTGTCCAATCTATGAAATCTTTGCCTTGTCTGACACGTCCAAAGAATTTCTCCTGTGGATTTTTAAAAAACACATTTATTTATTTTACATTGATGTGTATAATATATGGCCTTATTGCTCATTATTGTCCCCTTGGGTCTGGAAATGCAGGTCCCTATGCAGTCTTTGTTTTCAACAGAAATGGGACAAAGATTTTACTAAGTGACTCGACCTCAGTTCTGACTCCCTCCTTAGCATTCTCTGACCACCTTAGTGGAGAGAGTTGAGGTTGTGGTACCTAGATAGATAAAAGCTGGCATTTGTGGAAATCTTGGGGAGCCTTAGGTAACATGGTTGGATTGAGGCTATCATTTTTTCATAAGTGTTTGGCTAGAACAGAGCAGTTACTGGTTAAAACTTTCCAGTTCTAAAGCTATGCTGCCCTTTTTGTGGTGTTTGGCTAGAAAGAGGAAACTCTGGGGGGCATTTTGACTGTGACATTGGTAGTTTCCAGATTATTGCCTTTCCAGCAATATGAGGCAAAAAATAAACCTAGATTTCAACTATAGTTGAAAAATAAATGTAAAAACCTTTAGAAAGAAGATGATGTAGGGAACTTACCTCTGTGTTGTTCCTTGAGTTCCAAATTTCTTAGCCAGTCTGCCTTCTTCTCCCATGTCACAGAGTCTACTTATGATTGTCTTATACTTAATAGCAAGGGATTTTAGTTGTATTTAGTGGGAAGGAATAGGAGAAAATATATCTACAGGAGTCTGTTGCGCATAATACTAAATGGTATTATATTAGTAAAATGTTTTAAATTGATTTTCAATATCTAATATAAGAAAATATATTCAATAACTTACCATTCTTCAAGAATAATACTTTAATATATCATGTATTTTAAAATACTAAAATCAATACTTGATCTTATAGCAATGTGGATGTTGATTAAATCTGTGATTTAATAAAATGTTTACATAAAACATGTTCATAGTAGCATTATTTATAACTAGAGGCCTGGTGCATGAATCTTTGTACCAGTAGGATTGGGCCAAAACTACCTCTCTGACATCCCCTGAGGGGTCCTGTATTGCAAGAGGGTGCAGGCCAGGTCAAGGGACCCCACTAGTACACAACTGGGGCCAGGGATGAAAGTAGGAGGTTGAGTAGCTGGGAAGAGACCGAGGGAGGGCTCCAGGGCATGGATAGTCTATTTTACTCAGTCCCGATTAGCTGAATCCCAGCAGCAAGCTAACCTACTGGTCACAAAATCTGCCCCCTGATGGTCAATGCACATCATAGCAGCTGGTCGACTGGTTAGCTGTCTGTTCCCTGGTGGTCAGTACACTTCGTAGAGAGAGGTCGAGCAGCCTTAGCATATCATTAGTGTATTACGATTTGATTGGTTGAACAGTCAACCAATAACTGGAAGACTGACACTTAGCATACTAGGCTTTTATTATATAGGATTGGTTGAATGGATGACTAGATGACCAGACACTTACATATTAGGGTTTTATTATATAGGAGTGTTAATATCTGGAAACAGCCCAGCTGGCCATGAGTAGATGAGTGGATAACAAACAAATAAACTGTGGTACATTTATACAATGCAATACTCTGCAGCTGTAAAAAAAAAAAAAAAAATCTCTTACCCTTTGAGACAACATAGATGGACCTGGAGATTATTATGCTCAGTGAAATAAGCCAGTCAGGGAAGACAAATGTCACATGAGTTCACTTACATATAGAATCTAATGAACAAAATAACTGACGAGCAAAATAGGACCATAGATATGGAAACATGGAACAGACTGACGGATCTCAGAGGGAAGGGGAAGGGGTGGACTGGGAGAGATTAACCAAAGAAGTAAAGGCCTGGGAGGGGTGGGAGCCAGATGGAGGGGCACAGAGGGAAAAAATGGGGAATATCTATAAGACTCTCAACAATAAAAATAAATGAAAAAGAAAATAAAGTTTATCTAAAGTCAGAAAAAAAAGGTGTTCAAAAATGTTCTATTAGTAAAGCATATACACTATATACTGCCTTATACCAATGTCTCATATAATTAAAAAAATATTTTTAAAAGTCATAGTTTGTACATAAGCCTCAACAAAGACATCAAATTATAATAATTTAGTTCATTATCAGCATGAATCTACTTATTTTACATTATGAAGATTTTTCTTTATTTCTAACTGCATAATAAATTGACACATTTCTAAACTATATCCAAAGCCTATTGATAAGTTGAGTATTATTTTTTTTCTGGTATGAGGAACATCAACTGACTAAGCAAAACTGTGCATAATGATTGGTGGATTTTATTTTTATATCAGCTTAGTTCCAAGAACATACTTTTAGTCATTTCTAAGTCCACCATGAGGTCTGTGGCAGTTCAATATATTCTGTAGAATAAATTACTGGTCTTGAAATCCAATTACATAAGACATGCAGTTTCTTTACACATCTCTTAAAATCATATTTAGAGCCATTACAAATATTTCAAACATACATAGATTTCTGTGTGCGATTGGGACCTCTTGCTTGACCTCTCTTCCCAGCAGTGGCTAATCTTTGTTGGTAATTCTCACTTGAATGCTTAATCACACAATCAAACCAAGGACGCTTCTGGGGACCTATGGTAATCAGAAGGGCTCTTTAGATTTCAAGACTGCTATTCCTACAGATGTGTATGTGGGAGAATAATGAAATGCACAGTATGAAATCAGGCATAAATCACGCAGAGAGAAAGAGGAAGGATTTGTAAAATACTGTATTTACAGTTATGTAGAATTCTTGTTAATTCTGTGAAAAGAGAAGGGGAGTTGGAGGGGTTATATGGAGAAAAAGGAAGAAGAGGAGAAGCCATGAGTTGAAGTATTTAAAACCACTAATGTCACATTTCCATACATTCAGTGGAACTATTTGGGTCATTAAGTTATCGTGCTTCTCTATTTTACCAACTTATATAGCAGAGTTGTTAGTCTAGATAACTATTTTCAGGAGTTTATTAATATTACTTCTTGTGACATTTATGGTAAGATAAATCTGTAAATAGATTCTTTCATGGTGATGGGAGTCTCAGTAATTTAGTTTTGCTTCAAATTAAAATTTGTAGGAAAAAAATGCTCCCCAAAAGGTTAAAAGATTGTATAAAAAGTATAGCAAAGTCCATGAACTACAAAAAATCTTAAAACTAATCATTAAGAAAACAAGCAGCCTTGCCGAAGCCGGTTTGGCTCAGTGGGTGGAGCGTCGGCCTGTGGACTGAAAAGTTCCAGGTTCAATTCCAGTAGAGGGCATGTACCTTGGTTGTGGGCACATCTGTAGTAGGAGGTGTGTAGGAGGTAGCTGAACGATGTTTCTCTCTCATTGATGTTTCTAGCTCTCTATCCCCCTCTCTTCCTCTCTGTAAAAAATTTTTTTTAAATATATTTTTTTAAAAAGCAGCTCAATTACAAAGGAAAAAAGAGAAAGTTCTGCACAGGTATCTCACCAAACATATATTAATGATAAATAACTGTATGAAATATATTAAACTGTTTTTTGTCATTAGGGAATAAAAAATTAAAAAAGCAATGCCAGCAATGAAAAGAACTATTTTTTTGAACAGAACTATTAAATCATTGCTCATTTATAAACTTATAAATATTCAATTTAATTGCATCAACTTTTAGTGCATGCTGTGTTGCACCTTCATCTTATCTTTCAGAACCGAGGAGTTACTCCACCAGTTTTTGGAGTTCTGTAGATTGACCGACAGCCTATATCAGTATTCTTGGACTGCTATAACAAAATTACTATAAATTGGGTGGCTTATAAGCAATAAGCCTTATGTCCCACAGTTCTGGAGGCTAGGAAGTCAGAGATCATGGCACCAGCCAGTTCAGTGTGGTGGCTGAAGGGAACCCACTGCCCAGTTCATGGATGGTGCCATGTCCTCACATGCTGGATGGACAAGTAGCTCTCTGGAGTCTTTTTCATAAGAGCACTAATCCCGATCATGAGTACTTTGCCCTCCTGATCTAAACACCTCCCAAAGTACCGGCCTCCTGACATCAGTTTAGGGATTAGAATGTCAATATATGCATTTGGGGAAACACAAACATTGAGATGATAGCATAGCCTCATCTATTGATTCCCTGGGAACTGTCTTTAGCAAAGAGAGGATATTTCCTGGGGTCTTGCTTCCTTCTCAGGGGTGACCTGAAACCCGTGGCTGGTTATTGTGAGAATCTAAAAACATGGCCCAACGTCCCAATACAGGACTGCTCTGAAGGGTCAATCTGGCTTCAAAGCTTCTTGTGGGAACAACAGAGGTCTTGTGTGACTTTATTATGGTCCACTTTCTGCCTCTGTTTAAACTTACTTGCTCCCATTTCTCCTTAAGAGCAATTCCCAATAAGGTAACTGTACTCATGTCTCTACTTCAGATGTGTATACTGAAAAACTCAGCTTGTGGTTAGTAGTGACAGGTATGGTCTCAGAAAGAAGACATGCTAGAATTTTGGAACTCCACCACCAGCCAGATGCTGGCAAGAAGAATTCAATCACTGGTGGTTGTTTTGATCATGAATAGAGAGTAGCCCAATTAGCAAGATTGCTAAAACTTTCTATATGTACAGTATAACGATAGTATTATATTAAGGAAACAAAACCAGTAATTTAAGTGTAGTGCCATTTGCAACATTTAGTAAATATAGTAATTATTAAAAAATGAAAGGCTGTTGATGGGGCTATTGATATTCTGAAGATACAAGTTCAAGGTGAAATCCAATGGACATTTTTGGGGACATATAAAAAAGCCTGAACATCCTTACAGCTGTAGATCAGGAAAAGTTGAGAAGTCTGGAACTTAACCAAAATTGTAAAAGAGCTTCACTAAACATGAGATCAATCTCCACAGATCTGCAATGGTCAGGAAAACACTCAGATGAGGGGAAAAACCCGATACATGAGGCAAGCACCAAATCTCAGGTCTCTAAGATTGCAGAAGTGTCCCACTCCACCACCTAGTATAAAGATAATGCAGAAGTTTGTTTCAAACCAGGCAACATAAACCTTTTAAGGTCTGTTCCCATCGCCTCTCCTGACTAATGGGCTAACTTGTTTATCCTCCTTGCACTCCTATTTCAAGAAACTTATGAGAGTATATGGACTTTAAGATAAATGGGAATCTGGCTAAGGGCCATGTACTGAGCCAGTCAGCATTACATTATTATAGATGCTATTTAGCAAGTGAAGAGTAAGTAACCAGGATTTTTGTCATATTGCTGCAGCAGAGAATGTGAGCTAATCATGTCTTCCTGGGGAACCCCTGAGCTGATGGCTCTTCTACACTGAGTTGGCCCATGTTCATTCATTCCTATCTCTCATGACTATCACTCTTTTTCATGCAGTGGGCCTGGGATGTCAGAAATATTACCTAGGCATCATGAGATAACTGTTACACAGCTGTATCATCCGGGTGTTGAGTAAACCTGATGATTCCTGAAGCATTTATTATGTTTCCATACCTCACCTGATGTTTGATCCAAGTCAGCATTGTCATGCCTTGATCCAGAAATGATTGAGACCATCATTCTTAAGCATTGTGACACTTGACTTTTGCGATAATTTGATTCGAATTAAAATTATTTTCATCAAAATATTCAAATGCATAAATGCCTATGAAATATGTCATTTCAAAGTTATATATGGATATTGAGTAAAAATTTTTATTGTTGCCAAAACCAGTTTGGCTCAGTCCTAGAGCATCGGTCTGCGGACTGAAAGGTCCCGGGTTCGATTCCAGTCAAGGGCATGTACATTGGTTGCGGGCACATCCCAGGTAGGGGGTGTGCAGGAGGCGGCTGATGGATGTTTCTCTCTCATCGATGTTTCTAGCTCTCTGTCCCTCTCTCTTCCTCTCTGTAAAAAATCAATAAAAAAATATTATAAGGGGAGGGGACTTAGCTTTTAACATATTTAATCTCTCTCTCTCTCTCTCTCTCTCTCTATATATATATATATATATATATATACTCTATAAATAAACTTTATATATGTATATATATACTCTATAAATGAACTTTATATATGTATATATATATACTCTATAAATAAACTTTATATATATACTCTATAAATAAACTTTATATATATAAAGTTTATTTATAGAGTATCAAAGATATACTGGAATGAATATATTTGGGCTCTGGTTGATATTTCTTGGTTTGGAGGAAGTTTTTCAGCTGTGAATTTTGTTCTAGAAATTTTAAAGAGGTAATAATGTCATTATAAAACTATAAGAAAAATTGATGTCATTAATTGAACAAAAAGAATATGATTAGTTTAATTTTTCAGAAAGGTAAAGGAATTCCATTAAGGCCTATTTCCTACACTATACTTTTCTATTTGAACAAAGGTTAATAAAAGAGGGAATGATAATTAGATATCATGAGACTTTTTAGCACTGTTAAAAAGAAAAATATATGTCATATTGACTTACCAGTTACTTGATTTGAAGACTCTGAAGCCTTATAGTTTATTAACTCGTGCATTTAAAATATATTCATCTCAGTGAACTGTTCATTGTAAAGACATTTTATAAAGGAACTTGGCCCATATCATTATACAATGTCATTTCTTAATAATTTAACAAACATTGACTTCTTGATGTGAAATGAGTCAACCTAAGTCATTTTAAAAATGCATAAGATTCCCTAGGTAACTATCAATTTTAAATAAGAACAGTATATAATATCCTGAAGCTTAGTCTTTCTATTTGAAAATATGGTTAATCTCATTACAATCACAGTTCTGTATCATCTATCCCAATTGAATTGACATTTCAGGGCTTCTATGATCTTCCTCTCTAAGGCTGTTTGCTGAAGAGATAAGAAATACTGAAGAATTCATATTCTAGTCAACTTAAAACACTCTGAGTCATGGATTTTATTATTTTTTTTTCTTTTTTATTATAAAAGTGGAGAAGCATAAACAGCACTAGAAGAATCATTTTTCCATAATAACAAATATTCAGTAGATCTCAGAAACTGATTGAACTTAGAAATAAAAATATCCTAAAGAAAAAGGATAAATTTTATCTTGAAGGAAAATTCCAGTAATAAGGCCGACCCAGTAATCAAACTTTGTTCTGAGACTGAGGAACATAAGAATTTTTAGTAGGGCAATGAAAATACAAAGGCCACCTAATTTTGAGACTCTGCCTAAATCCTGGGAATCTTAAAAGCTGATGTCTTAAATCTCAAAAGCCTAGGTGTCTAATTGTGTCATTCTACCACTGACAGTATATTAGTAGAGACCGAATGGTGAATATCAGGATACCTAATCCTAGGCAGGCTTTTCTCTGGTTCTGCTTCCTTTTTGAAGGTAATAAGTAAAATGGACTCAGTCACATGGTCTAGCCCAGGAGGTAAATTTAGCAGAGGTTTTGGATTTTGGGGGAGATAGAAGAGGACATCATGGGGATAAATGGTGATGAAAGGAGACTACTTTGGGTGTTGAATACATAATACAATACACAAATGAAGTGTTATAGAATTGTATAGCTGAAACCTACATAATTTTACTAACCAATGTCAACCCAATAAATTCATTATAAAAGTTAAGAGAAATTGGAATCAATATACATATGCCTCCTTTTCCCCCATTGACCTCACCCTGCCTCCCATATCCCCTGGCACATGCCCTCACTCCCTCCTAGTACATACCCTCACCCCCTCCTCCAGTGTCTATGTCCATTGGTCATGCTTATATGTATGCATACAAGTCCTTCAGTTGATCTCTAACCCTTTCCCCAATCTTCCCCTGCCTTCCTGCTGTAGTTTGACAGTCTGTCCTATGCTTCTTTTTATCTTTTTTTGGACATTAGTTTATGATGTTCTTTATATTCTACAAATGCTTATGTTAGATTCTGCAATATTTGGGGCAGGGGGAGTACAGCATTTTTCAAAAGGTTCAGGCTGGCTGGGGTGGCTCAGTGGTTGAGCATTGACCTACTATGAACCAAGAGGTCACAGTTCAAGTCCCAGTCAGGGCACATGCGCAGGTTGCAGGCTTGATCCTCAGTGTGAGGTTGCAGTGGGCAGCTGATAATGATTCTCTCTCATCATGGTGTGTCTATTTATCTCCCCATCTCCCTTCCTCTTTGAAATAAGTAAGACTGTATTTTAAAAATAAAATAAAAACTAGAATGTCCATGTGATTCATTCCTGAAGACATAAGGAGAAGAGATTCAGCAGAACGGCCTCTGCCTGGCAAGCAGTCCCTGATGTGCAGGCAGCACAGCCATGACTGGCCACATAGGCATGTTACATATTCCTGTACAAACTAGGTCCTCACCTGACATCTCAAATGATTTGCCTCTCATTTAACTTCCAAGGAAGCCATGTCTATGCCTTGAGCAGTAATCATTCTAGGGTTTGAAGGATTTATTTGTAAATATGGGAAATGTAGTTTCACTAATTTTGGATACAGGGAAGTTCTGCTATGGCACTCCTTGAGAGTAAGACAAAATAAAAATGGTGATAGGAAAGACAGAGCTATTTCTCAGACTTCACTAGAGTACACAGCAGAGCTACAGAACTATGAAGTTTGAAGGGAGTCACTGGCAGAATTTAAGTGCAAGCAGCAGTGTATCAGAAAAGATGGCTGGCAGAGGGACCTGAACGAGATGATGTTGCTTACAAAAGTAACACTACTAAGCATAAACAGTGAGATTTAAGTAGATGAGCTAAGTTGAACAGAAATAGTAATGGTACCTAGCAGAAGTATTTGTTTGTCTCAAGAACTGTGGAATCCTATTCAAGTCACAGGTGATATATAAGGAGTGTGATGATATAGGACATTCTGAAAACCAGAGGTCAACTAAAACTGAAAATTGGGAGTGGGGGTGAGACATACAACACGCAATAACAATAACAATTATATGGTATATTTGACCAGACTTCATGCGCATATGAAAAAGTTCCTAAGGTCCAGGTTCTATAATATTGATTCTGGCTGCTCCCCAAGTCCAGTTCCCTTTCTCAATGGAATCCTTCTAAAGTAAAATGAAAATAATGAACCTGTATTGTTGTCATTTTATTTAAAAAGATTCTATTTAGACTTTGTACATATGCTCTGGTATGAATGTTTGTGTCCCCACCAAATTCACACATTGAAATTCTAACACTCTAAGGTGATTCTGTTAAGAGGTACTTAAGGCATAAGGGTGAAGTCCTCAATAATGGGATCAGTGCCTTTATAAGGGAGAATTCAGAGAGATCTCTAGCATCCTTCCTCCATGTGAAGACAGAACAGGAAGGCACTATTTATGCAGGTGAGCCCTTAGTAGACATGGCATCCGCAGTTGATCTGATCTTGGACTTTCCAGAGCTATAATATATAATTTCTGTTGTTTGCAAGCCACCCAGTCTGTGGTGTTTTGTTACAGCAGTCCAAATAGACAACAAATAAGAGCTCTCAGATATTTCAGGAATGTGAAAATATAAAAGAAGAAGAAGACGAGCAGGAAAAGGAGGAAGATGAAGAAGAAAAAGAAGAAGGAAAAGAGGAAGAAAAATGAAACATGAACTGGTTTAGAACGTTCTGCTGAAGGGTGTGGCAAGAGCCCTCCATGTGTCTCAATAAAAATTATGCATTTCCTCTTCTCTAAACTAAATACTTAGCTTTTTCTCTTGATTGATCAGGGAACATTTGTTATAATTTATAAATCATGATGACTACAGAACTACAACAAGCAAATGTAAGTGCCAGCCTTATTTTTAAGCACTTGATTGTGCTCCACTAGGCTCTAAAAGCTCTAGCTTTTATTGGTCATCTACATCATTAGGAAGCACTAAGATTTTGTACATTTTAAACAAAAATGAACAATGTCATAAATATATTACTATTCACATTTTACATTTGAGAAACAAATATTTAAAGATAGGTAAACTTGAATGCTGAAGTTGTGTATAATAATTTGGTAATAAATAAACTCATTACATATATAGAGAGACATAGACATAGACACATATATGCAAATTTCCCATATTTGATCCAATTTGGATCAAATATCCACTTAGCTTTGATAGTGAAAATCCGGCTGAGTCCCATTTGTACGTGGCTCCATCTTTTCATGAACCCTCCATTTCTTTTGGACTTAACCAAGCCATGTTATCTGTCAATGATGGAAAAGAGCTTTATGTGAATTATTCATTAGGATGAGTGGGGAAACATTGCACTCTTCAAACAGTGCTTCTGCTACCTAATACAGGGTTTCTTGTCAGCTGTCCACCTACACAGGCTTTGTTCAATCTGGCTATCACCCATTTAATTAAAGAGCTTTCTAAAAAAAGTAAAACTAGCCCACCTCTTTACATTTAAAATTTTCCTTTGTATTTACTCTACTGAGAAAATCCTGCTGCCATTGTATTACTTTGCAGTACTTTCTCTGAAATGATGTGGTGGCAATAGTTTGCTTTAATCACCCAGTTAAGACTGGCTAAGATATATGATGAATCATAGGAGGGCGTCTGTGAGCAGAGCAGTATGTACTACTAGTGGCCCAATGCACAAAATGTGTGCATAGGGGCGGTTTCCCTCAGCTTAGCCTGCACTCTCTTCAATCAGGGACCTCTTGGGGGATTTCTGAACACTAGTTTAGGTGGAATTGGGCCAAAATTGGTGGTCAGACATCCCTCTCTTAATCTGGGACTGCTGGCTCCTAACCACTTACCTATCTACCTCCTGCCTGCCTGATCACCCCTAGCTGCCTCTGCCTGCCTGCCTGCCTAATTGTCCCTAACCACTCTGCCTGCCTGCCTGATTGCCCCTAACTGCCCTCCCCCGCCAGCCTGATCTCACTCCCAACTGCTCTTTCCTACTAGCCTGATCTCCCCCAACCCTGCTGGCCTGATTGCCCCTAACGGCCTTTGTCTTGGCCCCCACCACCATGGTTTTGTCCAGAAGCAAGTCAGACATCTGGAAGATGGCCAGTCAACCCGGTCTAATTAGCATATTACCCTTTTAGTACTATATATAGATTATATAGGATATGATTGCTTAGATGGGGGGAGGGGAGGAGAGCCTTTTTCATCAGGAGGGGATACTCTTGGCAGACAAAAATACATAATCCCTATATCTAGATTGATAGCCAGCCATATACACTATGCTGCCAAACTACTCATTAAAAAATTGAATCGCTTTCTTACATCTTACACCAAGCAGGTTCTGCCTTCATAGTTCACCCAGATTTGGTTCTGATTGGTCGGTTTCCATGCCAGTCAGCATCTCTAGGCCTATCAACAGGCCTGATCAGAGACGTGGGGCTAATCAGCAGAGGATGGAGAGAAAGAGAGGTGTGGCTGCTGGCCAAGCCCTGAAAGAGTGGGGCAAGAGGCTGATCAACAGCTGCCATGGAGGTTACAAATAAGATGCTGCTTCTCTCTCCAGGCCTCTCTTCAGGCCTGATCCACAACACCCTTGGCACTCAGTGCTGGATCACTGTGCCCACAGCAGCAGGCAATGAATGCTGGGTCACCATGGCAATTCAGCACTGACTTCCGGTCAGTGAAGCCTTAGGTCATTTTGGATGTTATGAGCCATGGGTTTTTATATATTATTAGGATGACAGCATTTATTCATTTGCCTTGTCAGCAATTATTATTTAACTAGAAGCCCAGCACACATGTTCCAATCTGGAAACCCTTGTGGGGATGTCCAACTGCTGGTTTAGGCCAGATCCCTGTGGGACATCTGACAGTCGGACATCCCTCTCACAATCTGGGACTGCTAGTTCCCAACTGCTCACCTCCCTGCCTGCCTGATTGCCCTTAACCACTTTTGCCTGCTAACCTGATCACCCCCTAAACACTCCCCTGCGAAGCCCGATTGCCCCCAACTGCCCACCCCTGAAGGCCTGGTCTCCTCCAATTGTCCTCCCCTGCAGGCCTAGTCCCCCCCTTCCCCAACTGCCCTCTCCTGCTAGCCTAATTCCCCACAACTACCCTCCTTTGCCAGCCATTTTGTGGCAGCCATCTTTGACCACATGGGGGCAGCCATCTTGTGCGAGGGTGTGAGCGTCAATTTGCGCATTACTTCTTTATTATATCGGATAATTTTATTCACATCTCCTTTATTCATCCTTGAAATACATGCATGTACATTAACTTTCACACTTAATTTAATTTTAAAATTAGATGTCAGTATTTCTTTTCCAAGGTCAGTAAGCAATGACCTTAATCAAGGTACAAGCCCTTTCTTTCAGCCACTCAGAAAGAGGTTACCATCCCTGCTCTGAAATAGCTCATTACAAAGCCATCACTTTACAACATACTCTGGACATTTTGAATTTTTATCCTGTCTTTCTTAAAATGCTTCCTTTACCCTAGTGCAGAGTTGCTCAGCTTTAGTATTTTGGGCCAGATAATTCTTTGTTGTAAGGGGCTGTGCTACTCATTGCAGGCTGTTTAGCAGCATCCCTGGTCTCTGCCTGCCAGATGCAGTAAGCACCTGTTTCCTCCCAAAGTTATGACAACCAAAAAGCTTTCATATACTGTCAAGTGTCCTCTGTGGGCAACTTCCACTCCCTCCACTCTGCCAGCCACTGACAACCACTGTCTTAGTGGATGACAAAGCACTTAGTGCTTATCTTCCTCAAAAGATAAGTGTTCTTTGTTCCTGTGATTCTTCTTCAATGTGTGTTATACTTTCAATTTAAAGGCTAGCACTGTGGTCTAAAATGAATATCATTTATAACATATAGTGAACATTATTATGTTTTATTGTGTCCTAATTAACTATATCATTAAATTATATTTACTTCAGAACACTCAACATATTATAGATACTAATTCAAAAGGCTATTGGAAAGAAAACATGTAAGAAATAATGTCTTAATCATTTAGACTCTGAAAAATATATTTACTAAAGGTAAACTATACAACAGGTATATGCTAGGTAGGCTCTTATGTATAAAGCAAACACAAATGTGGTTTCTGATCTAATGAAAATAATTTAATGAGCAATTGTAATCATTAACATAAAGAAAATATAAAATGTGACCACATATTAACTACAACTAACCTACATGAGCCAACAAAGTCTCCCTGGAGAATTGCCACATAATGAGAGTTTAGCAGATTATGAGAACCTAGCAATCAGGTGATGATGGTGAAGCTGACAATTTGTTATTGAATTTGTGCTGGGCAGTTTGCCAAGTACTTAACTGGCATTCAATCTAATCTTTCTACTTTCTAATTAATATTTATAATTAAATAAAATCATCAATAATCCTTTGAAGTAACTTTCATTATTGTCATTTTAGAAGTAAAGATTGAGTGGTGTATGGAGGTAAATAACTTGCTGGAAGTCATACAGATTAAGTTGCTTCGTTAGGAGTGAACCCCAGATCTGAAAGCCTTCTGAGTCAGGTCCTTAACCATTGCATTACATTACATTATGTTTCTATATTCTATCACTTTATAAAAACCTTAAAAGTTTGTAACACCTGGAACAAGGGTATTTAAAGGATTGAAAAGTGGGAATGGGGGTTTATGGGATAAGAAGAGGATTCAGAATAGACTTGAAAGGTATCAGTGATCAGATTATGATAAGTTATATTTGAGAGTTTGGACATCACTTAAATGCAATGGAAAATTTTTAAAAAGTTGCAATGGAGCTCACATCATTAGATTAACATTTTTGAATGTTCCTTTTGTCTCAAGAAAGCATTGCTGATTAGAGGAGGTGGAGAGTTAAGGCAAAGAATGAGGTGAGAGATAAATAATGTACTTGGTTGATGGAAGTGGGTTTGGAGTTAACTGGAGGCATTTGAAATTTAGTTGGAGACTACATTGGAAAGGAAGTGCAAATTGACTTTCTCAGGAAGCCGACTCTAAAATGGCAATGAACATTCATATGGGCCATCACAGATTGTTTTGAGAATAAATAATACCTGCGAGGTCAGAGAAATGACACCTGTGGGATTGAGCAGAGAGTCAAGTTAGGTTGTGATGCAGTTTCAAGAAATGATTTAGCTGTAACTGAGTTGAGAATCCAGAGTTGCTTGGGCTGGCATGAAAGTGTGTGGCTTAATACCCCACGCTCAGCTGTCCTGGGTGCAGGATGCCCAGGAAAGAGGTGTATGTGGGGAAGTCTCAGCTGGGAGCGGCCTCGGAAGAGAGGGAACAGCTGATGACTGTCAGCTGGCAGCTCTTCTGGTCTAGATCCTTCCACTTGAAGAACTAATGTGACAGTGCATTACAATATTCAGAATGGAAGGATCTCTGCAAGGGTTGGAAGAGTAGGGTGAAGAGGAATAAATGGTTATGAACTAGTCAACAGATTCAGCAGAATAGCAAGTGGCCTTTTCAGATGCTAAGGTAATAATTAAGAACTAATCAGGTATGTAGGGAAGTGTGATTAAATTGATTTTGGATAGATAGATTTGTATTTGAGGTACCTATGCAGTGTCTAAGTGAAAAATATAGTAGCTCAGATGCATGGGTCTGAAGTTTAGGAGAGAGGTCTGATAAAAATTTGAGATTCATCAATATGCAGATATAATCGCCTATATGGAATGAATAAAATCATTCATGGATAATGTTTCAAGAGAGAAATTGGTATCCATAAATGCAAACCTCGAACCATTTCATTTGGGATTGTTTATTTTTATATCTGGCAGATATTTAGTACCCTGTCTTTATTCTAGTCCCATATTTTACTCACAATCAATTTATAGGAGAGAAAGGAACAGCATTTCTCAAAAATGTCAAATAACTCTCTAAGACAGAATAGATAGTTACTGATGAAGCATCATATCATATGGTTGGCTACCAGGTAGGTGGTCAGGAGTTCACACTAGATTTCTATGTTTTGTTCATATATATATAGTTGAATTTTTACAGAGAGGAAGGGAGAGGGATAGAGAGCTAAAAACATCAATGAGAGAGAAACATCGATTAGCTGTTTCCTGCACACGGATGTGCCCGCAACCAATGTACATGCCCTTGACCAGAATCGAACTTGGAACCTTGCAGTCTGTAGACCTATGCTCTATCCACTGAGCCAAACCGGTTTTAGCCTATGTTTTGTTCTTGATTTTTGTTGAATATCTAGAAACTGTTAGGAGTTTCCTGTTTTATATTTTTCTAAATACTTGGTCCATTTCATCTTTTTTGGCTTATCTCTTACTTTTGAAAAAGCACAGTGTCAGAACAAAATATAAGGTAACACTGCAAAAATTGCACCATGTTTTTGCCATTTATTCAGTTTCTTTGCTCTCATGTTCTTGCTACGCTTGTTTTTCTTCTTATGTCTCCATAGACCTTTTGAAATTGAAGCTTCTGAATTGACTGTTATAATTATATTTGATTAATATAGCATCCCATTAAGCTTATTAAGTCTATTCATTTTCTTCTCACTAAAATTATTCAATTATCAAACAACTAATGGTAAGGTTAAGAGGTCTTTTTATCAAGAAACTTTGAAAATCGTTATCCTAATATACATGTATCAGCTATTATGTGCTAATAGAATAATTTAAATGAATGTCGCTATTTTGATTTTTTAAATTTACTCTTATCTTGGGCAATATTTGCTTCATATTTTAAAAGCAGAAAGCCTGTGCAAAACTCTAAATATGTTGCAAAAATATTTAATATATTCATTTATGGTCATCTTTATATTGGTTTCATTTAAATCTTAGTAACTGAAATCAGGTCAGTAATTTTCTTAATTCAGGAAGATGTTAATATTGAGACTAAAATATATTTTTTTTTGCTGAAATAAATTGTTATGTACCAATTAACAATTAACATCAAAGTTAATTGTTTAGTGATAACCCAGGGCCATATCATAAGGCTTTATCGGGGAAATAATGCCTAAGTAGAAAACATAGATCAGAACAAAATACTATAATTCAAGATAAGAGAATCATACTTAAGATGTACTGTAAAATTAGAGTGCATTTCGTAAAGTATCAAAATATCCATTCTAAAACACGGACCTTTGGTAATATAGGAAAGAAAAAGAATGGAAAGAATGCCTACATAAGTGTGTGCAAGGAAATATTACACTCTCCCATAAGAGTAAGATAATTCACAAGCTTGAGGGTTAGACTATGTGGGAAATTATCATAGTAACATTGCTTGTGTTTGAGGCCACTTTTCTTCAATCAAGTAGGTCAAGGAGGAGAGAAAGGCTAAAGCAGCCAGACAAATGATGTAGCCCCTTGAAAGGGATTAAGCCTATAGGGGAAATTTGGAGAGCGCTCTGCAAGTAGAAATACTGGCATCAAGAAATGGCAATACTGAATTAATGTCAATAGTTTTAAATTTTGAACAAAACATAGTTGGACTTAAAGAAATACTTCTCAGCACCAATATGACTTAAAATGCTAGCTAAGGAGAAGTCTGGCTCCAAATTAGAGTATTTTAAAATCATATAGCATTCATCAATATCATTGAATGTATATCATACATATTCATATACATATATGTATATAATATAACATAATTAGGTGAGAAAACACCACTGTCATTACAAAATGGAACATGATAAAGGCCATTGAAAAGATCATTGAGTTCCTCCTCTACATGCATTTTATATATATATATATCACTGATAAATTTACCACATATAAGAACAAATTAACACATGCTATTTTTACTATTGGAAGTTTATAAAAATGGTTTGTACTCTATAGTTTTCTACCTATTTTATCACAAATATAAGAAATTAAGAAATATTATACTGCCAACTTTGCTGTTTTGAGTTTTATGAAACTGATATTAAACCCTATCTAGTCCTGTGAGCATTGCTTTTTCTCTACTTGAATCCATCCATTTTATAACTATGTTCATTGATTTTTTTTTTACTGCAATAATACTCTGTGGAATAGAAAGAATGCAATTTAAACTTTTTTTATTCTACTCTAATGGACATTTGAGGGTTTTTGTTTTTGTTTTTTTCTTTTTTAAGAAAAGTTTATTGGGAACATTGCTGGTCAGCTTTACAAGATAAGTTCAGTCTGCTTCCATTGTGATGTGATGTGATCGACCAATTGCATTCTCACCAGCAATATCTGAGCTGCTTTTAATTTATAAAAATTTCAGTTTGATGCTGTTAGAATTAATTCCTCTAATCAAGTGAGAGGAAATGTTTAACTTGCCCTGGCCTCAATTTATATGTTCTTAGTTGCTAATGAATTAAACTATCTCTTTAGTCCTAGCCAGTTTAGCTCAGTGTCTAGAGCATCAGCCTGCATACTAAAGGGTCCAGGGTTGATCCCGACAAGGACTCATTCCCAGGTTGTGGGCTCTATCCCCAGTAGGGAACATGCAGGTGGCAGACAATCAGTGATTCTCTCTCCTCATTAATATTTCTACCTCCCCTCTCCCTCTTCATTCCTCTCTGAAATCAAGAAAAATATATATTTAAAATACAATTATTAAAAAATAAAGTATCCCTTTATATTATGTTTGTCATTAGAGTTGTTTCTTAATGTGTGAAGTTCATGTCATTTGTCAATGTTTGTATTATGAGAATTTCCCTTTTTCATTTCATTGTAGCAAATTTTAAATATATTTTCAGGATCCTAATTCTATTAATTTTCAATTATTATGATTAAAGCATATTCTGATATTTTGTGGCTTTTCATTTATCATAGGTCTCCATTGGAACATAGCAGTAGTTAAAAGTTTGCTTGTCCGTTTACCTCTGCAGTGGGTAACCCACTCTAATGGAACCATGACATGTCAGAAAGAGAGTAATATAAAAGTCTTATCATAGGATCCAGGCTTTTGCTAGATGATTTTGGGGAGAGTTTCAGGAAGTTAGTTCTGTTATGGACTGGATTCTGTCAAGAAATAAGGGGTAATTCTGATTGGTTATCTCAATAAACTTATCTAGAAGGAAAGAATGCAAGTGTGAGGCTAAAGCTGTAATTGATAAAAAGCAGCAGTTACCCCAGGGGATGTTTGCTGATTTCTGTGATTTGGCAATGTTTGTATTTTGACTGTGTTTTGACATGATTATGGAGTAAGGGTTCCCAAGTATGTACATCCACATTCTAATCCCAACACCCTGTGCATGTTACTCCATATGAAAATGGACTTTTCAGATGCGATTAAGGTAAATATCTTGAGATGGGGTATTAAACTGGCCACTTGGGTGGGCCCTAAATGAAATCAGGCATCTCCATAAGAGAGAGGAAGAGGGAGATTTGACCACAGAAGAGAAGGCAGTGTGACTGCTGAACCAGTTTGGAGTAATGCAGACATGAGCCAAAGAATGTGAGCAGCCATTAGAGCTGGAAGAAGAAAGATATAAATTTTTCCCTAGAGCCTCAAGAACACACCAACCCTGCCAACATGCTGGTTTCAGCGCTGTGGCTCAGTTTGGACCATTGTACACCATAGATCATTAACTCCCCTTCAATAGTGGAGCAGCTTTTTAACAAACCTGGTGAATAGGGCCTAAGTTCCTTTTCATGATTCCAAGTGCAGCCAGCTGCACAAATGAAAACCTACATGACTATTTTTTGTTGTTGTTGTTTTGCCTCTATCAATTTTTCCTAGTGATATCTTTGTCAACACGACAGGGACATTTGAATTATTTTTTAACTACAAAATCTGTGAAGTTTGTTAGCTTTTCACTGTTAGATCTAAGGACTTAAGTTGATTTTGATATATGATGATATATTTGACCTACTATTTGCTATTATAATCGTTTGAACCTTAATATCTACTGAGCACTTCAAATGATTAATTGATTGGCATGAAATATTTGAGAATAGTCCCAGCCTTTCCTATATATAGGAAATGGAAGACTATTTCTACAATAAATCAATGACATTTACTAATAACTAGCAATGAAATTAGTTTCAAAGATGGAAAAGTCATCACTCAGAAAAATAGTTACATCGTTTTTACTTCCTCTGAATTCATTGTTGTCATATGGACCATGAAGAACACCGTGATAGCTGAAACCGGTTTGGCTCAGTGGGTAGAGCGTCGGCCTGTGGACTGAAGGGTCCTGGGTTCGATTCCGGTCAAGGGCATGTGCCTTGGTTGCGGGCACATCCCCGGTGGGGGGTGTGCAGGAGGCAGCTGGTCGATGATTCTCTCTCATGGACGTTTCTAACTCTCTATGTCTCTTTCTTCCTCTCTGTAAAAAATCAATAAAATATATATTTTTTAAAAAGAACACCTTGATAGATCGTCACTATCATGGTCCCAAATGAATCATGGCTCTCAGTGTCCAAGTACTTATGTAGGTTTTACTCACATGACTCTGGCCTTTGCTATGTATCATTACTTTGCTCAATTGGACATCTGAAAACGTGATACAAAGAGAAAATTAAATAAGCTCGCGATCATTGAGGTCTTCTCACTTGAATCATGTCTGTAACCTGCAAGAAACCTGTGGTTCTACTCCACAGGGGAGACCATGTGGAGAGACTAGTTGATAGCCATCATCCAGATCCGGACATGCCAGTGAGGTCCTCTTAAGCCCTCTATGCACAGTTGGGATGCCTCAATACTCTTAGAGAGCCTCTAATAGTTTTGTCATAAAAAATATTTTTCATTAGGACATCTAAATATTATTCCTTGTCCAACAAATATTTAAATGAAAAGAAGTCTTATATTACCAATTTTAATTGAGTAAAAGTCTCTCAATCATACTCTTAAGTTGTCTATATTTATATTTATCCATTCACCTATATGTCTGGTGTTTCCCTAAATTATCCCCATTTAATTCATAAATATCTGGTAGACAATTGGAGTATTTTATTGTCTTTGCTGTGATCATATCTTAGATTTTATTCATCACTAATTTCTTCACCCTCAGAAAGAAGCACTGCAAATATTCCTAATGTTTTGCCCTATCTAGAATACACTGCCAATAGCCTTAACATGATGTATTCTATAATTCAGTGTTTTTCACTCTATAATACAGATACCATTAACTATGGTGAAAATCACTCTGGAATGTACTCACTGTCTTATTACAAGACATAGCCTAAATCTAGAAAATAATAAAGAAAATACTAAAATTATCAATTTAGAAGAAAATAAAATTAGACTCATTTTTATAACATATACATATAAATATCCACAAAATAGATTACTAGATGTAATATGAGATTACAGAACAGAGAATGATTGTAGAATCTAGTGGATGGGTAAGATTGTCTCTTTATCTGGCATAAAACCTAGCACCTTAAGGTATAAAATGACAGACTTTATCTTGTTTCCAAAAATATTCAGCACACATCAAAATGAAAGATAGAATATATTTATAACTTTTACATTTTATGTAAAAACAAAACAACCCCTAAGAAAAAATTTAAAAATCTCTAACCCAATATTTTCCAGGACAGAAACATAAATTACTAATAAACCTTCATGAACCTTATGAATTAGTAAAATAATAGAAAATTATAACAATGAAATATAATTAATAAGAGTGGGAAACTTAAACACCACATTAAATTTATAGAGGAAACATAAACAGATTCTAATGATGGAACATTTAACTGAATACAATTTTTGAGATAATCTGTCAACATCTTACAGACTTTGAAATGGTTAATATTATAACTATTTTATTATGTTATTCTAAGGATTAAGGATATAACCAAGTGGTGTGCTGGAGTCAGGTACTACAAGCCAGTTGTTAAATTTGCAGGAACTTTGTGAGCTGGTTTATAAAACCATCATTAAAAAATTTTAATTGCATAAACTTAGAATTAAATTGTAGTAAAACCAAAATTAAATACTAAAGAGTCATGAATTTTTAAATCCATGACATTTTGCTATAATCTCTGGCCTCAAAGTTACTAATCTTTATTCCCTTGTTTCTGTATAGTGAAAATTCTTTATATCATGGTGTACCAGGGTTCATTTCTTCTTAATTCTACTTACGATGTCATGCTAGTAGTTTGATATGAGCCAAGGTGGGAGTATTTATACTATGGAAATCATGTTTATTTTGCATACATAAATTGTGAATATTTTAAATGAATAAAATAGCTACCAATGAACAGGAAATAATAATAGGTTAGATGGGGATTAGAGGTAGGAGTGAATCAGTTCACTTTACATCCTTGACCTTTTATTTGTTTTAAACCAAGTCAATAAAAATAAGCTCATAAAGTTCAAAACTGCTAGAAACTAAAAGTTTTAAAACAAAAAAATATTCCCATGAGAAGCTTAAATATGTAGATAAATTAAGCAAGAGCTCCAGCATTCTAAATACGTTGCCTAAGTAGATATTACTTTAGGTTGGTTCTGGAGAGAGAAACTTTTCATACATTCTTCTAGTAGCAAGCATAGAAATGGTGTGATAGAGTTTAAGGTGGTTATTTTGGTATGGAGCACTCTACCTCCTGTAGTTATTTCTCTGACACTTTTTAAGCTGGAAAGTGCTGAGCTTACCTGTGTGGAACCTGCCAAGTGAACTCCAGAAGTGTTCCAATATGGCCTTCTTCTCATATCTTAAGTACCTTATGTTCTTTGACATATTGTTTCAGTTCTTTACATTAAATAGGTTTATAAACCACCATAGATTCTAGTTACATGTTGAAATTCATGACTCACACCTACTTTCAGTGATATATCTTTGAGTAAAATAAAATATTTAATAGGAACCCCAGATGAAAAATCATGTATATGCTTAAATTAAATTAAAAACTCTGTAGGGACCAGCTTAGCACTTCATACTTGTGTATTTTCTTGCCCTTTGCTCCATTGGCATCTAATATTCAAATTTTAATGTAAGAAAAGTGAAAGAATCATGAAATGAGTTAGTAGTTTGTTTTTTAAGGATACTCTGAACAGAAAATAGAAAATGAAATAGTGATTCAAGCAAAATTCACTTCTTGAAGGCCATTTGTATTTATCCATTTATTGTATTCCTTACTCAGCAGTGAGACTTTTGAGTAAGATGAGTAGCATATTATCATTCCTTGTTTTAATTCTAAGAGCTAGAACATATTCAATATTTTGGGGTGTTGTTCAGAAGTCAGAGAATTCAACAGCCTGCAAGGGCTTAATTAGAACTGATTTGAATTCTTTGAACTTTCCTGGCTTTCTCAGCTTACTTTTGATCCTCCAGTGTAGTCCACATTTTTCTTGAGCTAGACAACTAATATTTCAGAAAATCAAAGATTATTCCCAGTGGGAGGAAGAGCAATCAGGATGCTTTACAAAACTGAAAGCATTATAGAGTTGACAAAAAAAATAAAGAAATAAATATGTATGTGTATTTATATTTAACTCATTTTTTCTATATCTTCCTTTTGATTTATGATTATTTCAGGGCCTTTAGGAGTGCAATTATAGTAGTCTCAAGGCCCACAGAATTAAGTTTCATTTTGTTTTAAGTTATATGGATTTTCTTTTTCTGATCAGCTTTTGCTTTTTTTTTTTTTAATGAAAAACTTTTTTTCCCTTTCTTCCCAATCCTCACTCAAAATACATTTCCACTAATTTGAAAGAGAGAGGAAGGAAAAGAGAGAAAGAAATATAGATGTGAGAGAGAAATGTCAATCAATTGCCTCCTGTGTCCAGCCTGTGGATGGAATCTGCAACCTGGGTATGTGCCCTTACTGAGAATCAAATTCACCACCTTTTAGTATACAGGATGACACTCCAACCAACTGAGCCACACTGGCCAGGTCAGCTTTTGTTTTTTGAAAGGGCAGATTAAGTTTATCTTGAATTCTACATTGATTATATTTAAACATTTGTCTGAGCTTAGAAATTTAGAATGTGTTTTTATTCTTTGTGCTCACTTTGCTTTAGCCACATTGGTCTTCCTGTTATTCTTAAACCTAACAGCTAATTCTTGTCTCTCTGTCATTGCTAGTTTGTACTGTCATAATTGTTCTCACAGGTCTCTTGTCACCTGGTTGTTTCACAAGCTTCAGGTATATATTCAGGTGTTGCCTCTTTAGGTAGGCCTTCCCTAATCACCTGTGTAAAACCTTGCTACTCTTCACTGTCTCACTTACCTTTAATTTTTTCCATAGATTTGTATAATCAAGGAAATGTATATTAACTATTTATTTATCTTATTTCTAAATTATCTGCCTTTCCCCCACTGCAACTTAATTTCCATGATAGTGGGTCTTGGTTTTGTTCATGTCTGTATTTCCAGAGTCTAGGACAGAGCTTCACAAATAGTAATTATTTTATATATATTTATTGACTCAATTAATCCTTACTACCCATTTCCCCAATTTTCTGATCCAAGGTGAATTGACTAAGCATTTAGGCAGAAGTCTTTGAAAACACACACAAACACCCTCCCAGCTCTTCTTGGTTATGAATGTTTCTATATGCAGAGCAGATTTTATTGATTCTTTTATTGGAGACATTGCTAGAGAACGTACATTTTTACAATTTTTTTTGATTCATTTAAAAGAGAAAGGGAGAAGGAGAGAGAGAACCCTTGATTGGCTGCCTCCTGCAAGCCCCACAGTGAGGATTCAGCCCACAGCCAGCCCGGGCATGAGCCCTGACCAGGAATTTAACGGTGACCTCCTGGTTCACAGGTCAAAGCTTAACCTTTGACCCATGCCAACCTGGTAAACATACATTTTTTTTTTAAACTACAGGAAGACACCAAATGCAATGAAGCAGAATTGAGAAACTTCAGTCCCTAATAGCTCTTTGTTCAAGATGGAATAATAGTATTTAAATATAGAATCTATATTCCTCAGAAAGAACTCCAACTACCCCATGATGATGGACATTCTACTCAGACATTATAATATATAGGAAACTACCAATAATGATATAATACTACTTAAATCCACTGATTTTTTTTACATTTATTTTAGAATTGAGTCTGGTTATGGATATTTATTTTCAACATATCACCTATTAATTTATTAAATCCTAAGTTCTTGCACAATCTTGATTCACTTATTTTACAATATTAATGCATTCATTCAAACAAGGAAACCTACCTACAAGATAATCCCATTGGTGGAAGAAAATACTTCTAATCTTTGACAGCATATACAGAGGTCCTATTGTTCAGAGATGCTGTCATTCTCTATCTAAATCAATGAAATTGTGTTAGTAATTGTAATATCCAGCTACTTCTCTTGCATGTTTAAATTTTAACTTGTTTCTTTGTGAAATTATTAGCACCTCCTCAATTTCCCAGGGTTCTAATGATAAGTGGAATAGCTGCCCTGGGCCAGAAAGAAATTGAGTTCTATTTGGGGGGAGTCAAAAGGTTAACCTCCATTACAAGGTGTGTGCCAATGTTAGTCCCCCATGTATTCAGAATTATTCCTCATTTGTAACTCCGGCTCCTGAGGAAATATTAAAGCACCAAAGTAGTTTAAAATAAAATTGGTTCATTATTTCTAAGACAACATTATCTTCTCACTAAAGAATTCTATATAGTTTAGGTCAATAAATTATTTGACTAAATTCTATGCAATAAAAACTGGGTTAAGTGCTATGGAACAAGGAAAATAAGAAATGTCTTTTGCTCTTAAAGAGCTTAAAATCTAGCAGGCAGTGGGAATGTCAGCCATGCAAACATGAATATTTAGTTCAATGTGATGATTTATATGATTAATAAAAATATATATTAGCATTATAGTTCTTCTAGTCAAGTACAGGTAGCAGTGATGAGAGATTTCATTATCCTCAAGAAACTGTCCAGTAGCAGACATAGAACAACTTCAAGTTTTCCTAGAGAAGAAGTCATTGACAAAAAAATTGGTGAATGAGTCTCTGAAAAGTGTATTTTCCAGTCTTTACTCAGAAATTACTTTCAAATAATTATTTTTTGCACAAATTCATACAAATGGGCAGAAAGGATTTTTTTTTTTTTTTTGCCACAAATATTGCTAGTAAAAAATGGATATCAAAGCAACTGGAAACTTTTGCTGTGGTTTCTTTCTAGGGCCTGGATTTGGAGCCATGCAGGTTCTCATCTGCATCTTGATAACTCTTGACAATTTGACAGAGCTCCGGCTGCATAGTTACCAAATCTTCTAGCCTTTGGGGTGTTAGGGAATGTAGGTGTGCAGACAATGGCGATAGCAAGGACATTGTGATGCTTTTTCAATATATTTTTAGGGTAATTGAACATAATTTAAAATGTGATGTACACCAATAACTCTAAATCTTCTGTATTTCTTAATTAAATATAATTTTAAATATCTACCTCTTGTGTTATGATGAGGATGAGATCAGATAACATATGTGTAGGACCTAACTCATTCATGGTGTATGTTCATAGCATGTCCTTTCCCCCTTGGTTGTACCACATACATTATTTAGGTGCAAGCACAATGACACAATTTAGTAATAAATAATGACATGTAAATTATATTAGCACACTTACAAAAAATCTGCAATATCAAGCAGATGATGGTATACACTGAGTGGCCAAATAATTATGATCTCTGAACTAATAATAATCTGGCCACTCAGTGCACTTCTCTTGAGTACCTCATTTATTTGATATCAAAGATACTATAAATTGAGCACCTGATCAGTTTTCCCCTTTGCATTGGCTGATAGAAAGCTCAGGGCAAGTAGGTGGTTGACCCCCCGCAAAAATTTAGAATACTTTTGGTACCCATTTGAGATACAAATACCCTGAGTGGCCAGATTATTATGTGTTCAGAGATCATAATAATCTGGCCACTCACTGTGTAAGGTCCCAAGACCCCCGGTGAGTCTGACGGAGGGGGTGATGACCCCAAGTCAAACGCCGAGACAGAAACTTGATGCAAAAAGCATGAGGTTTATTACAAGCGCAGCACAGGGTCTCTCAGGCAGACAGCACCCCGAAGGAAATGCTGGCTGGCTGGAGCCCCGAGTAACTGCAGAATATGAGTTTATAAAGACCACACGCAGGTGGGGTTACACATGGAGGGGGAAGAAGGAAATAAGGAAATTCCAAGAAGGGCAGCTGGGCTCGTTAATTACATGTTTTAATCTTGCAAGCCCCTTAATCTCTCCCCTTCCTCTGGGCAAGTCCTCAGGGTAGGGAGTTTCTGGGGACTAACTTCATTCTTGCCTAATCTTCAACCATAAAGAACTGACCTCCTCCCTGTCTAATCTTTAACCGTAAAGGTCACATCCTGGAACAGGCAGTGGGGAAAGTCAATTCCTCCATCTTGGGGTCCTACAACTGTAATCAAAACCAAAAGAAATATCATGCTTTCCATATGAAAATAGGATTTAACATAATATTATAGAACATAATTTTTAACACTATTCCCTTTGTTTATTTATTTTTATATAATTAGGACTAACATTGAATTTACTTTAAATTTGTCATTAAGGCATTATAAAAAGACCTGTTACTTACCAATTGGAGCAGATTAAGGATCTATCATTAAATTAAAACAAACAAAACATCTTTGGTGGGGGAGTTTGAATGTAATCTCTGCCTCTCAGTGTATATTTTATTTTATCATCGATGACTTTGGATATTGATAGTACAGAGTTTTAGTATAAAATAATTAAATGAAACATCTGAAAGAGCATAACAGGTAGCATTTGCAAAATATATGACATTTAATTACTCTTTATTTTTTCACATTTGAGTGTTTTACTGTGTTACATAAGAAATTTAAACCTTCTAGGTGTATTAATATTTTTATTTCACATTTTCTTTCATTTTTCATTTAATTTCTAAATCTTTTACATGAATAAAACTTTATGAAACACAAAACAAATAAACACACTTTTATTTAAATTCCAAGTGTAAGGACCCCAAGATTGAGGAATTGGCCTCCCCCACTGCCTGTTCCAGGATGTGACCTTTAAGGTTAAAGATTAGACAGGAATGAGGTCAGTTCTTTACGGTTGAAGATTAGGCAAGAATGAAATAAGTCCCCAGAAACTCCCTACCCTGAGGACTTGCCCAGAAGAATGGGGAGAGACAATGGGGACTGTTGACTAAGCATAGACCCTGTCATAAAACATGTAATTAACGAGCCCACCTGCGTGTGGTGTTTATTTCCTTGTTCCCTTCTCCCCCCTCCATGTGTAACCCCACCTGCCTGTGGTCTTTGCCTATATAAACTCATATTCTGCAGTTACTCGGGGCTCTCAGCCAGCCAGCACTGATGCTGGCTGCTTGAGAAGCCCCTGCGCTGCGCTTGTACTAATAAAACCTCATGCTTTTTGCATCAAGTTTCGGTCTCGGCGTTTGACATGGGGTCGTCGCCCCCTCCGTCGGACTCACCGGGGGTCTTGGGACCTTACACAAGCATTAATGCCAATACCATATTTGTTATACGTTTATAGTGTATAAAATATCCTTGCTTTAAAAAAAAGGCCTGATTTAAAATTCTAATACTTTTAAATTCTGAGAGTGCCTTGCTTTGTGTGTGACCCATTTTTTTTCTTTTTCTTATACTTTATGTGAAATAAGACATTAAGAATATACATCTCAAGTAAAAACTACTGTTGAATTTTAACCCTGATAAGTCTGTCTCTTGCACCTGATTAAACAAGGAATATTTACTTTAGCCTCCAGGTTGAAACCTTGCCTGAGACCAGGAGCACAAGAGATTGACTCCCACTGACTCAGTAGCTTCAGGGATAGAAACTGTAAATAACCTTTAGAGATAACCTTTAAAAATTAACCATTAAGTTCTGCTTTGCAAGATAGGGCCACATTCCAATGTCCAGCAAGATGTAACTGGGAATGGCCCTACAGCTGACCCCAGTCTTTAAAATGTAATCTTTAGCCTTTAAAATTAAAACAAAGGAAAATTCCTGCGGTTTGAGCCTTTAAAAGGGCTAGCAACATCTATAGCAGACTCAGTCGTATAGTGTAAGACCCCCAGAAGGAGACCCTCACTCTGTCCCAAAGACCGACGGCGACCCAATCAACCGCAGGAGGCGTCACTTGATGCAAAAAGCAAGAGGCTTTATTCCAGCGCGCTGCGGCTCAACTCGTACTCAAACAGGAGCAGAGGAGTCCTGCAGCGAACAGAAAATTTTACAAGCATATATAGGCAAAAGTCACGCATAGGAGGGGTTACACATGGAGGGGGAAGAAGGGAACAAAGGAATTCCAAAAAGGGGAGCTGGGCTCGTTAATTACTTGTTTCATGAGAGGGTCTACACTTAGTCAACAGTCCCACCGGGTAATCTTATCTTATCTATCAGAGCACTGTTCAGGGGCTATAACTCTCAGAGCACTAATTGGGGCTATTGCCTTGAGCGGTTTTAAGAGCTATGTTCCCATCACTAACAGGGGACCTTGGGAGTAGAGATAAGACACACAGCCTTCTTAAAAAGATGTTTACCCTTTTAACAGCTCAGGGCAGCCACAGGCCACATGCCAATGAGAAATTCCAGCTTCCTCACTGCTAGGTGAAGGCAAGGGGGCGGGGGTTTGCATCTCTCATTAGCAGCCTGCGTGTGTGCTCTTGCAGCTGCCCTGGCCAGATATTTCAATACATTTTTTTCTGCTTTATTTAATAAATCATCAGCCTCCGGTGGTCTTATTTTGAACCCAGGATTCGACCCCACAACATTATGAACTTTAGTTTAATCAATTATAACACATGCCTAATAATACATATATTATACATCATTATAAATTTTCAATTAAATCATCTTTATAACTGCTAGCCTATTTCTTAATAATAGGTATTCAGCTGTGCATATAACCACACATTAAATAAGTGAGCAGCATTTTAAAAAATACTCCATTGATTGGCTGTTCTAATGTTGTGCCCGGTAAATTCTGGAACCCACAGACCACCAGGGAGCCGAGTCCGATGCAAATGCAGAAAGTCTTTATTAAATCTAACCCGGGTTAGGGTCCGAGCCGAGGCACCAGCGCAGTGGCACTCGCCCGTTCCAAACTCGGACCCCGTTCTAAGTTTCTTCCTGAGTTTTATACTCTAGCTCAGCTATGCAAGCAGGCCCCCTTTGCCTCCCCCCTTCCCGTTCCTCTGGGTAAGTCCTTGTCTGCTGTTGAGGCACCTCAGGGCAGGTGTGGTCTTTTCCATAATTACAGGTTAGGCTAGTCTCTTCCTGGCAGGTGCATTCAGTGGTGGTCAGCTCAGTTCCCAGGGGGAGAATTCCACAGTGGTCAGGGCGGTCGTCATAAGATGAGTATCATGAGATGTTGTACCTACAGGATGAAACCTCCCTCAGGACCTAGCTCTGCTTTAATGTTTGTCAGAAAATATTGCATTCTGGCTTTACTAAACTTTATATTTGTATTCTGATTTTATTCAACCTTACACTAAAAGTAGTAAAAGGGACTAATGAACCTATTATGAAAATATGAACAAAGGATAAATAAGAATTAAGTTATAGTAAATAACAAATAGTTGTTTGGAATGAAAATGGAATGAAAATGGTCTACACATTCCATCCATCCATCCATCCATCCATCCATCCATCCTTGTGTGATTCTATTCACCACTCATTGAAACAGCACTAATTGGGAGCCTAACACATTTGAAACTACATAATAGTTGTATCTTTGATGCTTCTGGCAATTGACACTCAGCAACCCAAGACCAGAGAATACTCTGAGATGGTCCAAACAAAGACAAGCCTTTCACCAGTCCCTCAGGTGGCCACTAGACAATTCAAAAGTGAACAATCACATGTTCTTGAAAATGAGATGTCAGTTGCTAATTCTAGTGCTGCCAGCATGTGCCAGGAGTGTGTGGCTGACATCCTGAGGACCACTGCCAAAACCAGGAAGAGGGATGGCAAATGGACCACTTAACAATAAAACAGAAACAGACTCATAGCTCCAGACAACAGACCAAGAGTTGCAAGAGTGAAGTGGGGTTGAGGTCCAGGTGAAAAGGTGAAGGGATTAAGAAGTATATATCGGTAGTTACAAAATAGTCCCAGGGATGCCGTGTACAGCATAAAAAGATAGCCCATAATATTGCAATAACTGCCTATGGTGCCAGTGAATATTAGGGGAGACACTATATAAAGTATATGATTGTCTAACTGCTGTATTCTACACCTGAAACTAATACAAAATAATATGGAATGTACACTGTAATTGAAAAAAATGTTTAAAAATTAAAAAAAAAATCCACAACCCTGTCTTACCACAAAGCAGTAGCTTCCTTTTTCACCTAGTCTTTTGCTAGTTAATGTAAGTTTTTGGCTGATTTCAGAAATCTGTAAAAATTGTGAAAGAATGAAATAGGCAGGTTTAGAAAAGTTTAGAAATCAAGGGGTCCATTGGAAAAGCACAGGGTTACACAGCTGAAAAAAGTACATTTCCATAAGACAAGGAGCTAGAAGTGGCAGAAGTTACATTTCCATAAGATAAGAGAGATGATGTATACATTTACATAATAAAGGAGAGGAAACTCCTTGTTCAAAGAAAGAGGAAGAAAAGTCCAGAGGGGATAGGAGAACAATAAGGAAAAAGAAGGAACCAAAACCTGTTTGGCTCAGTGGATAGGGCATTGGCCTGAGGACTGAAAGGTCCGGGTTCCATTCAGGTCAAGGGCATGTGCTTTGGTTGCCAGCACATCTCCAGTAAGGGGTGTGCAAGAGGCAGCTGGTCTATGTTTCAATCTCTATGATGTTTCTGACTTTCTATCCCTCTCCCTTCATCTCTGTAAAGTCAATAATATATATATATATATATATATATATATATATATATATATATATATATTTTTTTTTTTTTTTTTTTAAAGAAGAAGGAGGGAACCTCAGGTACTTCACTTGAGACTTGAGCTCTGGGCCAAATCAAAGGGGAATAGTGGCCAATCAGAGGGGATATTGAGGCACAAAAAACTGCAGCCTTTATAAACCAAAGAAAAGGGGACTTGCAGGGACCCTTCAAGGGGAGTCTGTAGTGGGAGACTCTTCCCCCTCCCCATGTGGGAATCTAGGCTTATCTCTCAATAAATATCCATCTTTGCTCTACTACCTTTCATCCATGGTTTCATTCTTTGACTCCACTGGACAAGAGCTCAGGAACCATCCTACCCATAGGAATACCACCCATTTCCAGTCCAAATTTCCCATTTCAGTTGACTCTTTCAGGTTTTGTCAGCTCACCTGTTGTTTTCATAGTGGGACAGAGCCTTGAAGTCCCCTACTCGGCCATTTTTGAAGATGGTACTCTCTTGAGATCTTTTTTATGCAGTGAATGAGAAATGAATGCCAAAGGAAGTTAGTGATCAGTCCTTCCTGTCTTGTCTTCATGCTTAGAAGAAAGCAAACACACAAAATACCCTCATGTCATTAAATTAACACTCCTGACCCACCTATTTATCCATTCCTCTTTCTTTTTGCAAGAGTCAGGCTTTATCCAATAGATTCAATGAAATAGAAGTTTACTATCTGCCTTCTCAAAGCTCCATTTTCTCTCTAAAGGTCCAGGCCCAACACAAAATGAAGAAAATTGCCCTCCTCCTCGCCTGACTCTGCATGGTAAATTCATCCAGGTGAGACTGAGTCCCATCTGTCTGTTTTCCAGACTACTAGCGTTTCGTGAGCATAAGTCATTGTGCTATTTATTAATTTATTTTAAATAAACATATTTTATAAATAGATTTTTATTGATTTTTTTAGAGAAAGCAAGGGAGAGGGAGAGGAATAGAAACATTTATCAGCTGCCTCCTGCATGCCCTACTGGGCATGTGCCCTGACCATGAATCTAACTGGTGACCTCTTGGTGCATGGAACAATATCCAACCAACTGAGCCACATTGGCAAGGTGCCAATGTGCTATTTAGATCATGCTCTCAGCATTCTAGATGACAACATAATCATCTTCTTCAGGTGATGTATTGAAACACCCACCAAGAATGGAGACATGTCAGAAAATCAGTCATAATTGCAGATTTAACTTTTTAATCAATTGTTTTATTATCACTAAAGCTAATTCATCAACTTATTTCTGTGATTCTGGTGTGTGTGTGTGTGTGTGTGTGTGTGTGCATTTTCTTCCATTCAAACTAACCTGTTTCCCCGAAAATAAGACAGTGTCTTATATTAATTTTTGCTCCCAAAGATGTGCTAGGTCTTATTTTCAGAGGATGTCTTATTTTTCCATGAAGAAGAATACGGTACACATTTATTGTTAAATGAAAATAAAGGAAATTTATTACTTGTATACGGTATGGTAGTATGGTAGTTGTCAACACAAACCAGACAAACTGTGAATCCTACAGTATCAAGAATTTACTCATTTATTCAATGACAATCATGTCATCATCTTCTGGAACATCATCATAACAATCCAATTCCTGAATTTCCTGGTGAATTTCTTGTGACTCCATTTCTTTCAGAATCAGTGGACCAAATCTTTCATGTTTAGCAATAGCACTGTCTTTTAAATGAGTACTTCTTGTCAAGGTAGCCTGCTCCCAGTGCATTTGCAATGCAACCGTCAGTGATTTCCTCCCATGAATTCTTCACCCAAGTCACAACTTCTTGCAGTTTAGGTTTCACAAAGTTTCCACGCTGACTTCTCTCCATTCACACCGCAGTGACATCAGGACTCCGAGTAAGGTCATTGGCTGCTAGACGCCAGTCGTGTCGGCCCTAGCGACCAGTTTACGGTAAATTAATTTTCATTCTGAGACAGAGCCTGGGGGCCTTATTTTTGGGGGGATGCCTTATATTTCACTCAGAAGGAAACCTGTAAGTAGGTCTTATTTTCGGAGGATGTCTTATTTTCGGGGAAATGCGGTAGACTGGTTATTATTCACCACAAATGATGCTCCACTTGGAACACTATGAGAAGCAGAGGGAGGCTTGCATTTAATTACCAGAACAAATACAGTAATGTATATAGATCCAAGTGTGGCCATTAATGAATGAGACATTAATAAACACGCCTGCCGAAGCTGGTTTGAGCGTCAGCCTGCGGGCTGAAAGGTCCCAGGTTTGATTCCTGTCAAGGGCATGTACCTTGGTTGCGGGCATATCCCCAGCAGCGATGTGCAAGAGGCAGCTAATTGATTATTCTCTCTCACTGATGTTTTTAACTCTCTATCCCTCTCTCTTCATCTATGTAAAAAATCAATAAAATATATTTTAAAAATAAAAAAATAAACACACGCCTTTCCTTGATGGGGAAAAACCACTTTTAGAATGGCTGTCTCCCATTATCATGTAATTATTTTTTAACTGGTATGTCATTTTAGGCCTTGGTGCCTTTTTGAACCTTAGCTGTTAGGAGTAGCACAGACTACAGAGCTGATTTTTAATCCCTAACTGTTTTCTATGTTGTGTTGTGGTTTTCCACTTGGATTTCAGACCAGGAGTTAAACTATGAAGGCAATTAAATTGTATACGAGAGAGAAATTAACAGTGTTTGGTATTTTTAGCTATAAATTTATAGTGGTGGGCAGTTGAGGATGGTATCAGGTTATATTCAGCCTCAAATTATATTCTTTTTTAAAATTATTATTTCAGACTTTGTCTAGGACCAGGAGACTATGGATGGATGTCTTTTTTTCTAAGGGAGGAGGTGGAGGCTGTATGTCTTAAAGTCATTTATCACCCACTTGTATCCAGCTGATATTAGATGGGTTTGTGATAAGTAGGTTTAAATCATAGTTTTGAATTTAAAACACCCAGATAAAACTCAAAAGAGGGGGAGGGTAGTAGCAACATAAAGACACATTTATTTTTAAATCTACAAATAGGAAATCACTAATATAAGCAGGTGGGAAATTTACTCTAAATTTTTGAAAGCTATGTGAAGTACAGAGGCAAACTTTAGACAGAGTTGAGAATATTATTAACTGAATTTCAAGCACCAGGAGGTGATGCTGGTACAAAGAGACCCCATCTAGTAAGAGCTGTGTGCAGTTAGAATGTTGAGGGGAGCAGTGCCACCATGATATGCCTTACAGAGGCCTCAGAGACGATATTAATGCATTAACCCCAGGCCTATGTATGATCTAGGATCGGGTATATTTCCTCAGTGGGGATATATAAAGCAGAGAGTTTTCATGTATTTTAAGGCTAGATAACTTTGGTGAACTCTCCACTCTTGACTTCCAAAAAAGTAAGCTAGGATAAAATGTCCAGATTATTTTAAAGAGAGAGAGAGAGAAGTAAAAGCAAACAAGCACACTGATCCAATAAGCAGTACCAGCTCTACACTTAGCAGAAAAGAGGATGGATTAGGAAGTTTATGAACATAAGTGGCTCAACTGAGTTTTCCAAAGACGGGTATGGTTAGAATAGAAGAGCAATGCACCAAAGGAGGACTATGCATTTTGGAGAGAAAAATGTTTCTGCTGTCATTGAAGTTAGCAAAAGTTACTCAATTTTGGGAAAATTGAAGATCTTGGAGAAAAGTTTGTGTTTGGGGGGCTGAGGAAGCACAGAGCAGAGCTGTCTGTACTCACTAGAACCCTAAGGAAGTCATCTTCAAATGTCCTAACAGAAGCATAAACTCAGGATTATGTGATGGGAAATTCTCCACCAGAAGTAATGTGAGAACAATGGAAAAACCATACCAAAGAAGTTTTCAACTTTATAATATTTAGAAACAAGAGGCAGGCAATAACAAAAGCCAAAGTCAAAAGCACCAAAACAAAAATCTGCTCTCCCTGGATGGTGTAATTCAGTTGGTTGGTATAGTCCTGTGTACAGAAAGGTTGCCAGTTCACTCCAAGGCCAGGCACATGCCGGGGTTGCTGGCTCAATCGACCGCAGGGGCATGCAGGAGAAATCTGATTGGTGTTTTGCTCTCACAAGGACCTCTCTCTCTCTCTCCCTTCCTCTCTGTCTCAAGTATCAATAAAAAAATCTTTCAAACAAACAAACAGAAAAGTCTGCTTGAGAGAGGGGGGGGGGGGGAATGGCCTAAAACAAAGTCCACATTTCATGTAGCATTGAGATATACAACAAGAGTTTACATATGGAAGATAAATAAATAGATTTAGTATGTGGCATGTGAAAGATTCAACCCTTAAGCAGTTGACAGTAGGGATCATCATTGCAATTTTCTAGAATTTTGCAAGAAGGCAGGAATGTGTTAGACATTACTCTCTATGAAAGAAGGGGAGTAGCTAAATTTTCCTTCAGATATGTTAATCAGAGTACTATATTCAACCATTTGATAGGTGATTTCTCACAATTGTATTTACATTCACTGATTTTTTTTAAAAAAATATGTTTTTGATTGATTGTATTAGAGAGAGAGGAAGAGAAGAGATAGAAACATCGATGAGAGAGAAACATTGATCAGCTGCCTGGGGATAGAGCCAGCAATCAGGCATGTGCCCTGACCTAGAACCAAACCTGTGACCTCTCGGTTCATGGGTTGACACTCAACCTCTAAGCCACATCAGCTAAGAAAATTCATTGATTTTTCATGATTGTAATAGACCAGATTCCTTGTAAGGCTGACTGAAAGAAAGTATTTATTTTCTTCCAAGGTTGTCACTACTTACTATCTTCCATTCATTAGAAACTTCTAATTCTTAGGTTTAATTTCATTTTTTAAAATAGTACGTAATGTGAGTCTGTGTTAAACTATGTATTAGGATATGAAAGTACTAATTTTTCCTATGGGAAATTTTGCTAGGCATAGTCTGAAATTTACATATGAAGAAATGGAGCCCCAGCCCACAAAGCAGTTTGATCTAAAGTTAATACAAGTCCCATAGGGCAAAAGTTGAACTGTACAACAGTGGTTTCTAGAAGATGCATGAAGGAACTGTGGTTGGCTTTTGGAAGCGGTCTCATAAAAATGAGAGAAAGCAGCAAGTTTCCATTGGATTTCTGCACTCTCCTCCAAGGGACAACCTCAGGGTTAACAAAAACCTTAACTGCTAAGCCTGATGCATTTAGGAAATCCAACTGAGGCAGTGTTAAGAATGCTATCCTCCCTGAAAAGGCACTTCTCTCAAGGACATACAAGTGGACAGCAGATATGTAAAAAGATGTTCAACTTTACTAAGTATTAGGAAAATGTAAATCAAATGCAATGATATACCACACCTCACATCTGTGAAAATAACTATTGTTAAGGAGAGGTTGTGGACTAAAAGGAGCCCTCATGCACTGCTGGTGGAAATGTGACCTAGCACAACCACTGTGGAAAACAGTATAGAGGTTCCCCACAAAATTACAAAAAGATATATGCCTCTATGTTCCTTGCAGTATTATTCATGGTGGCTGAGACATGGAAACAGCTGAAGCATCTTTCACTAGATGATTGGGCAAAGAAGAGGTGATGCATGCATACAATAGAATACTACTCAACCATAAGAAAAGATGATATGCTGACATTTGTGACAACATGAATGGATCTTGAGAATATTGAGGCAATTAAAATAAATCAGAGGAAATAGTCAAGAAACATATGATTTCCCTCATATGTGGGATATAGAACTGAAAACAATGATAAAAAAATAAGACAAACAACCAACCCTCATAGACACAGACAACAGTATAGTGGTTACCAGAAGGGAAAGGTAGTGAGCTGTTAGTAAAGGGTAAAGGGTGTCAAATATATGGTGATGGAAAAAGTTTTAACTGAGTGGTGGCACAAAATCCAATGAACAGATGACGTTTTATATAATTGTGCAGTTGAAACCTTTACAGTTTTATTGACCAATGTGACCCCAATAAAATTTTAATAAAATAATATTTTTATTTAATAATAAAATAATAGTTATTCTAATATTTAATAAAATTTAATAAAACATTCTAATATTTAATAAAAATAATAGTTATTCTCTTTTTCTCCTAATTCTGGAATAGGTTATCAGCTTTCAAGTAAAAGCATCAGAGTTAGATGTTTGGTCCCTTTCTCTATTGCACATAATTAGAAACACTTAATTGTTCTGATAAAAAAAAAGTAGTGGAATCAAGATCTATGAATATATAATTGAAATTATTTATTTCTCTCTATAGGATAGGCTGCCTACAGCATAAATGTGCTCTCTCCTTTTGCTCTGGCTTCCATGGAACATGAACTCTTGGTGCCCAGTGGATTTCTAGATGCAGCGCTGGAGACCTGGCTACCGCCGATTCACTTCTGGGAAAAGACCAGGACCATGGGGCAATTCTGGCTACTGGATTGGATTGGGTCTTCTGGAAGACTCTGTCCCAAATTTGGTACTTGGGATATGTTATGATGTGATAAATTAAAACCTAGTATTAGTCCCCTTTAAGTATAATGCTGATTATCAATGCCCATCTCTTTGACAATTTTGTGAGTTTCTGCAATTCTTCTGTAACTGATAGCACAAACAAACACTGTTTGTAGTTATATATACATGCAGGAGTATTTTCACCTTCCACTATACATTAAACTTCACTCAATATGAACATTCTTTCCCATTCCCCAATGAAAATTAAGGCAACCACATAGCTTTTCTATTCATTTTTATGTATTTGACACTTATGATTCCTTACACCCACTGAATATTTATGAACTAAAATTAAGTATTAGTTCAGCAAATAAAATGTTTGGCATTATATATTTTAAATCCATATCATCCATTTTGCTCAGCCATTACTTTTGCACCTTCTGCAATGATTAGCATGCTTTCAATTACATAGCTGTGCTACCTGTATGATGCTTTTAGTTTAAGGATATGGATCCCAGAATTCTTCAAATTAGCAAATTAACCTGGGTTAGATTAAGACAGTTAACCAGGGTACAGTCACAATAAGCACAGCACCAAATCCCTGTGTCCGTGATAGATCTCATAGTAGACCAAAGAGCACCGAATGCCAGAGTGGTTCATCAGTTTTATTCAAAATGCCAGCATTTCATACTGCATTATAACTTTGCCATATTGACATACCACCATAACTGTTATATATTTACTAGAGGCCCAGTGCACAAAATTCATGCACTGGGGAGAAGGGGTGTCCCTCAGCCCAGCCTGCATCCTCTCCAATCTGGGACCCCTTGAGGGATGTCCTGGCCTAGACAGGCAGTTGGGCATCCCTCTCACAATCCAGGACTGCTGGCTCCCAACTTCTTGCCTGCCTGCCTTCCTGATTGCCCCTAACCACTCCTCTGCCAGCCTGATTGCTCCTAACTGCCCTTCCCTGCAGGCTTGATCACCCACAACTGCTCTCATTTGCACACCTGGTCCCTCCCAACTGCCCTCCCTAGCTGGCCATCTTGTGATGGCCATCTTGTGTCAACATGGGGGCAGCCACCTTGTATGTTGAAGTGATGGTCAATTTGCAAATTATACTCTTTTATTAGATAGGATGCTTTGTAAATGAAGATGTGCTTTTAACACAAATGCACTGATCTACAAAGGAACTTTTATCTTAGTGCCAGAATGAGTAATAAGCATGTTTTATACTTTGTAAATTTGTGTGTCCATTACATAGAACTTTTTTTTAACTGGAGGGAGTTCCTCTCAGAGTGAGTTTTGGTGGTGGATTGAATGTATCTTGTATCAAAGAAACTGAAACTGTTTTTTCAGCTGTCAAGCATCTTGCTGATTGAGGCACCTGAATTGGATTTCTAATCGGGAGCTCGTTCTCTCCAGAAGAGTCTTTTTTTTTTTTTTTGGTCTGAGGCAGTGGCAATAGCAGCAGCCTCTAGGAGTAAGGATGGCGGAGCTACCTGTGGGAAGAGCTGAGTCTGACTTGGTGGTGGCAGTGGCTACACTGTGGTAGGTGCCACAGCCACTGCAGCAGCAGAAGCAGGATCCTATCAATGGTCCCTGGCATGGCTTTGTTGAGAATTCTGGTCAACAAGCCACTCTGTATTCACATTCATTTTTTTCTCTGAAAAAATTCATTGATTTCCCCAATTATTTTGGTAATAATATATTTTTATCTATTAATCAAAGTACATTTTTTGTTTCACACAACTAAAGGTTTTGAATGGCAAGTGGTTAATAAAAAGTAACAAAGATAAGTACAGTAAAAGTGATCACTATATATTCATCTGTATGCCACCTGAAAGCATTGACAGTGATCTGATGGTACACACATAACTCTTTGGAAAAACTTATCCTGGATATCTTCAAATGCTGGTAGGAAGGGATTTGAGAAGAAAAAATATATATATAATAAACCAAAAGTATAAATCTGAGACCAGTTAAGATTCAATGAAAAGTTAATCCAAAGGTCAAAGTTGTTTTGATAAGATACAATAGGTCTTACAAGTTCTAAGATCAAAAAATACATATACTCGAAATTCTTGGATAGTTAATTGTATATTGGGAATGGTAGCCCTGCATATCTGGCTGTGGCTAACTGTTTTGGTGTAAGGATGTTAGAAAAGATAGTAGGACCAAAATGGGACATACATATTTGCATGAGCTATGCTACATAAAACCAAGGGAGACTAGCAGGCCCTTTTCTTCATACATTTTGAGCCTTTTATTTATTGCCTCTCTCTAATATTCCTTCTTATTATTTTTCATGGTCTATTCTTCATTTACAAATGGCATAGACATAATAGTCAAGCATGGCTTGCTTGTATTATTTTATTTTATTTTATTTTTTCAATTTTTTTATTAAGGTATTATATGTGCACATATCTTACCCTTGCCCCCCTCCCTCACCTCCCATTCATGCCCTCCCTCCTCAGAGTTCTGTGTTCATTGGTTGTATTCATGCATACCAGTCCTTCGATTGTTCTCTAATCTCCCCCCAGGTCTCCTTCCCCTCTCTGCTGTCATTTGACAATCTGCTTGTTTTATGGTGACTATCTCAGGATCACATGAATAGAATCCGCTACTCATTTGGCAGTCTGCTTGTTTTATGGTGACTATCTCAGGACCACACGAATAGAGTCCGCTCCTCCTCTGGTTCTCACCGCCCCTCCCGCTGGGTCCCACTGCTTCCCCTGGGACACACGGCTTTGCTTGTATTTTTATTTATACTAAAACTCTATAGTATTTTTCATAAAAGGAGAAAGATAAGGAAAGGTTTCATATGAAGAACAAAAGACACACTGTGGTAGCCTACACGGATAATTTCATCTATATTGATAGACTATAAACTATACCATTTTTCTATCTTTGTTATTTCTGGTTCTTTTATTTCACCTAAATGTAACGTTGAGTCATATAAAATATTTTTTATAGATGGAATAATTTTAGGTTTGAATATTGACACTTCCACTAACAGTGAATCAACTTACAACCATATGCCAAGGAGCAATGTAGTAATTGTGAATGCTGGAAAGTCTACTAGGTAGCAATTCTAATATTAACTACAGAAATAATTTTTTTAACCAATGGTTTTGGAATATAATATGCTCAAAGGAATATCTAACCCTACAAATTTCAAGGATCATTTGAGTGGAGAACTTGAAAAAATATTATTGCAATTTTAGGATGAGCAAAAATTTTCCTGTTGTCCTGGAATTGTGGCTAAGGCCCCCAAGAGGAAATATATCCTCACAGATTCAAGAAATCCACTAACCAGATTTTAGAATTTCACAAACAGCACTTACTCTGTCATATCTGACTCATCTTCCCTTCATATCTACTCTGTGTATACATTGAAGACAAGGATGAATTGAAAGATCATCTTTGTGGTGTATGTTTCTCCAAGAAAACAAACAAACAAACAAAAAAACATTTCTTTCCAGAAGCCAAGTGAGAGGAAGTACTTACTTAAAATGAGGAAGTGTCTGAAAGAGGAATGGACTGGCACTTCTACCCTGGACTGGGCATCTACATGTGCTCATATGTTGGGTGTCACTTGAAATAACACAGGAGAACTGGAGAGAAGTGGGGTGAGAGGAAAACTAGAACTGCATGACATTTCACGGTTTGGCTTATCAAGAATTAGTGGGATTCCTGTAGACAGAGTGTTCACCATGAAAGGTAACTAGGCTTTAGTGAATTAGACATTTTGCAGAGCACCTCAACAGTAAATCTGGCACAGTGGAATATTAGCTATAATTTAAGAGGGGAGCTATAAGAGCTTAATTTTAAGACATACTTTCATAGCAAAGACCTTTTCAGTGAGGAAGTATTTCAAGGTGCTCAGGGGAACCCATATATAGTACGCACACAAGAAAGTCAATATTTGAACGCCTACAGTATGGCTTTCCTGGCTGTGGCTTTCCTGACTTGGAGCAGTGTATTAGAGAACAGAAAATGCAACAGAGCAAGACACACAGAAAACAAACCATTGCTACTTCACCCAGCTTGTTAAAAGAGTTTCCCTTTTCTCCTCCTCCTCTTCACACAAGAGTGGGATCTTTGCTGAGCCTAAAGGATGTGAGTAGACTAATGTATGTAAAGAGAAGGACATGCTCCAGAACCAACTCCCAAACCCTCAACTCCATTGTTAAGCCTATACAAAAGGAAAGAATAACTTTGAATTTGTCTTGAGATTGAAGATTAAAAGTTTCCTAGATTTTAATAATTAAAAAACGATTGACAATTTATGACACCTACTCAAACTATTGCTAAGAGATAGAAAAAGGGTATTTGACAGAACATACTTGAAAATAATGATTGGAGAAAATAAATCCATTACATAATTTTATACCCCAAGGTAGTAAACTCTTCACCAAACTCCTTACATTAGTAAAAAACACAGTAACAGATAATAGATTATAGAATAATAATTATGTAACTGAATTTATGGTTCTCTTTATCAGGGAACAAAGCAAAAGGTAGAATGAAAGGTTTACAAAGGTTTTCTGAAGCTTACACTTTCATTGCTTTACTGAAAGGAAGTCGTCTCTGAAGTATTAATAACCTGATGGGTGCACTCCATTCAGATCAAACAGGCCAGGATAAAAGGCATCTTGGCCTCACCTCACCAGAACCAACTGACCAAGATGACAAGGAAGATAAAATAAATATTTGCCTCAAGATGCATCAAGTTCTGGCTCTGCAGATCCAGGTTTGTGTTTTTTCAAAAGGCAAAACTTTAGTAACCTGCTTTGACTTTGTCCGAAAGATCACTGGTGGATTCCTCCTTATTCTTCTTTTCCTTCACTTAAACCACAGTGACTTCATTCATTGGATTATGAAAGTGTAAGCAATTCATTCCAGGTGCTTGTGTCTGCATGTGTGTATGCATTTCTGGAGTAGAAATATTGATATGATACTTCCTCAGAAACTTTTAATCTTAAGGACATTGCTTATCAATTTTGTTTTATTATATTTACTTGACCAGAATTTGTAATATGATTTCTTATGTTTATAACCAAAGGAATCAAGTCCCCATTATACTAAACAAAGTTAAAATTTTATATAATTTGACCTTTGGAATTTTCTAGATAATAAGACATTCATAACTATAATACTAATTAGCAATAATCTCTAAAATCATCCAGTACAGTTTTAATGATCTTGTTCATCATATGAAAGATTTTCTATGGGAGAGTGGAAATTCCCTCCATGATAATGAGTTCTGAGTTTTAGGAATGGCATCTCAATAAGCTAATGTCCTTCTGAAAAGCCTGCCTCTTCCAAACACATTTTGTAACTTTCTTCTATGTGATGTTTTTATTTTATATGGTTACCTTGTCTCCCCAGGACAAAGATGGCTGTATTTATTGTTAATTATGATTCTCTTGTTCCAGTGCAATACAATGTCCATCATTCATAGCAATGTGTATTCAATATGTATAGGTATATTTATCCATCTCCAAATACACATGGAAAGCAAAAGTGAGCTTGGAAAGTAAAAGTGATTGTTATGCCTTCAATGTTATGCTGAGTTTCATTTTTACTTTTATATTGAAGTATAGCATTCAGCAGCATGCACATTCATTTTGCTTGTAGAAGTATTTGCTGTTTCTCTGTGGGTGGTAGCAGGGACTTTTATTTTCACCCTAATATCAAATATGTCCACTGACATTTAAATACTTTACAAACACAGGGGGTTTCAGAATATATTTTAGCTTAGGAATTGAAGACATCCAGCAGTAAGAAGGTGTCTTATTAAGTGTTGACCTGATAGTTTTATTTCTTAAAATTTATCATGTTCAGTTCTGATAGAGGTATCTTAACCCTTAAAAAAGCTATTAGAAGCATTCCAAAGATTTAAAGGATTCAAATGTAACCTTTAAAATATGCAGTAATGCCGAAACCGGTTTGGCTCAGTGGTAGAGCGTCGGTCTGCGGACTGAAAGGTCCCGGGTTCGATTCCGGTTAAGGACATGTACCTTGGCTGCGGGCACATCCCCGGTGGGGGGTGTGCAGGAGGCAGCTGGTCGATGTTTCTCTCTCGTCGACGTTTCTAGCTCTCTATCTCTCTCCCTTCCTCTCTGTAAAATATCAATAAAAAATTTGTTAAAAAAATAAAATAAAATAAAATAAAATATGCAGTAATATGAATTTGAAAACTCACATATAAATAGCTGATAATTATTCTTCTTAATTCTGATCAAATATTCATAAAATAAATGACAACAAGTACTTCAAAATATTTAGATTATATATATATATATATATATATATATATGTGTGTGTGTGTGTGTGTGTGTGTGTGTACATATATAGAATGTATGCAAATATACATGTATAAGCACCGTATTTGCCAGCGTATAAGACGAGTTTTTGGCCCTGAAAAATATGCTTCCAAGTGGGGGGTAGTCTTATACGGCGAGTATATAACAAACTCTGTATTTTGAGTGGAAATGTTAGGGGGTCGTCTTATACGCCCAGTCGTCTTATACGCCGGCAAATACGTATTTTTCAGGGCCAAAAAATTGTCTTATACGCCGGCAAATACGGTACTATATAAAATAAAATGTGGACAAGCAATATATCTTTTTAAATCTTATAATAGTTGCAATAAATTTCTCTCTTCAGTTTTAGTTGCATGCCTAGCTTTACTTAAACACTTACCTTATATTTATGATCACCCTATATAGCCATCACTCTTGAGCCAAGAATTATATTAAGAAGGTTAATAAATTTTATATAAGAAATCTGAAGTTGAAAATTCCGTTCCCTCATAAAAGCTTGTACCTCCTTATCAGACATTACTCTTTATTTTAAAGAAAACTATGACCAAGGCAAAGTTGCTGATGTCAGTGATAATTTTAGAGAAGTGTCAAGTCCCTTGAAGTTTTTCTCAGTAAATACATGACACCTTGTTGTGATGCCTGCAAGTTATATCACTTTCCATTTACTTGACTATGTATGTTTCATTAAGCTTAATTTCCATCATATCATATTATATTTATACTAGAGGCCCAGAGCATGAATTCGTGTACAGGTGGAATCTGGCCAGCCCAGCCCCAATCAGTGGATGGGGCTGGGCCTTTTGGGAGGAGGAGACGGTGAGAGGTTGGCTGGCCAGCACACCCCAATTAAGGTGGGTGGGCCAATTGGGGGCAGGGCCAGGTGTGAGGAGGGGCTTATGAGTCCTTCCCCTAAATGTGGTGGGGGGGGGCAATTGAGGGCCAGCAGCTTGGAGGAGGGGCATAGGTGGTTGGCTGGCTGGCCCTGCTCTTGATGGAATTGGGGGCTGATCAGGGGAGGAGCAGGCCTGAGGGAGGAGCCATGGGTCCATTGGAATGGTGGGGGACCATCAGGGGTGGGGCTGGTTGGAGGGAGAGGCTTTGGACTGATCAGGGTGTTGGGGGATCATCATGGGTGGGGCCAGATGTGGAGGAGGGCTGCAGGAGCTTGACTGGCTGGCCCCACCCTCCATTGGGGTGGGAGGATGATCAGAGGTGGGGTTGGCTGGGAGGAGGGGCTGCAGGCTGATTGAGGTGGGACGGGCCCATCGGGGATGGAGCTGGCCCAGGGGGGAGGCATGAGGGAGTTACCCAGCTGCCCAGCTCTCCATCTGGGTGGAAAAGACAAATCAGGAGTGGGGCAGCCTGGGGGGGGGGGGATGCGGAGTGGTTGCAGGAGGTTGGCCAGTGGGCCCTAATCCCCAATTGGGCTGGTTCACTGGCCAAAGTGGGGGTCATAGCAACTGGTCATTCTGGTCATTATGGGGTTGTGGTAATTGGCTTTTATATAGAGAGATAGATCACAATAGTGATATGGAAAATAAGAAAATCATTGTATTATCCTTTTACCTAACACTGTCATTTCACATGTCCTTGAGTTACTATAACTTATTCTCTGGTCAGTTACCCTGGAAACTTTTATTGAACCAATACTCTGAAGTAAGATCTTTGCAATAAAATGATATATTGATATGGTCTCTAAGCCAAAATTAATAAACTCTTCAAAGCATGGAGAAATCCATGTATCTGAAAATATGTTGAACACCATAACATGAGTTTAAATAAGTGTGATCCCTGGCTAGTGTGTCTTGGTTGGCTTGGTACCATTCTGTGCACCCACAGTTGCGGGGTTGGATTCCCAGTTCAGGCACATGTCTGGGTTGGGGCTCAATCTCTAGTAAGGAGCATGCAGGAGGCAGAGGATTGATGCTCCACACTAAAATCAGTGTTTCTCTCTCTTCTTCCCTCTCCCTGTCTCTCTCTAAAACTCAACAAAAATATTTAAAAGAACAACTGTGAAAAAGATTGGACAAGTGATAAATTTATATTGAAGCACTCAACTCTGGAACTTCATTTGCTATTAATTTGCTTAGGACCCAATGAGAGATCAAGAGGATATACACAACACTATTATTTTAACAAATTTCTTTTCTTACAATGCAAAACAATTTATGTGTATTCAAACCCTGCTTATTAAGATTGTCCTACATAAACTTTTATCATTTGAATTTCCTTCATATTATACAAACCACTATAAGCCAAAATGCAGTTTGAATATCATTAATTTAGTCCCATAAATAAAATCTACCTACTATAAAAGTGAATATGGGCAATTCTCATAATTTTATGTTATTAAATATTTATCCAGTGTTAGTTTTGATAAAAATTGATGTTCTCTATCCCCTGTCTTTTTTTCTGGCATTTGATCACTACAATAGGTTACCTGCTCCTCTAAGATGAAAATGACAGATATGCAGAAAAAACTGAAATAATATACATTTCTTCCTCCAAACAACTCCCTACACTTTAAAACACACACACACACACACACACACACACACACACACACACACACACACACACACACACACTTTTCCTGATATAAGTAAGACACAAAGAATTGCTAGTTTTAAGTGTATAAAGCAGAGACAAGAGAGAACAATGACTTAAAAAGCTGAGACTCAGGCACAGTCAGAGAGGCCTAAAATTATAATGAGTTGATTTTCCAATGTGACCACTTTAGAAATTAAAATGCTAATAGGATGCTATTAGACATTACACTGGTGCAATCGTCATAAAACCCATCAACAAAAGCCCTCCTCATTGCCATTGACTATGAAAGTTTAATGCAAGATTGTAAGGAAATTTGGAGGAGAGGGATATTGGCAGGGTTTTCAATTTCCACAATATTCTACAGATTTAGAGCTTATTCTGTTATACTATTATCTGCTAATCAGCTCTTTGGCCGAATGGTAAATATTTGTGATTAGTATGCAATGGCTTCCCCATATAATATATTTTTCCACATTTTCTGATTTGATGAGCATGCTAATTAAAATGTAATGCCTGGATCTACAAATATGCATGCACACACACACACACACACACACACACACACACACACCACATATTTAATTCTGGAACCCTATATCAAATACAGAAATGACACTATTTATTTCAACTTTAATCTTTTTATCTTATTAGTGCAATTTAAATCTCATAATGAAAAAAATTTGCATAATGATTAGATTTAAAACACAGATTTGTACACTAACCCAGTTATCTCTGGGGATTATATAGTTAACCCAGAAATACTTAATTTTGGGTGAAAGTGAATGACTTCTTTTTTAAAGTTATACAAACTCAGAAGTTAGGGATTTGAGGAAAAAATTATTGTATATTATTTGATAACTAGAGGCCTGATGCACTAAAATTCATGCACAAAGTTACCTTTTCACTCCATCCTGGAGCTGCCTTTCTGCCTTCCCACACTGCCTAGAGGCCCAGAGTGGCCAGGGTGGTGGGGAACTCCTGCATATGCAAATTAGCCTGCCATCTTTGTTGAGTTAATTTCCATATTAACTCCTGATTGGCTAGCAGGTGTCACAAAGGCATGGTCAATTTGCATCTTATTCTTTTCTTGGTATATATATATATATATATATATATATATATATATATATATATTTAGGTTACACCTGATTATATATAATATTTCTTTCTATAGGCTCTAATATGTATCCTCTGCATTTCCACTCTTTCTTCTCTCATCTCCACAATGCTTTATCCTCGAAATGTATCCTTTGAATATTACTTTCATATACTGTCCCATATTACTTTCATATACATAAACTCCTAATTGGTCTCATTTTTTCCCCCAATCTCACACTTTTCAAATTCACCCTTGATTTTTTTTTTATCATAGCTGTCTAGATACAATACAAATTTAATCACACCACCCTCATTTTATTAATTCAAAAGCTCCTTATTGTCTGTTGGGAGAGAGGTATCCAATCTTCCTACTATAACATACTAAGGAATTTGTGTCTCTTGCCACTTATCTGATATCTCTCATTTCCCATACCTTTTCCATGCCTTTATTCAGATCTTTCCATCTTGTTTAAATCCCTTCTTTTTCCAACTGTCCAGCATCTGCTATTTTTGTAAAATTTTGTGTTTTGACTTCTTCCTATAATGTCTTTGGATACTTTTTATTCCATTAAATTTAAGCAACTTCTTTGTATACCTTTCTATGACATTTTATACTATTTAATTTCATAAAGGTATCTGAGCATTGGTGGTGATATTTTCATTTGTAATTTCCAACACATAACAAAATACCTGATAAAAAGTTAGCATTAAGTGAATTTTGTTTAACTTACAAGTAATTAGTTACCATAGATAAGTAATAAAGACTTTTCTAGGTCTAAAAATTCTATGATTTTAGGTATTTGGACTCTAAGACCATCTTTGAACTGGCCACTAAGTTGACTACCACATTAGAATTCACTCTCTCTTCCACTCAGAGTTCACTCTATTCCAACCTTCTTAGGCCAGTTAAGAAACTGAAATTTTAAGTTGAGTCTCTCAAGGTCTTTTGAATAAGTCAGTACTATATAATTCAAGGGAAGATATTATCTACCCTTTGTTTAAACCTGGTTATAACATTTCTTTATGTATCACATAACTGGTAAAGCTAAAAAAGTAGACATTTAGAGTAAAGCCATAAAAAAACATGGATATATGTTATCTTTTCTAGAAGATGGTTTGAGCTATTTATCAAATGTCCCAGGCTATGCTATATAGAACTTTACTACATATAAACCTTGAATGTTACAGAATGTTTAGCAAAGTTTAAAAAGAATTCTCTGGGCTAAAGGAATATCTTTTTCATCTTTCTTTAGAGTTATTCAGTTGGCTTAAAAATACAATGAAAACAAAAACTTCACAATCATTCATATTTTTAGATGTTTTCAAATAATATCTAAAAAATGCTAGTAGAAAGCTTAGTGTAATTTGATTATTTTTTTATTTGGAATTTAAATGAAGTTAAATTTATAACATTCATGTCCACTGCCTTCTTTTTCCCATCCTCATTCCTATGTCTAATTATCTTCTCCCATTTTTCTGCCTCTCGCTGTATTTTTTTATTTTATTTCATTTTCTGCATTGTGATTTCCCTTTCCATTTTCTTTCATTCTAGTTTTCATTGAATTTTAATTGTCCCCTTTCCTTATATTTGTAAAAGTAGATTGCATGGAATATTATGTTGAAATATTTTATATATAAATGTAAGCAATGTATTCTTTTCAAACCATTTATATTTAATGTAATTACTAATGTACTTAAATCTGCCACTTTGCTCTTTTATATATTTTTTGTTCTATTTGTACTACATTATTTTTACTTTTAAAATCATTTTGATTATTTTTCTCCTCTATTAATTTTCTCATTATTTATTTCTTTAGGATTTTATACTATATTGTATTATATAATTATATTATAGAAGTGATGACATAATAAACTAATTACAGTCTATCATAAATTCATGCTTTTATGAGTTTTTAACATTTCAAATTTACTCAGTACCTGTTACCATTTAAGTTACTATTGCTATTTATTTTATTTATATTTGTATTTTAACACAGGTCATTATTATTCTTAGATTGTAAATTCATATCCGTTTAGATTTCTTTAAATATTTACCCTTTCTTTTTTTCTTTCTTTTTTTTTTTTTTTGCTCGTTATTCCTCAGATATCACCATGTTCCCATCTTGGATCATTTTCCTTCCACCTGATAATTACTTTTTACCTCTTCCTTTGGTTTTTGACCTAGGAATAAAAAATTCTCTCAGGTTTTGTTTGTTTCTTTGTTTTTTGGTCTAAATATATGTTGTGTTTCCAGTTGTAAAGAATGTTTTCACTTGGTATACATTGAAAGGTTGACAGTGAATTTTCTAGCATTTGTTTTTTGGGGGTTGATCTATTTTTTGTTTCTTTAACAGATTAGCTTTTAACACCCTGGTGGCTTCAGCTGGAAGCTTAAATTCCTCTTCCTAAGAGGACCCTGAGCTCAAAATATTTTTTCCAGGTCTATGAGATAATCTAAAACTATAGTTTTGTTTTGAGCATTTAAGCCTCCATTTCTTCTCAATTTTTCAGTCTTTTCAATTTCTCAAGAGTAGATCACACCAAATGTCAGAGTCTCTTCTCTGGGCCTCCCTTGTGTTTTTGGCCTTGGCCCTTCAATTTCTGAATGGCTTGCAGCTTCTCAGCATCTTCAAACAATTATTTTTCTTTGTCTTATTTTACTTTATTCCAAACTTTTCGAGTTGAATTTTATGAAAGAGTTGGTTTGTAACTAGCTGTTCCATTGTTATAAACCACAGCTGATGACCATAGGAATCTTCTCAGTCATGATTTTGTGTTTAGTTTTTAATTGTTATAGTCAAATATTATTTTTCCCATTTTTCATTAATGTGTGGCAATAACTCTATTTTTATTGGCATACAAGACATAATACCTTAAAGACTTTACTGAATCCATAACCCAATCACCACATAAAATTTTATAAAAAAGTATTCACTTTTAAATAATAACATTCATATCTTACTTTTGTTTAATTTTCACAAGTAGTAGAAGTTTAGTTTGCCTCACCCAGGCAATTAATTGCTTAGTATATACCTTTGAAATACCTACCTTTTTTTACAGACATATATTACAAATGTAACATTTAAAAATAATGTTTGAAACAATTATTATTATTAGATGGATCAATATTAAATTTATTATTTAATTTATTGTAAACTCATCTACCTTCTTTTTTCCTTTACCATTGATTTATACCTAATTACTAATTGTGCCCTCCAAAACTTTAGAAAACATGATAAATATGTAAGATTATGACATAATAAGATGTCCTATTACTAACTAAATTTAATATTATTTTCTGGAAAAAATAAACCATATTACATACACTGTTTTCAGTTTGATGATTCTGTGTTGCCTTGATATTGTACAAAGCACAGTTAAGAAGATGTACAGCGAGTGCTCCTTGTCCTTATAGAACATGTTGTTTTCCATCTCTTAAATGAAGGTCTATTTGAGTAGGTAATGTGCTTTTCTTAACTCAGGAAAAAAATTACTGAGCCTACCAATCACTGTGCCGCATGCCACAGAAACAATAAGGAGACAATTATTACTACACTTGTCCTCTTAGAACATATAATCAAATATAGAAGGGGGAAATGCCATCTATTTCCTGCTTTGATTTCTTAGGAGATGAAACAAAAATTAAATAGAGTTTAGTAGGGTCATATCTTTACTTATAAATGAGTCAACTTTATTTAATCAAAGGGCTTTTCTAAATAAAATGAAATTTAGAGATCAAATAGCCAATTTTTAATTTTAATAGCTAGGCAACCTGCAGGTAAGATTGGATATTACATAGAAAATATGAAGGTGTTAGCACAAGTCTCAGATCAATCATCTATTTTAAGTAGTGAGTATTTTATATCAGATCTCATGAGTCTCTTATTTTTCACTACATCATGCTATACAAAAAATAAAACAATACATTGTCACACCAGTTCTGCCACTAAAACTGCATCCTACATATACTAACACCTACTAGATACTATTTCAGCCTTGTAATAGAAATCTAACAGAAAACAACATAAATGACCATCAGAATTAGTCATTAGTGTAGAAATTACATAAATTATTTCAGCAACCATAAAATGGAATATTTTTCAACAAGAAAAGAATGAAGCAGAATTGAAAGTAATATATTTAAAAAAGAAAAGCAAGTCAAGCTTGACTGGGGAAAAAAAGCCAATTAAATAATATGTAATATGTCCTTTTATTTCTAGAAAAATATGAATAAATACACATGTGCATAGCACAAACCTATGTATGTAGACAAATATTCATAAATAATGCATAACATTTTGGTGATATTAGTAATATGTGTGCAGTGAAAATGAAGCCTGGAATGGGAGGAAGAATTGCTTTTTTTATGCTTTTCACTCTGTATATCATCTATCATGTACATTTTGGAAATCAATTTTTGGAGTGGGTATGGTAAAGATAAGTTATCATTTGTTAAGACTAAATCCAAATAATAAGAATCTCACTAAAATATATATGAAATTTCTTAATCATAACAGATGGAAAAGTAGAAGGGAAAAGAGATTAACATGGCATTGTAGACTTTGATTCATAAGACAAACATCCTTACTTAGGATGTTTAATGTTAGAAAAGATGCAAAGCAATAAGTATTTTAATTTTTCTGAGCCATTGAGTTTACTGCTATACCCTTCCTGGTAGGTAAGAAAAATTAAACAGTTATGCTCATGGCAGGTATTTTGAAATGGTAGCTTAGTTTTGATTTAAAAAAAAAAATGTTAGTTGCAGGAACTATACCCTACCTGATCTGGTAGAAAGGTACATATAAATCACCAGAAATAAAGCTCATACTTTAACTGGATCTAGTTTGCTTTTCCTTTTAAGTTGAAGTAAAACTACAACTTCTCTCCACTATTCTTATGATCAACAATGCACACTTCCCTATTTTTAGGCTTGGTAAGAGACAAATTATAGGTAGGAGCATGGAAGAATCCAGAGCTACAGTGACAACAAAGCTCAATGCCTTGACTTGATTATCAGTCACTTTGTTATTACTAAATGAGCTAGTCTTAGGTGCTGCCTAATTTCTGGTTGCCACAGAACACTATAAAAAAAATCATATGTCAGAATGCTTGAGCATAAAATCTTAGCGGAGAAAATTGATCTGGTGCCTTCCTTGCCTTTGAGGATAAATATCTATCTACATGTATAAAATCTATTTATTATTTGAGATATTTTTAAAGAAAAATACATCCAAACTGGAAAGGAAGGAGTAAAACATTCACTATTTGCAGAATTCAGATATTATATGAGGAAAACACTAAACACTCCACACAAAAAAAAAAGCAACTTCAAGTATTAAATGAATTCAGTGAAGTTGCAGAATAAAAAAATAATATATACACAATTTTGTGACATTTCTATACATTAGTAATGAGCTACCAAAAAAAGAAATTAAGAAAACTATCCTATTTAAAATTTCATGAAAAGCAATAAAATACCTTGGAACAAATTTAACCAAGGAGGCAAAAGACCTTTACTCTGAAAATATAACTCATTAATGAAAGAAATAGAGGCAATGCAGCTCTGGTAGATTTTGCTCAGTGGATAGAGCATTGGCCTGCGGAGTGAAGGGTCCTGGGTTCAATTCCAGTCAAAGGCATATACCTGGGTTGCAGGCTCAAATCCCCATGGGAAGCATGCAGGAGGCAGCGATCAGAGAGATGTACTGCACTCATAAATTGTTAGAAACAATATTGTAAAAATGTCCTTACTACCCATGGCAATATACAGGTTCAGTGCAATCCTTATCAAAATACCAATACCATATTCCACAGAACTAGAACAAAGGATCTTAAAATTGTATGGAATCACAAAAGACCCCAAATAGCCAAAGCAATCTTGGGAAATAAGAACAAAACTGATTTCAAACTATACAATAAAGTTATAGTGATCAAAACTGGAGTAGACTGGAGCTCCCAGAAGCAAACCCACACATGCATTGTCCATTAATCTGTGACTCTGTGACTAAGGAGACAAAGTATACAATGGGTAAAAGACTCCTCAGTAAATGGTGTTGAGGAAACTATACAGATACATGCAAAAGAATGACATTGGGCCACTATTTTACACCCTTTACAAAAATCAATTTAAAATACATTAAAAACTTGAATGTAAGACCTGAAACCATAAAACTTTTAGAAGAAAGCCTAGGCAGTACGCTTTTTAAAAAATTTATTAAGGTATTATATGTGTACATAACTTACCATTGCCCCCCCCTCCCATACATGCCCTCCCTCCCCAGAGTTCTGTGTCCATTTGTTGTATTTATATGCATGCATACCAGTCCTTCCGTTGATCTCTTATCTCCCCCAGATCTTCCTACCCTCCCCACTGTCATTTGACAGTCTGCTTGTTGTTTTACTGTCACTATATCTATCTTTCTGTTCATTAGTTTATACTGTTCTTTAGTATCCATAAATGAGTGAGTTCATGTGGTGTTTCTCTTTCATCGACTGGCTTATTTCATGCAGCATGATGTTCTCCAATTCTATCCAGGTAGGCAGTACACTTTTTTAACATCAGTCTTGTGATACTTTTTTGAACCAGTCTGCTTATGCAAGGAAAAATAAATAAATGGGACTCCATGAAATCAAAAAGGTTTTGCATAGTGAAGGGAGTCATCAGTAAAATGGCTCTCTCTCTCTCTCTCTCTCTCTCTCTCTCTCTCTCTATATATATATATATATATATATATATATATATATATATATATATAGACTAGAGGTCAAGTGCATGAAATTCATGCACAGGGGTGAGTGTCCCTTAGCCCAGCCTCGACCCCCTCCAATCTGGGATCCCTCAAGGGATGTCCAACTGCCCTCTCACAATACAGGACTGCTGGTTCCTAACTGCTCGCCTGCCTGCCTGCCTAAATGACCCTAACTGTTCCCCCTGCCAGCCTGATCAATGCCTAACTGCTCCCCTGCCAGCCCCATTATGCCCAACTTCCCTCCCCTGCCAGCCTGGTACCCCCCCCAACTGCCCTCCCCTACTGGCCATCTTGTGGTGGCCATCTTGTGTCCACTTGGGGGCAGCCATCTTGTATCTTAGAGTGATGGTCAATTTGCATATTATCTCTTTATTATATAGAATATATATCACATGCATATATAATGGAATATTACTCAGCTATTAAAAGAATGAAATCTTGACATTTAAAACAACTTAGATAGACTGAGGGGGTATTATGCTAAAGGATATAACTCAGAGAGAGAAAGACACATTCCGTATGATTTCACTAATATATGGAATAAAAATTTTAAAAAGACAAACAAAGAAACACACAGAAGCACTCTCATATATTTAAGAAATAAACTTGTGATAACCGGATGGGGAAGTGTTTGGGAGATGGTAGTCCCATTTGTTTATTTTCTTCTTAGTTTCCTTTGCCCTGGAAGAGGTTATCAGTAAACATATTGCTATGAGAGATATCTGAGATTTTCCTGCCTATGGTTTCTTTGAAGATTCTTATTGTTTACTGACTTACATTTAAGTCCTTTATCCATTTTGAGTTATTCATGCACATGGTATAAGTTGGTTGTCTAGTTTCATTATTTTGCATGTACCTATCCAATTTTCCCAGCATCATTTATTGAAGAGATTGTCTTTATGCCACTGTATGCTCCTGCCTCCTTTGTAAGATATTGAAACTAATGGCTTGGGTTGATTTCTGGGTTCTCTGTTCTATTCCATTGATCTATATGCATGTTTTTGTGCCAGTACCAGGCTCTTGTGATCGCAGTGGCTTTGTACTATAGCTTGATATCTGGTATTGTGATTCCTCTTTCTTCTTCTTTCTCAAGATTTCTGCAGCTACTGAGGGCTTTCTGCACAACAGAAGAAACCATCAACAAAAGTAAAAGGGAGCCTACTGCATGGGAGAACATATTTGCTGAAAATATGTTCCATAAGAAATAATTTTCAAAATTTGTAAAGGACTATACAACTTAACAAAAGCAAGCCAATTAAAAATGGGCAAAGAACCTAAATAGACACTTCTCCAAAATAAACATACAGAAGGCAAAAATAAATGAAAGAATGCTCCAAGTCATTAATCTTCCTAGATATGCAAATTAAAATGACAATGAGCTATCACCTCACACCTGTCAGAATAGCTATCTTCAGCAAATCAACAAACAAGTGATGGTGAGGATGTAGAGGAAAAGGAACCCTTGTGCACTGCTCCGATAAATGCAGACTGGTGCATCCACTGTCGAAAACAGTATGGAGTTTCCTCAAAACATTAAAAATGGAACTCCTATTTGACCCAGTAATCTTACTTCTATCATAAGAAACCAAAAACACCAATCAGAAAGAATATATGCACCATTATGTTCCTAGCAGCGCAATTTACAATTGCTAAGATTTAGAAACTGCCCAAGTACCCATGAGCAGATGAGTGGATAAAAATGTGTGGTACATTCACACCATGGAATACTGTGCAGGTATAAAAAAGAAAGAACTCTTACCATTGCAATAGCATGGCTGGACCTAGAGAGCATTATGCTAAGTGAAATAAGCCAGTCAGAGAAAGATAAGTATCACATGATCTTACTTATAAGTGGAATCTAATGAACAACATTAACAGATAAATAAAATGGATCCAGAGACATAGAAGCAGGGAACAGACTGGTGGGTTTTAGAAGGAAGGGGGGGTGGTTAGTACGTGGGAGGGGAATTATTAACTGGAGAACTTACATGCACATATGCATTATCCAGGGTAATAGACAATAGAATGATACAGGAGCTGAGTTAGGGGGAAGGGTCACTGGGGGAAAAAACCCACACACAAATAAAGGGAACATCTGTGGTAATTGCAATAAAGATATTTTTTTTAAAAAAAGAGGTAGACACTTTTGGTTAAGAAATGTGTCATCGGGAATATAGTTAATAATATTGAAATGACTTTGTATGATGATAGATGGTAACTAGACTTATTGTGATAATTTTATAATGTATTTGTCAAATCACTATGATCTACATCTGAAATTAATAGAATATTGTATAGCCATTAAACTTCACTAAAATTAAAGACTATTGTGAGACAAATAGAAGTGCCATTCTACCATCTTGTACAAAATTAATAATTTACCATGAATTTATTTTCATATAATATGGTTCATTTTTCCTGGTTTTCTTTTGCTCTACAAATAATTCATATTCTCTCTATCCAGATTTCAGCTTGGCTCCGACTTTTAGTATCAATCATATTCTTTCAAATAGGTTCTAATAAAGATGGTAAAAATAGGTGTACAGTTGTGAGTACATGAAACACAAAGTTTATTCTTGTATTGGTTAGCAATTATCATATGATTTTCCATATGAACAACTGTAAACCTAGTTTTACCCCAGCCTGTATGTCAACAGGAATTGATTATAAGATTAGCAAGAAAAATGTACAAATTAGTGTGCTGTGCACTGTGATAGTGTATTAATACAGAGATATATTACAGAGGTGGAGGACATTAAGAAAATATATTAGCTGCAAACAAGTGAATTACATCATTAATCATGGTTTGTAATGACTAGTGTATCTCTCAATGTCTCAATATTTTTACCATCATTCATTATCAACTCATTCACTCATTCATTTACTTATTCAACATAGAATGAGTGAGTCCTACCATGGGTCAGGCATTGGGTCAGGCATTAGCTTTTTTAAGTCTTACTGGTTGAGTTTTGTAGGGTATTTTCTGCCTATAAGATTTAAAAAATTATTTTGCCTTCATGTTATTTGAAATAGCCAGACAAGAGCAGACAAAGGAGTGAGGGGCTTTTGAAATATATATATATATTTTTATTTCAGAGAGGAAGGGAGAAAGAGAGAGAGATAGAAATATCAGTGATGAGAGAGAATCATTGACTGTCTGCTGCATCCCCCACACTGAGGATGGAGCCCACCACCTGGACATGTGCTCTGACCATTGAGAAATACCACCAGGCAAAATACTTTTTAATACCATTATAATTTTGTTAACTATCTTGGTTCTGAATATTTCATTATTACATTTTTAAAAATATATTTTATTGATATTTTACAGAGAGGAAGGGAGAGAGATAGAGAGCTAGAAACATCGATGAGAGAGAAACATCGACCAGCTGCCTCTTGCACACTCACCACCGGGGATGTGCCCGCAACCAATGTACATGCCCTTGACCGGAATCGAACCCGGGACCCTTCAGTCCCCAGTCTGACGCTCTACCACTGAGCCAAACCGGTTTTGGCTCATTATTACATTTTGTTTTATTGCATATGAATATGCTCTATTTTGGTTTATAACTCTTTTTTTATATTCTCATGATGAAAAACCATTGTCCTTTCCTATCTATATGATTTACTCTCTCGTCTTCTTCATGAGTGTGTACAAATATTATCTTATCAGTAAGACTTTGCTTGGTCATCTTATCTATCTAAATTGTCATTCATACCAAGATGGCACTCTACTCCCCTTCCTTGCTTTATTTTTCTCCATAATATATTTTCTCTGGCATAGTATATTCATATTTGTCTATGTCTTCAGGATTATAAGCTCAATAAAATCAGGAAAGTGTGCCTCTTTTGTCCAAATCTCTTTGTATATCTATAGAACTGTGTCTGGCAAATAGTAGATGCTCAAAAAATATGTGTGGAATGATTGAGTTAACAGATACATTTTGAATAGAATCTAATGACATAATCTATTTTTATAGCCTATAAAGTCCTTAATGGCATAAATATTGTCATATTTAGTTTTCTATCCTCTTAATGCAATGCCTTGAATAAAGTTATGCTTAATAAATGTTTATAAATTGATGAAATGAGTCATTTGATGGAAGCCCAATGTAAAATTCTCAAGTTATGGTTTAGCCTAAATCCAATGTGACCACAGAATTGAAAGCTTCTTACTGCAAGGTTTGAACTCATTATCTTGCTGGCAAGAAAAAAATAATTCATTTAAAAATATCTTTCTCCACATCAAATCCTTTCAATTTAAAGGCCTAAGTTTGGCTTTGTTATCATAAAAAGAGAGAGAGGGGGGGAGACAATAAACAAACCACGAGCACATATAAAACATGTTGTTATGTGTTAAATGAAAAGTAAATCAAGAGAAGGGTATGGGAGTAGTTGATGAAGCAAAAGGTGATAGTAATGGTTTAGACTAGATACTGGGAATAAAAAAGTTGAGTTAAATTAGATATCTCAAAACCTCAGTCAGTTTCTGCAACTAAAATATAAGATAATACTAATTGATTTAGTGGATGTTTTTTATTATTAAACTAGAGGCCCAGTGCATGAATTCCTGTATGGGTGGGGTTGTCCAGCAGGCCTGCCCGATAGGGGCCCATTGGGGCCAGTCCAGCAGGGGGAGGGGCTATGAATGGTTGGCCAGCCAGCCCTGCCCTCATTGGGGTGTTGGGGGCTAATGGTGGGAGGGTCAGCTGAATGGAGGGGCAGCAGGTAATTGGCAGTGGGCCCTGCCCCTGATCAGATTGTTGGGGACCAATTAAAGGCTGGGCTGGCAGGGGTTGGGGAGAAAGGCGATCAGGACCTAGATTAGGCTTGTTGGCTGCTGCAGTGGACTTCATAGCCACTGGTCATTCTGGTTGTTCTAGTTGTTTTGCCAATCCAGTGGCTGGGCTTTTATATAGAGAGATATGATAATAAATGTAAAATATTTAGCCTGGTGTCTGGAGTGTAATACTCTGTAACTGTTGAATGCAATGTATGGGGCTAGATAAGTGTGTGGCAAATAGTAATGATTTTCTCAAAGGTATTATTTATTTTTTTAAAATATATTTTTATTGATTTCATAGAGGAAGAGAGAGAAAGAGACAGAAACATTAATGATGTGAGAAGCATTGATCAACTGCCTCCTGCATTCCCCTTACTGAGGATCGACCCTGGGACCCTTCATCTGTGTGCAGATGCTCTAGCCAAACAGGTTAGGGCTCAAAATTATTATTTATAAAAGACTTAAGGGTATCTGGATACTGTCCTATTCTGGTGCCTGCGGTAATTTGTACAACATGATTACAAAAGGCAGTATTCTCCCCAACTGTAAAGGAAAAATAGGATTGGAAAAACCTGTGAGACCACAGATGTTCACAAATATAGCATCAGAATATACATCCTGCCTTAGCTGGTTTGTCTCAGTGGATAGAGCAAGAAAAAAATAATTCATTTGTTGGCCTGTGGACTGAAGGTTCATGGGTTCGATTCTGGTCAAGGGCATATATATGCCTGGGCTGCAGGATTGATCTCCATTGAGGGGAATACAGGAGGCAGCTAATCAATGATTCTCTCTCATTGATGTTTCTATTTCTCTCTCCCTCTCCCTTTCTCTCTGAAATCAATGAAAATATATTAGAAGTTACATCTTGATTTTTCCAATCCTGTCTGCTGCTGGCTTTGTAGGGCTTAGACAATTAGCAGACTGATTGAAAAGTCTAAAGTAAGGACATTTTCAAAGTATTTTGTTATATTGTTTTTTTTTCTTGATATTTTGTTTAGTCTGCATATTTGGACCACTTGCTTAGGAGCCCTTTAGTGTTCCAATCTCTACATCACCACTCTCAATAAATTAAGATTGTGTACTTCAAAAGATTAATTTTATACATTAAAACCTAAAGCATTGATTTAAATAACTCATTAAATGTGATTCTTTAGGCATAAGGTTTTTTATATATCTCTCTCTCTTTTTAATATATGTATATATATATATATATTTTAATTAAGGTATTATATGTGTACATAGCTTACCATTGCCTCTCCCAACTCCCATTCATACCCTCCCTCCCCAGAGTTCTGTGTTCTTGGTTGTACTTATATTCATGCATACCAGTCCTTCGGTTGTTCTCTTATCTCCCCCCAGGACTCCTTCCCCTCCCCGCTGTCATTTGACAATCTGCTTGTATTATGGTGACTATCTCAGAATCACATGAATAGAATCCGCTCCTCATTTGGCAGTCTGCTTGTTTTATGGTGACTATCTCAGAATCACATGAATAGAGTCCGCCCCTCCTCTGGTTCACACCGCCCCTACCCCTGGGTCCCACTGCTTCCCCTGAAACACACGGCTCACCCAGGGCACCCGGCCCCCTGGGACGCTGGGGTCACAAGTTGGAGGTGCCACGCTAGCTCCTCGCTAGCACGGTGGGCAGGCTGGGACGGCTGCAGGCGGGCTGAGATGGCTGCAGGCTGGGAGACCGCCCTCAAAGGTGTCTCGTGTGGTGCGGAAGCACAGCAGCTGCGGTCGCGGAGGCTAAGTTCTGAGGCCGCCCACTCCTTGAACCCCGGGGTGTAGTGAGCTGTGTTCTCAGTGGATTTCCTTTATTCGCGGCGGTGGTGGCAGGTGCGGCAGCAACGGTCGCTCCTGTGGTTCAATTTCCACTGTAGTTTTAAAGTTCACCTGGCTCCAGTGATGGAAGCTTTGGCCCGGCCACACTGCGGCAGAGGAAGGACTCACCGGGGCTGGGAACAGAAGGCGCTGTGCCATCTCCACACCGGCACACACCATCCCCACACCAGCACGGAGGGTGTGCTGGGAAGGTTGTGGGTGGGCCGAGCTGGTTGCGGGCTGGGAGATGCTGCGCCAGCTCCTCACCAGCACGACGGGTGGGCTGGGACAGCTTTGGGCCAGGATGGTTGCGGGCAGAGAGGCCGCACTCACAGGCTTCTCATCCGGGCAGGAGCCGAAGGCATGGCGGAGGCCCCGTATAAGCTCCCTGGCTCCCATGGAGGCTGGGAGGGCTGGCTCACTCCCTGGGCCCCGGGGCGGATCAAGGTCCAGCTTCCCTCATTTCTGGCAGCAGTGGCAGCAGCTCCGGCAGGTCCAGTTTCGCCATAGTTTTAAACTCCACATGGCAGCAGCGGCGTCCTGCTTTGTTTCTAGTTGTAGCCTTCCCATTTGCCAGCTTTCCTGTGGGTCTGGTGTGATCCCTTTCCATTTTAGCTGTTATTTATTTCCAAATTGTTGAGGAGGTGGCAGCTTAGGAGACTACCTAGGCCACCATCTTGTTTCGGTCTCTCTCTCTCTCTTTTAAATAAATCTTTATTATTCAGATTATTACAAATGTTCCTCTTTTTTCTCCTCCATTGATCCCCTCCACCAGATTCCCACCCCACCCTCTGCTCTTTCCCCATCCCCATTGCCCTTGTCCATAGGTGCACAGTTTTTGTTCAGTTTTTTTACGCACACCCACTCCCCTTTTCCCCGAGAATAGTCAGTCCAATCCTCTTCCTACTATATTTACCAGTTAATATTGTTTATCAGATTTTTTAATTCCCTTGGTTTTTAGATTCACTTGTTGATAGTTATATATTTGTTGTTCATAATTTTTTATATTTATCTTCTTCCTCTTTGTAAAGAACCCCTTCAGCAATTCATATAATTCTGGTTTGGCAGTGATGAACTCCTTTAGTTTTTTTTTTATTTTTTATTTTTATTTGTGAAGCTCTTTTTCTGGCCTTCTGAGTGATAGCTTTGCTGGGTAGTGTATTTTTAGCTGTAGGTTTTTACTATTCATCACCTTGAATATTTCTTGCCATTCCCATCTGTCCTGCATGGTTTCTGTTGAGAAATCAGCTGACAATCGTATGGGTGCTCCTTTATAGGTAACTATCTGCTTTTGTCTTGGTGCTTTTAATATTCTCTCTTTGTCTTTTGCTCTTGGAATTTTAATTACGATGTATCTTGGTGTGGTCCTCTTTGGATTCCTTTTGTTTGGGGTTCTGTGTGCTTCCTGGACTTGTAAGTCTATTTCTTTCACCAGGTGGGGGAAGTTTTCTGTCTCTATTTCTTCCAATAGGTTTTTGGTATTTTGCTCTCTCTCTTCTTCTGGGATCCCCATAATTCTGATGTTGGTTTGATTGAAGTTGTCCCAGAGGTTTCTTACACTATCTTTAACTTTCTGGATCCTCTTCTCTTCTTGCTTCTACGGAGGAGTGTCCTCTGGCTCTTTGTGTTCCAAATTTTTTATTTGATTCTTGTTATCTTCCAGTCTGTTTTTAGGACTCTGTATAATATATATATATATATTTTTTTTTTTATTTCAGACCATGTATTCTTTATTTCTAGTTGATCCCTTTTCATATTCTCAAAACTCTTGTTTATTTTATTGGCCTTTTCTAGGAAATTCTTGAAAAACCTTATAACTGTGGTTTTGAACTCAATGTCCATTCTTTTACTTTGCTCAATTTCCTTCCTTTGTGTCCTGCTTCTTCTCTGCATTTTAGCTGTTTCCCTGATTTGATGGGATAGTTTTTTTTTGTGCTAGGTGTTCTGGTAGAGCCCAGTATTACAGACTTCCCAGTTACCTGAGGTGGACAGTCTTGGTGCAGCCCTTTGTGGGCTGTGTGTTCAGTCTTGTTGTTAATCCTTGCTTGTCGTTTGTATCACTAGGAAGCATTGATCTCCAAGCCAATTGGCTATGAGGATCAGCAGTGTCTCAGCTAGGAGGGCTTCTGTGCTCTTCTTGGATGGGGTGGAGTCTCAGGGTGGTGAAGACAAGCTTTGGTTCCCCGTCACTCCCGCCTTAGGAAAGTCCTATTCGCAGTGAGTCCCACATGACTGGCTGTATGTGTGTGCGCCTCTTGGGGAAAGGCTGTTCTCAAATTTTGCCTGCTCCCTGACAACCAGTTTTTTGTTTGTTTGTTTGTTTGTTTCTCAGTGCAGTTGGGAGATTTTTTTCTCCCTAAAGAGAAAGCTAGCCACTGGAAGGGCTTCTGTGCTCTGCTTGGATGGGGTGGAGTCTCGGGGTGGTGCAGACAAGCTTTGGTTTCCCATAAGCCCCTCCCTAAAAGGGTCCAGGTCCTGAATCCCACAGTAATGGCTGTTTGCCACACCCACTTCTGAGAGCTTTGCCCAATGCCTGACAGTCCAGCCTCTCCCTGACTGGGGCTGTCTATCAGAGCAATAGGGCAGTTCTGTTTTCTTTTTCAAGAAAGCCAGCCACATGTTAGCTGCCCATCCTCTTTAGGAGCCAGGAGTATGCCAGCAGCAAACTCAGCATCCCCCTTTTCTGCATGCACAGATCTCTGCACCTTCACAGTTCCTGAGGCTCAATGTCAATTCTCTTCCCTTCCTAGATGGTAGAGCTTCCTCTCAGCCAGCCTTCTGGTATTTCAAGGAGATGTTTCCTCTGTTTTCCAGTTGTAAATTTAAAATTGTTGTGGTAGGCTGCATTTAGGTGTCTACCCTATGCCACCATCTTGGTTTCCCTCCCAGGGTTTTCATTTCTTTCTTCCATATGAATAGCTTTCTTTCTCTCTAGTATAAATCAGTTGATACTGGAATGAAAAGAAAACTATCCACAAATCTTGATATGTATAACATCACAGCTCTTTGTATATAAATCTATCAACATAACAGAATGAATATTTAACATGTCATCACCCACATTAGATCTTCAAAATATCAGTGGGATCAGAAACAAACAATAAAAGGTTTCTGCTTGAAACATGTGTGTTCTAGCTTCCAAAGTGTCAACCTATATTTTTTATTTATTATGTTTATAATCCAGTTAAGTCTCAGAACTGGTGCTACAAATGCCTCTACACTTACAACATCAAATTACATATGTATTTAGCAGATGTTAAATTCTGGGCAATGTGTTCAGGGCACATGAAGAGCGCTGGCTGGTATGGCTTAGTTGGCTGGGCATTGCCCTATGCACCGAAAGGTTGCAGGTTTGACTTCTGGTCAGGACACATGCCCGGGTTTTAGGTTTGATCCCAGGTGGGAGGCATATAGAAGTCAACCAATTAATGTTCCTCTCTCACATTGATGTTTCTCTCTCTCTCTCCTTACCTCTTCCTTTCTCTCTAAAAATGAATGAAAATATTTTAAAAATAGGGAATGAAGAATTTAGAAACTGTTTAAAGCCTGCAGGAATCTAAAGTTACACAGAATGTGCTTCGGATATATTTGTTCAAATAGTGGAATGTGGAACCCTCAATATCAAGAATATCTTTGTGGTCCATGCATCTTATGCTGAAAAAAGGGAGAAATATGGGAATTTTGTTTGTTAGATGGAATGAAGTGTTCTCTGTCTCTTTATTTAATGATTTTAGAACCTTCTTTGAATAGGTGACAAAGTTATTCTACTATTCCCTGTAACTTTATTCCTGTTCTGGTTGCTAAGAAACTTCCCTCTCAAAGCTAAGTCTTCTCTTTCCACTTCTCAGTAGACACCCTTTATTCTGACTTAGATGTATGAATGACTTCTCCAGACTTCCAGACCTTTTCCCTGGCCACATTGTGGTATTTATCTTGTTGTTGTTTTGTTTTGGGTGTGTTTTATGTTTTGTATTTCCTGAGGGAGGCCAAACATCTCAAGGATCCAGGAGAGTGAAATAATACTGGAAAAAACAGGGATACTTGAGATTAGCAACAGGAGCCTGGAACCGGACACAACCACATTCCCGGGTTGGGATTCTGAATCTTGCACTAGTTAGTTAATTGCATGAATGTCATCCAAGTTTAAGCAAACTTCTTGCCCATTCATTTTTTTACTCTTTAAACAAGGGCAATGATAGTGTTTACCACATTGGAATGCCATGATGATCAAATGAGGCTATACAGCTTCCTGTTATTTTTATGAATATGGCCTCGGGAAACACTTCTGGGAAAATAGGAAACTCAATTTTACCTAACAGGGGAACACAAAAGAATAACAGTGACTCATATATGATTCTGCATGCAATTTGAAAAATACATGGATTTATTTCAGAACTCACTCAAAGACCCTACATCAAAAGAATCTTGACATGAAGTAATCACCAGGAAAGAGTACTTTGCCCTGGCTTTTGGTCTTTTTCGGATTTAATATTGTGTTATCTACTTAGCTCTCACAACATTTCACTTTACTTTATCTGTTTTATTTCTTAATGGAATTCCCATTTCCTGTGATTTATTTTTAACTCCTCCATCTGATGCAGCTGCCCTGATTCTCTTTAAAACAATATGATCCTAGCGTAGACTGAGTGAGCTGTCGCACAGTAGATGAGGCATCTCTGTGGGTCTTTGCATAGCAAATAGAGTTGTATTCCAGTCAGAGGCATAACTCTCTTTTGTTTGTCGTAATCATAACAGAGGAAGCAGGTTGGGAAGGAAGCATGGTGCCAGAGGGCAGGCTGACCTCTGCTGTGATGAAACTGACTAGCACCAGGACGATTATGATGATAATATTTCACTCAGGAACTCAGGCCTGGGTCAGTGCTGCCCAGGCCCCGTCGTCTCCTTTCTGTCTGCAGAGGTGACCTGGCGATGGCTCCTTTCTCTTTGTCGGGGGCCTTCCAGGGTCCTGAGGTGCTAGCCCTTGCCTGACGCGACAGAGAAGGGTACAATTATGTATTTCCTCTGGACTCCTGTCCCTCCATGTTTCACTTGCTAATTGCTTCCTGTCATTTAACTAATTAGGTAATTATGCTATCATTTAATATTAATTGGACAAGTATTCTATACCAGGCATAATGTTAGATTAAAAAAACACATGTTCCTCAGTAGTTCATGGCTTGATGGGAAGAAATCCCTATAAATAAATGGTTATAGACTGGGTTTAAAGTGTTTTAACAGTAGCATGGATGTGTGTGTCTTTATAAAATAAATAGAACAGTACAACCATTATATGTTGTGCTTTTAGTCAGGAATTTGAAGGCTAACTGGACGGAGATTCTAAGAGTTATCGTAGAAATAGAGTCAGCTCATCGAAGCCTTGGAGGTATGATGCTTTTCTTTGCTAAGACCACAGTGACGGCCTACCTGTTAGTTTCCACTGCATCTTTATAGGTGAAGAGTCCAAACAGCATAAGAGTCAGCTGGCCAGTGTGCGAATTGTGAAAATGGCATTGTTTTATGAACCCAAAACTAAAACCTTTTTCTATTTTCTTACCATTTTTGCTGCTTTGGGAGAATGAGTCATGCCAAAGAGGTAACAGGAAATATTATGAAACAAATTAACAACCAGTCTGAGCATCAAGTGCATATTTACTATAAAGATGAATGGCTTTAAGACAGCGTATTTTATAAAACAAAATAATTGGTACCTTAATTCTAATAAAATGCAAGAACTAAAAATAGTTAATAAAAATATAATACAGGTGACCAATAACCATGAGACTTTATAAATTTAATAAATAACTGAAGAATTATAAATTTGAAAATAAATATAATTTTTACATATTTTATTACAAGGGAGGATAGTTGAAGACGATCAACCCTGCAGGGGAGGGCAGTTAGGGGTGACCAGGCCAGCAGAGGAGGGAAGTTGGGTGCAAACAGGCTGGCAGGGGAGTAGTTAGACAGCAATCAGGCTAGCATGGGAGTGGTTAAAGGGCAATCAGGCAGGCAGGCAGGCGAGCAGTTGGGAGCCAGCAGTCCTGGATTGTGAGAGGGATGTCAGACTGCCCTGTGGGAACGGGCCTAAAGGAACAGTTGGACATCTCTCAAGGGGCCCCAGATTGGAGAGGGTGCAGGCTGGGCTGAGGGACACCACCACCCCCTCCCCACCCTGCACCCGGCCTCTGGTACTCTGATATATATATATATATATATATATATATATATATATATATATATACTAAAATTTGGACAAATCTGGCATGTTGAGAGTAACTTCTATTTGAAGTTAATAGAGGTAATAGAAGAACAGTACAAAGGTAATAAGAGGAACAGTACAAAGCAAAAATTCATTTCAATGTTACGTGCAATAGACAAAAACTCAAAACAACCTAAAAAGTCAATAGTTTTTGGAATGGTTACATAAGACAGCAGAACATTCTTAATATATTAATTAGAGCTCTTTTTATTTCATAAAATAATACTATTAATATTACACATAAACCGTTAGAAATAAGGCCATGATGACCATGGCAAATATAGAAAAGTCTTTTCCTGTGAAATAGAATGGTAAAATAAAAATAAAATCAACAGATACGTATGCGTACAGCTTATTCCATGGCTTGTTCTGGCACCAGCTCATTTATGAAAAATAAGGATTTCAAGGAAGTAATATGGACCCGTTAGTGACTGCAGGTGATTCTCCCTGTGAAACTGACAGGAAGTGAAATGCAGAGAGAACGCTGCTGGCAAGACTATGGGGCATTCTGAGCTGCAGTGTGCTGGGTAGAGGCCGGATTTCCTCTGCCTGTTAATAAAAACCAGTCACTCCTTTGCCTGAAGGCCAAAAGGGCCAGTTCTGAGATTAAATTGGCCAGGTGCTTGGTTTCAGCATATGATGCTCCTTCTGTGACTGTTCTCACTGGAGCCCCGGGAAAATGAAGCCCATTCCCGATTTGAACTTTGTTGGTGAAGGGTTCTTTTCTTTTCTGGCTTCTAATAGTTTACACTTTCCACTCCAGCATCAACTCTGTTTCATCCCCCACCCCACCCCCGCCTCCCGCCCCTATATAATAGTAAGCTATTTGAAAATATTGGAACTTTGATAGTGAGCTAAGCAGTTACCTACAATATATCTTATCACATATCAACCTGCTTAAAGGATTCTGGTGATGTTCTTGCTCACAACATCTGCTAAATTTCTCAGGTGGTTGCTTGAAGAAGATTAAATAATTTATATTTAGAGAAGCTTAATTGAAAGAGCAGCCACACCCATTAAATTTCCATGGCACACCAGCAATTCTCACACTTTTCAATTTTTGTGAAGTTTATCAGAGTTATCACTGTCCTTTTATCATTAAAACACATCCTACAGGGGTCAGTTAAAACACAGCAGCACATTTTTGTTTGTTTGTTTTAAAGTTTATTTTATCGAATGAAATTGGTATTTTAAGAGAGAGATATCCTTGAAAAAATAAAACATTACATTTTATCACATCATCAAAATTCATCATTTTGATGAAATTTGTTTTCATACCATAAAATGAGACAAGAAGAAAAGTCTCTAACTAGCCTTGCTTGTTCTCAAAAAAATTAACCAGAGTCCTAACTATCAAAGCCCCGGTGATACCTTTGCTGTGGAGTGTGTCCTGAGTTCATGCCTCTTCTGTCCCCACCACCAGCTCCCTGCCATCCTGCAATATGAAGAATGCTTCCCCATTTATATGCTATTCTCCAGCTCCGGGGAAAAGGGTGCAAGCATCACAGAATCCCAGTGAGAAAGATGATTTTCATATCTTTACAACTGCTTCTTGAAACACTCTTGAAATACCTCTCTCCCCCTGGTCCTTTCCCTAACACTTCCAGCCTGGGTCCTGTGCACCTAGGCGAATGGGAGCCTCAACAAGAGAAATGAAACAGCTCCCAGGCAGGAAGCTATAAGCACCTGCTAGAAAAGCTGAAAGTGTGATAGATGTGGGCTTTGTTTTTACCTAGTGAGTCTGTTTTGCATAGCTGAAGTGGCCACAGGGTCGCCCAGGCTGTGTTGTCAAAGGGCATGCCTTTTGTGCAGGATGTCAACTTGGGGAGAAAGAAGCCACCACTTCCATCCCACCTCTGGAGGCAGGACCCAGAGCAGAAGGTGCCCTCTCCATTTCCCCCCTTGTGCCTCCTGTGACCTGTGAGACACTGGCTTAATCAGCTCTACTTTTACATCAAAGGGATTCTACAAGTACCCATTAGTCATTGCTTGCGGTGTGATGTTAAGGCTTTTAGAAAGACCTGCTGGACACAGGTCATAGGGACTAATTACATCATTGCAAAACCAGGTATGATTCAAACTGGAAGGTTGTGCCTCAAAAGAACACTTTTTAAAAATAAGGTGTTATGATTCACTCTAGGCAGAAATATACCATTACAGAGTTCATTATCTTTCATGATGAGCCATCTTTTTCTCTTACTTAAGGGGCAACACTTCTTTTAGAAAACATTCTGCTACCTCCTCAGAGCAGCAGGAGAAGGGAGAATACCCGTGATTAGGTTGTGATGGGTAGGCTAGCATTGGGTGTCCCACTAGAAAGATAGACTCCTCCTCATGAAGATGAATAGAGGCACAGAGAATTGAAGTGCTTTGCTCAAGGCACTGGGCTGACATTGTGTTATCCATGATGCTAAGAATCTTACCTTTATAAAGTCAAGACTTCTGGTCCCATTCTTTTACTTTTAATTCTCACCTAAGATATTTTTCCTATTGATTGTTGGTGCGTGTTTGATTTTCAGAAAGAATGAAGGGGAGGGAGCCAGAGAGAGAGAGAGAGAGAGAAACATCAATCTGACAGAGACAAATGGTTGTCTCCCATTCACACCCTAAGACTGTGGATTGAGCCTGCAACCCAGGTATGTGCCCTTGACCAGGAATTGAACCCCAGATCCTTCAGTTCCCAGGTTGATGCTCTAATCCAGGGGTGGGCAAACTTTTTGACTCGAGGGCCACAATGGGTTCTTAAACTGCCGGAGGGCTGGCACAAAAGCAACCTGACCATGCTGGCCCTCTCATCTTGGGCTGCTGGTGAAGGAGTGGAGGGGAGAGCAAGAGAACCCTTCGCTCTTTCGGCTCCGCAGGCCTGATAGAACAGCCGAAAGGGCCGGATCCAGCCCACAGGCCGTAGTTTTCCCACGGCTGCTCTACTCACTGAGAAAACCAACCAGGGCTGGTCCCATCCTTTTTATTATTTCATGCAGACTTCATTGTCATTGAATCGATACTGGAAAAGCCACAAATAATGTCTCTTGCATTGTACTTTCACTAGGAAACTTCCATCGTCACCCCTGATTGAATGTCCAGTTTGCACTGGAGAAGAACGTTGAAAGAATCCACTGAAGAGCAAGTCCATTACTCCAGGGATGCTGGCAAAAGGAGGCTGCGGGGCTGACGGAAGGACGTGTTCTTTATGAGCATAGACCCCTTTGTCACGGGCACTGCATTTTGGTATTTACTTGGAATAGGTTGAATAAATACAAATAGCAATATATAAAAAACATGATTCTTGGTTCCTAAATCTCATATTTCTATAAATATGCATATAATGATATTAAAATAGCATAGGAGGATAATGCTGGGTTTTTAGTCTTTTATATCTAATTGAGAAATATGCTTTTAAAAGCTAAAATGATGTTCTCATTTCAATATAGACATTTGAATATGAAAAAATTCAGTGAACATAGATTGCCCTTCCATAGTTAACTGAGTACCCGATTAGGATTTCTTAAATGCAATGACTATCTGGTTTGATATTAAAGTCTATATGACAAAATCTCGTTTTTCACCTAAAAAAAAATAGTGGCTGTTTCCTTTTATATAGTGTTATGAGGAACTCCATGTTTGAGGTAGAATACCATAGACGGCATTCGTTTCCCAAGTTTAATAAAAATAATATATTTTTATTCTTAAAATATATTTTTTATTGTTTTTCAAAGAGGATAGGAAAGAGAGAAATATAAACATCAATAATGAGAGAGAATCACTGATTGTCTGCCTTCTGCCTGCCTCCTAGTGGGGATCAAGCTGGCAATGTGGGCATGTGCCCTTGACCTGAATAGAACCTGGGACACTTAAGTCCACAGGTCGATGCTCTATCCATTGAGACAAACCAGCTAGGGCTGAAATCTTTTGAAGACATGCCATATGCATATTCGTTTCCTCATAGTTCTGTGTCTATAATATTTTAGGTTTTGCAAGTGTCGATGTTGCAATATCACCTTCAAAGGCTATCCCTAGATTCTTCCTATTTCCAGATTAGCCCTCTCCTGTCTACTGAGGATAAGCCAGTGCTTTTCAGTGTGAGCTCATGCATTCTTAGGCTACTCAGAGGCTGCTGATGGGGGAAGGTACACAAATCCTGCCTGCCTGCTCTTGCAAAGACCCTACAGAGCACCAGGAAACCTGCTGTCTCCAGCTAGAATCCAACATTTGTTACTAGAAATTATTTTCACTTGCTGTGATGACAAAAGCAAATGGAAATAATTTCTAGTAACAAATGTAGCTAATGGCACCAGTTCTGCTAGACAAATACATGTTTTACATTTAAATAAATAGGAAAATAAATTAATTATTAATTTATCAATAATGATTAGTGGCATAATGGTTCATGGTATGGAACCTAAAGAAGGGAAATAGTAAAGCATGCATGTCAGTGAATCAGTCAGTAATTATTGCTCTAAACCTTTTTCCTACTTAACATTTGAACCCAGAGTTTACGGATCTGTCACTATACTGTCAAATGAGGAAATGAGGAAATCCATGAGTCAGGATTCATTTTTCATTTGCTCTGAAGGGTGATCTTTAGTCAACATAAGAGAACATGCCCCAATCGTAATTTGTGTGTGTCTTCTGTGTGTGCATGTAAAATCTCAAATAAAATATTCTAACCACTATGCTGTATATCTGAAAATAACACAAAATAATAGTACATTTAAACTGTGATTGAAAATGAAAAGAAATCACCTGGCCAGTGTTACTCAGTGGTTAAGCTTTGACCTATGAACCAGGAGGTCATGGTTTGATTCCCAGTCAGGGCACATGCCCAGGTTGTGGGCTGAATCCCCAGTGTGGAGCATGTAGGAGGCAACCAATCAATGAATTTCTCATCATTGATGTTTCTAGCTCTCTCTCCCTCTTACTGCCTCTCTGAAATAAATAAAACAATATTTTTAAATATAAAAATAAATTTAAAAAACAAAATCCAGTGTATAATTCAGGGTTTCATGTGCAAAAAAAAAATCCATTAATCATGATTAATTAATATATAGCATTTTTGCAACCAGAGTGCTATAGGACTTTTAGTTTCAAATTTGATCACTGCCTGACTTCTTCTCATCATGTGTGTGCCTACTCTACAGCCAGTTCATACTTTACTTGCATGGTTAGGAAATTAATTTCTTTATGCAACATTCAGAGAGCAGTAAATTCTGGTATGCTGGTTAATTCACTCTCATTAAACACAGAGGGTTAACTCAATGCCAAATAAAGGCACAGTGTTTCTTAAGTAGCTCATGATCTAATAAGTCAATTGAGTTACTAAGGATTAGGATTGAACTGATTGCGTAATAAGTAATACACAACAAATACATAACAAATAAGTAATTAGTAAACAAGTTAAGGCACAGTTGCTCAGAGTATTGACCCTGACATCATGCGCTGACAGAGCATAAATCCTTTTTTTGTATATATCTTTATTGTTGCCAAAACTGGTTTGGCTCAGTGGTAGAGCGTTGGTCTGTGGACTGAAAGGTCCCGGGTTCGATTCCGGTCAAGGGCATGTACCTTGGTTGTGGGCACATTCCCCGGTGGGGGGTGTGCAAGAGGCAGCTGGTTGATGTTTCTCCCTCATCGACGTTTCTAGATCTCTATCTCTCTCCCTTTCTCTCTGTAAAATATCAATAAAATATATATTTTTTAAAAAATCTTTATTGTTGAAAGTTTTACAAACATCCCCTTTATCACCCCATAGACCACATCTGGCCCACACCTGCCCCAGGCACTCACCACACTATTGTCTATATGAATGGGTTATGTATGTATGTATGTATGTATCATCTGTCTATAGGCCTAAGTGACCGTCCAACCATTCGACTATCCAACAAGTAGCTGTGACATGCACTGACCACGAGAGGGTAGACACTCAATGCAGGAGCTTTCAAGCAACAGCAACTTTGCAGAGTGCCCTCTCAAATTTGAGACTCCTCAGAAGATGTTGGTTTCAATCCAATTCCCATAGGCCAGGCTGAAGGACCAGGCTAGGAGGGACCATGGGAAGTTGGCTCCAGGGCGTGTCTTGTCCATCTCACTCAGTCCTGCCCCGATGGCCACCTTCTAATTAGTTTCCTTTCAACATGCATGAATCCATGCACCAGGCTTCTAGTATGAATACAAATTCTTTAGTTAATGTCTTTCCATCACCAACCCACCCACCTACCTCTGCCTTTCCTCTGAGATTCAACATTTGTTGCATGCTTCTATGTCTCTGGATCTATTTTGTTCAATGATTTCCTTTTGTTCTTTAGATTCCATATCTGAGTGATATCATGTGATACTTGTCTTTGTCTGGCCAGCTTATTTCGCTTAGCATAATAGTGTCCAGGTCCCTCCATGCTGTGTCAAAGGGTAAGAGATCCTTCGTTTTTTTTTTACTGCTGCATAGTATCCCCTGCTGTAAATGTACCACAGCTTTTTTATCCACTCGTCTGCTGATGGATATTGGGCTGTTTCCACATCTTAGATATTTCAAATTACACAGCTTAGAATATAGGGGTATACATATTTTTTCTGATTGGTGTTTCAGGTTTCTTAGCATATATTCCTAGAAGTGGAATGGGAGTTCCATTTTTAAGTTTTTGAGGAAACATCATACTGTTTTCCACAGTCGCTGCACCAGGCTGCATTCCCACCAGCAGTGTACTAGGGTTTTCTTTCCTCCACATCCTCGCCAGCACTTGTCTGTCATCTTTGAAGCCCTGCACGCTTCATTTTAGCATGTGTCTAATACTTCTCAGCACATTTTTGGTTGTACTATTTAGATATTACCCATTACACAATCATCCTTGCATTTTTATCCATTTAGCTTGAATATTTTAATAAAAAGTTAACCCTGTATTGTGAAATGATGCTACCAAAAATTGTTTTTAATTATTTAAGGTTGTAATTAGATAATTTTCACAAATAACCTCCTCTGCCCTGTGTAGAAAATTGCACTGTTTGCATTTCCTTGAAAAAAAAGTACCACCTGAATGTCGTCAGAGATAGAGGTGGACAAAAGATCTCATGTACAAAACACTTTCTATATTTGCCCCACTTCCTTTCCAAAATCTTATGCTAGGGTGTTCAGGAAAAGTATGTCTGGTAATGCTGCCAAATGTTAAATGACCCCAAATTTTCAGACTAATACATGTCTGAGGTCCATGATTTTCTTTTCTGCTTGAATAAGCCAAAAAGTTTTCTCTGATAAAAGCTAATGAGTTATTTTAGAAATCTAATCTACATTTAATATTCATTGGACATCAAGTTAAATGTTCACATTGATAAAATATGGGCCACATATCTTCTTTTGTTTCAGAGTAGTATCTCAACTTTGGTCACAATGCTGTATATTACTTACAAATAAAGCTTTACAGCTTATCCAACAGAGAAAAACTTTGTACAAAACTGAATAAATGAGGGCTCTTTGATCTGAAGAAAATTCTGGAATGTCTAAGTTCTTTTATTTCTAATGAACAATGATATACCATGTTTTTATCCTTAAAAGACTTCCTAATAAAATGACTGCTGTGACCTATCATTCATGTATGATTCAATGACAGTTGAAGATCTTGATAATTGAAAGAAAAATGAAACACATTTGTTTTCTCAAAAACCTTTATCATTCTCAAATGATATCATTCTCACTTTTCATTAAGTGACCAAGTAACTCGTAGGCTACTGTCTAGTGAGTGAGCCCCCTTACTGAGCCTGCTTGCAGTTATTATCTTCATGTGATGGCCGAGACCACCAACACTTGACATGTGAAGAGATCTATACAAGGTCACACACATTGTTTAAGTCAAACAAAATAAATACATATTTCTTTATTTATCTCCAACAGATCCCAAGATCTTGACCTTTGAATAATTTCTACATTTTCATCTTTTACCGATCATTTTGGGTTTCATCTATGTTTGAGCTATCATACAGGGTGACCAACGATCTTGCACAGACCTCAAATAAACTGCCTTTGGCATGAACTGGTGCTACCTCTCCCTGCCATGCTCTCAGCGCTGTCTGCCCGCTGCCCACCACTGTCTTTCTCCCCGTGGCTGCACTCTCCCAGGAGGGCTACCTTGCCTGGCCCTCCTGCTTCTCTTCTCCTCTTCTTTCATCTTTCTCTCTTTGCTCCCCCTAGAGGAGTTCGTGCTTCCTGAGGTTCTACTCTGTCTCTGATGTACCCACTGATGGGGCCAACTTCATCTGCACCTTCCTGTGAAGAAAACATTAAACTACAAAATTCAAAATGGAATCCATGTTCAGAGCTCAGGCAAACAGTGAAATGATGGAAAGATTATACCTAAGCATTCCTTATTCTTTTTTTATATATATATTTTATTGATATTTTACAGAGAGGAAGGGAGAGAGAGATAGAGAGCTAGAAACGTTGATGAGAGAGAGAGAAACATCGACCAGCTGCCTCTTGCACACCCCGGGGATGTGCCCGCAACCAAGGTACATGCCCTTGACCAGAATAGAACCTGGGACCTTTCAGTCTGCAGACCGACGCTCTGCCACTGAGCCAAACCGGTATCAGCATGCATTCCTTATTCTGATACAAACAAGAAAAAGAGCTTACCAGTAATGAGTATCAATTGAACTATTCTGAAAGGTTTATCAGAAAGAAAGATACACATTCTTGTTATACCTATGAAGAGCTATTTAAATTCCCTAAACAATAAAATGTGCTGATACTCTCTTTTCTTTTGTAATACTATTATAGTATTCTTTTGTAATACTATTATAGTCAGATTCATAGTTGAGATGACATTTAGTAAATGATTATATTTATTAAACACTGACCATATTCTATTTGGTAAAAATAACACATTACATCTGTCTATTGCTTTATAATGTGTAACACAATCTCACTAACATTATCACATTTGATCCCCACAGAATCCCTGAGAGGAAAGCAAGGAAAAAATTATTTGGGTATACTTTGTAAATCCTATTAACCTCTCTCTCAGCATGATCATTTTTACTTACTTTTCTCACACTTCTGTTTTATATATTCCATGCTTTGGTAAATTATAATCACAAACTTTGGGTAAATAGATACTGCTCCCTGCTTCAATTGAGTTATTATTTTATTTTTGTTCACAAGTAAAAAATGAAAGAAGTAAAACATTTCAAGTGTTTCAGCTTAAGGAGAACCTGTTTTATTCCTGATTTAGTTTTTATCATGCTGATGGGTACAAAAAATATTCTACAATTGTGTTGATATCTCTCTAAGAAGAGCTTTGTATTCAATGTAATAGCTATTCTCTCTGAACTTATCGTAGAAATCTCAAGAGAGCATCGCAGTTCTATGGCAGATGATGTATGGCTTTAGTTTCATTAATGGGGAAATTCAGGACAAGCAAGGAGATAGAGTAACAAACACACTAGGAATTGCTAGAGGAATGGCAGTGAGGTGAAGATTGCTTTGCTACAGATCATATTTGAGTGGTTGCGATTTCACTGCCCTGAAGCACATTATAGTGCAGTCATTTATTTGTCAGGGTAGGATTATATTAGCAACCAGCTTCAGGATTTGCATGAGAATGAATCTTCTCAGGGAGGGCCTGAACATCAAAGCCTAATGGAGTTCAAAATCAACACCACATTTGAAAGCTTTAGCTCAGAATCAGTGAGGTGAGGAGGTTGAAGTTAATGTTCTATTCTGTTCTGCTCAGGCGAAGCTGAGAACACATATTCCATGTGTGTATGTGTTTTCATCCGCTCTTCTGATGTTGGGTTTCATTTCTCTATCTATTTTAGCTGATGCACGTTTGTGTGATGCTAAATCAAAGTTGTAGCACAGACATGAAAGGGAAATTATGGCTTTAGCCATTTGAGAAAAGGAAAAACACCATGAGGGGGTCAGCACTGGTTATAAAACACTGGAATTGCACAGAAGCTTGTGTCGGCATGTACAGCTAACTCAGTCTCACAGGACCACCCAGGGGTCAAATGGCCAAATTTTTTTTTTCATGTAAAATAATTTGATCACCTTACTCAGTGGGATCATTCTACATCTGTATACTCATATTTTAATAATTCCCTGTCTTATCAGAGTAGCAAAACTTACTAAAATAGTTTAACATTGACTTTAGGTAAAAAACATACTTATTTTAAAATATCTAAATGAGACTATCTACAGCAGGAAATAAAATCCTATTTAATGCTCACAATGTTAAACAGTTGCCTGCTGAGATTTCTTGATTTATACAGAGTCCAGGAACCCAATGGTCAGATATAACCTCACCTCCTTACCATATTGGTGTAATTTTTCTGTTTTCTGGTGGAGTTCTGGAAGGTGCCATCCAGAGAAGGGTGAAGGAGAAAGCAAGCAGCATGGCGGGAAATGTGCTGGCGAGGTGCAGAGGCCCTGCAGCAGCTCTGAGAGCTGTGTGTGAATGAACTGTGCTCGCTGGGGCAGTATAGCATGGTGTCCGAATACTTTCTCACACAGCTTACACCACTGTCACCTGTTCTTAAGGATCTGATTGTTCTGAGGAAGAGAGGACTATGAAATTCAAAAATAAAGTCTACTTCTAAGGACCTCAGTGTTGTGGCTACAGCATCCCACTCCCCATCCTCCAACACCTATAAAACGTTTCAGTTGAGGAAAGAGAGGTGCTTTCCTGCAGGAGAGAAAAAGGACTGAATTACAAAGCAAGGCAAGTCAAAGAAAGATTAAAGACAAAACAGCAACAATAGGAAAGCAGTGGCAAAACTCACTTAGCGGTTGAGTTGAACTTTGACCAGAACGAAGCTCTGGAGATGTGTGGATAAGCTACAGGAAGAGATCCTCACCAGACACAGATGAGGATGAACAGTAGTGCTCTTACAATGAGCTGGTGTGACAACAAACTACCATCTCACCTTGCAGACTCCTAGAAAATTAACTAAGTGGGAGGGGACAAAATCTACCTCTTGGAAGTTTGACATTATTAAAGCATATAGTATATGTCCACACCATTAAAGTGATCTTCCTTCAGACCAGCAGACCTGTGGTTGAACATTATGAGCCATACTGCATCCAGCTGATCTCTTGATGGTTCATTTCAATAAAAGAACCTCTCAGATGCCTTCCTTCATTTTGAAAGAACACAATCCAATAGGTTCAGAAGCCTACCAGAATGGATCTTCTCCCACACAGAATAATTTTAATATAAAGCCTGGAAAACTTTAATGTAAAGCCTGGAAATATCATACATCTTCCTCATAGCCTTAGTATGTTCTCCATTTCAGGAAGTATCACAGTACCTTGTTAAGAGCATGTACTCTGTAACTGCAAATTCTGGGTTCAAATCCCATCCCTGAAACTTCCTAGATTAACATTGTGTTTCAATTTCTCTTTCTTAGTGCACCCAACAATAGTATTTATTTGTTAAGGGCGAAGTGATTACTATAAGTAATATATTTAAATCTTGATTGGTAGAAATAAACATATATAATTTATATGTAGGCATTTATTATTATAAATTATGCAGGTTGCCAAATAGGTATGTAAATATAAATACTCATTTATAGCTATTTTACAATTATTTTGAATTATTCATTTGACATTTTATAATTATTTATATATATATTTTAAATATATGTTTTATTGATTTTTTACAGAGAGGAAGAGAGAGGGATAGTTAGAAATATCGATGAGAGAGAATCATTGATCAGCTGCCTCTTGCACACCCGCTACTGGGGATGTGCTTGCAACCAAGGTACATGCCCTTGACCCAAGTTGAACCCAGGACCTTTCAGTCTGCAGGCCTACACTCTATCCACTGAGCCAAACTGGTTTCGACTATAATTATTTATCTTAAATTATACATTTTTGCCAAAATTTTAATCTCCCATGTTTGTTCAAAAATAAAATGCCACCCTTCTCAAAACATGGGTCACAACAACGATTCCTTCTAAACATAACTCTAAGTAGCTGAATCCTTTTGGAGAGCATTATGTATTATGAAGTACAAAATTCAAGCCCTTATAATTCTGATTATTCGTTATTTCTCTCTTTTTAAAAACTCTCACCCTGTCCATTACTAGTTGATTCTTCATTCTTCTGAAATTTCTATTGTCTAAAATTTCCACCGACATCTCAGTTAGTGATGTCATATTCTTCACATAAAACAGTTAAAGGGAAATGGGACAGTATGCATGAATTAAAGCCCCTCTATTAAATAGATTAATATACTTCTAATTGTGCCTTTCCTCATTATTATCCTCCCTGAAAAAAACTACTCATGCTGATTACCTGCACTCTTTATTCATCTGTTCTCATTCACTGCTCATTTCATCTCAGTTCACTTTTCCTCTGACACATTTTGATCTCACTGAGGTCATCCATGCAAGCTTTCTTTTTCTTTTTTCTTCTTTACTCCTAGGCATCATTTATTGATATTTTTTTCTCCTTCTCACAATAATGCATTCAGCCCTAGCCAGCTTGGCTCAGTGGGTAGATCATTGGCTTATGGGCTAAAGGATCACGGGTTTTATTCTAGTCAAGGGCATATGCCTAGGTTGTGGGCCCAGTCCCTAGTAGGTGGTGTGCAGGAGGCAGTTGATCAATGATTCTCTCTCATCATTGTTTCTGTATCTCACTCTTCTCCCTTCCTCTCTGAAAAAAATCATATATATATATATATATATATATATATATATATATATATAATGATAATGCATTCATTTAACTTCAGTAACACTACACCATCTTCTCATCCTCCCACCTGTCTAGCTGTTCTCTTTCTCATGGACTCTTTCTCATCTATTCAACTCTTACACGTTAGAGTTCTTTAAGAATTGGTCTTAGGCTGAAACCGGTTTGGCTCAGTGGATAGAGCCTCGGTCTGCAGACTGAGGGGTCCTGGGTTCGATTCCAGTCAGGGGCATGTACATTGGTTGCTGGCACATTCCCAGCAGGGGGTGTGCAGGAGGCAGCTGGTCGATGTTTCTCTCTTATCGACGTTTCTAGCTCTCTATCCCTCTTCCTTCCTCTCTGTGGAAAATCAATAAAATAAAATAAAAATAAATAAAAAAGAATTGGTCTTAGGTTTTCTTTTCTTTTTTTCTTTTTTTCTTTCTCTTTTTTTAATTTATTAAGGTATTATATGTGTACATAGCTTACCATTGCCCCCCCCACCTCCCATACATGCCCTCCCTCCCCAGAGTTTTGTGTTCCTTCATTGTACTTCTATGCATGCATACCAGTCCTTCAGTTGATCTCTTATCTCCCCCAGATATCCCTCCCCTCCCCGCTGTCATTTGACAGTCTGCTTGTTGTTTTACAGTGACTATATCTATCTATCTTTCTGTTTATTAGTTTATAATGTTCTTTATTATCCATAAATGAGTGTTCATGTGGTGTTCCTCTTTCATAGACTGGCTTATTCCTTTCTTTTTTAAAAATATGTTTTATTGATATTTTACAGAGATGAAGGGAGAGAGATAGAGAGCTAGAAACGTTGATGAGAGAGAAACATCAAACAGCTGCCTCTTGCACACCCCCTACCGGGGATGTGCCTGAAACCAGTGTACATGTCCTTGACCGGAATAGAACCCGGGACCTTTCAGTCGCAGACCGATGCTCTACCATTGAGCGAAACCGGTTTTGACGACTGTCTTATTTCACTCAGCATGATGCTCTCCAATTCCATCCAGGTTGCTGCAAATGAGAATTCCTTCTTTTTATGGCAGCATAGTATTCAATTGTGTAGATATACCATAGTTTTCTGATCCAATCATCTGCTGACGGGTACCTAGGCTGTTTCCAAATCCTAGCTATTGTAAATTGTGCTATGAACATAGGGGTGCATATATACTTTCTGATTGGTGTTTCTAGTTTCTTGGGATATATTCCTATTAGTGGGTTTACTGGGTCAAATGGGAGTTCCATTTTCAATTTTTTGAGGAAGCTCCATACTGTTCTCCATAGTGGTTGTACCAACTTGCAATCCCACCAACAGTGCATGAGGGTTCCTTTTTCTCTACAACCTCGCCAACATTTGTCGTTTGTTGATTCGTTGATGTTGGCCAGATCAACATAATCAAAATGTTCATACTTCCCAAAGCAATTTATAAGTTCAATGCACTCCCCATTAAAATACCAACAGTATAATTCACAGACCTAGAAAGAACTCTCCAAAAGTTTATTTGAAACAATAAAAGACCCCCGAATAGCCTTAGCAATCTTGAGAAAGAAGAGTAAATTAGGAGGGATCTCAATACCAGATTTCAAGCTGTATTACAAAGCAACTGTTCTCAAAACAGCCTGGAACTGGCACAAGAACAGACATATAGATCAATGGAATAGAATAGAGAATCCAGATATCAACCCAAATCACTATGCTCTCAATTAATATTTGACAAAGCAGGCAGGAGCATACAATGGAGTCAAGACAGTCTATTTAATAAATGGTGCTGGGAAAACTGGACAGATACATGCAAAAGAATGAAACTAGATCACCAACTTACACCATACACAAATATAAATTCAAAATGGATACAGGACTTAAATGTAAGACAGGAAACCATAAAAATACCAGAGGCATCCACAGGCAGCAAAATCTCAGACATATGCCTAAAGAACTTCTTCACTGATACTAACCCTAGGGCAATGGAAGCTAAAGATAAAATAAACAAATGGGACTACATTAGGTTTTCTTTTTAATATGTTTATAATCTCTTTCGCTCTAAAATTACTCCTTTTGCATTATTTAATTATTTTTTTAAAATTCAAATGACTCACTCGTTTATAGCGTTAGCCAATATCTCCTTTGAAGTCTAGATTCTTATATCCATTCAACATCTATTTTTGGAATCTTAGTGTCAGATTAAATTCAACTATGCAAAACGAAAGGGTGATCATTCACTCTACATGAGGATTTTCTAAATGATTGGCAACACCATCCATATAGCTGAGCAAGTAAAATCTAAGCATCTATTTGGATATCATCAATGCCTTCATTTCCTATGTCTAAATTATTTCTTAATTTCTAAGAATTCTACCAACATATGTTTATTCTATTTCTTTTTCTACCTTTCATTTAGTATTCCCCATTCTAAGATCTGATCCGCTGTCCTCTATATTGTTTGCATAAATTCTGAACAAGTTTTTTCCACATCAATTCTGTCCCTGTTCAATCAGTTCTTCTTAATATAGTCACCATAATTATTTGTCATTTCAAAAAAGCAAACGTTATAATGTCGCTCAATTCTTTTCTCTCTCAAGACTCTCTAGTTGCTTCAAAATACCCTAAGAGAAAAGGTCAAAATCTTTAACGTGGCTTCCAAAATGTAATAAGTAATCTTTCCCTCCTGGAATCCTCCAGCGTTACTTCAGAGATTGTCTCAACTTTTTCTTTAGGCTCCCCGCCTCCTTCCCCCACGGGGTGTTTGCTCATTTGTTTATTTATTTACTTAACTTTTTTAAAAAATGTAAAACAGTTCTATTGAAATGTTATGTATAAGTACTATACATATTTAATGTTTACAATTTGATGTGTTTGGACAAGCATGCACAACTGCAGTACCACTCATAATCAATGTAATAGAGGTACCCAATGCCTCCCGGAGTCTGTGTCCCTCTTCTTGTGTGCATGTGTGATGAGAACACTTACCCTGAGGTCCTTTGCAGTGCACAGTCCTGTCCTATTAACTATAGGCACCATGCTGTACAGCAGATCTCCAGAGCTTACTCATTGTGTGCAACAAGCTTTTCACCATTGAACAACAACTCCCCACTCTGCCCTCCATGCAGCCTCTGGCAACTACCATTTTGCTTTCTGCTTCTATGGTTTTCATTGTTTTATTGACCCAATACTAGGGGCATCATGAATAGTCTTTGTATTTATACACTCGCTTGTTGGTGAATATTTGGGTGTTTTCTCATCTTGGCTATTGTACTTCAATAGACATAGACATGCAAATATCTTTTTGAGACCCTAATTTCAATTATTTTGGATAAATACTCAGAAGCGTGATTGCTGAGTTGTATTGTAGTTTTAGTTTTTATTCTTGTAAGAATACCCATGCTATTTTCCACAACAACTGTACCATTTTACATTTCCATCAGCAGCATAAAGGGGTCCAAATTCCTCCAAATCCTCAACAACTTTTGTTATTCTTCGTTCTTTGTTTTTCTGATAATAGTCAACCTAACAGATGTGAGAGGATATCTTATTGGGGCTTTGATTTGCATTTCCCTGATGATTGGTGGCATTTATCATCTTTTCATATACCAAATAACTTTGATATAATGAAAAAATTTAAAAACTTATAACTTTTTACATTAAACAGTTTCTCAATTACCAACTTGAATTTTAGAATGTCATAACTTAACTCATATAATTATGTATAGATCTATTAAATTATATATTACATATTGACTTCAACTTGATGAAAGTCCAATTAGAATTTTAAATTTAATCCATATTTTAGATTTTACATAATGGCCTCCTTTAACTCTGCTTCTGAAAGAGATATTTTGTGAAATTTTAGCAATGTTATACAACATAATAGGAATAATATACAGAAATCTATAGGCAATTAGAATTAGTGAACATCTTGATGCTCATGTAAAAATTATTTTGTTCAAAGCAAATTTCATAAAACACAAAACCTTGAATATAATAAATATATCAGTGTTACAAAATAACTGTCTTTTTGTTGTTTTTGCTTGTTTGTTTAAAAAGGGTTACTTATTTGGCTTTTAAATATATATTTCTTTTGAAGCAGCTCAAATGGATGCATATTTTCTCACATAGCAGTTCTTCTACTGGCTCCAAGAAGTGTATCTGGCAGCACAGATAAGATCTGGTACTCCAATAACAGCTGCCTCCCTGAAACTTTATAAGGATTATGCTTAATAACTTTAAGCATTCAGCACAGCCCTGGCCCACCGAGTCCTTGATGGGATCATCATTATTCAGCCTCACAGATTTCTACCTTGCTGGGATAGCACACTGAGCACAGTAACCCACTTTAAATTTATACCATCCTGTGGCTGTTCAATAAACATGAACTTTTTCATAAATCGATGACTCGTCAATAAGGAGGAAACAATAGCATCAATTAAGGCATTTTATATATTATAAAATGTATTATAAAGCTTTCTTGATACCCTATATCATTTGCAGATTTTTAAAAGAAGAATGCTAAATGACTTCTATGTTAAACCAAACTATAGAAAATTGACTGCCCCAGCTTTCATAGGTCTCAAGAAATTCAGTGGGTGTTCACATTGGATTTCTGTATGTGACAGAAAGATCAGCAGCAGGCGGGCTTGTTCAAGTCCATGTCCATGATCCTGAGCACTGGACTAGGCTGATTGATGACCTTGATTGTAAAATTGTGGTCAGAATTCCTAAACACGAATCTTTCAGTTACATATTCAATTTTGCTTTTCCATGGACTTTTTTTTGCTTTGTTTTCTCAATTCTTCTTGTTATTTATGGTGATGACTGTTCATGATGTTACACATGTATTATATTTCAATTTTATCATGCAGATTTATATGTATGATTTAATTTGAAGCTCAGAATAGCTTCATGATAACCAGAACATTGGAAATATAGAAACTGGGATTCAAGACATCTCTTATAATTGGATCTGGAGATTCTGCTTGGAAGTTCTAGCATATTTCTTATTTTAACCAATTCTTGATTAAAGAACTCTGGAAACTATGCCAGGTCCCCAGGTAGTCAAGGCCAGTGGGAGCACAGAGGCCGTGTTATCAGTACATCAGAATGGCCAAAGGCCGCTCTGGGCATGAGGCTAAATGGGATGTCCCAGGCCTCTGAGCCTGGAAATCCTAATCAGGCCAAGAGACCAGGAGCGGGTGCAACGACACACAGTACACTGTGCCCATCAGTAGCCAATATGATTGATGGAACTATTGGCACAAAGCCCTCTTTGTCTAAATGGTATAAAAGTAGGTTACTGACCAGTCTAGCGGGCTGAGGCGGGAGTGAGAAGTCTGCTGGAGTACGGAGAGAGAGCAGCTAGGGCGGAGTGTGAAGAAGTCTGCTGGAGAGAGCAGCTGGGCTGGAGAGACAGGAGAAGCTGCTGAGCCGGGAGCTCAGGTACCGCTATGATGTGAAGCGGTGAGTCTAGGAGGCAGCGTGTAAGATAACAACCGTGGGTGCAGAGGCTGAGGCTGCTTTGTGGGAAAGATCTGTGCTCACCAGCCGGTGTCCGGCTGCCTGCCGGTGTGGACTTTGCTGTGAGGACTGTTCTTGTCTGATGCCTGTGTGGCCACTGGCTTCATCAATGAAGACTCACTCTTTTTTTAAAAAAATATATATTTTATAGATTTTTTTTTTTTTTTACAGAGTGAAAGAGAGGGATAGGGAGCCAGAAACATTGATGAGAGATAATCATCCATCAGCTGCCTCCTGCACCCCCCCCCCCACTGGGCACATGCAACCAAAGCACCCCACAACCAAGGTACATGCCTCCAACTGGAATCTAACCTGGGACCCTTCAGTCCGCAGGCCAACGCTCTATCCAGTTTCAGCTCAGTGGATAGAGCCCATCTCAATCTCTTATACACCCCCAACCTCGCATGGCTTCTCTGTCTAAGACCCGGCATCCTAGAAGGTCCAGCCCCAGGCAGAGGGATCAGAGCTGACACCTGTTACTAGTGAGCAGAGGATAAAGGAGGAACTTGGAATAAGTTCCCAACAGTTAGTACAGTGGAGAGGGTTCAGGCAGGAGCCAGCCTTGGGGTGTAGTGCAGTGTTTCCCAAACTTTTGACATGTGTGTATCCCTTCTATAGTTTTCATAACACTGAGTACCCCTCGTCAAAAAAAGGATGTATTTTAATAATATATATATATATATATATACACATATATATACAAAATAATAAACGAAAAATAAAATTATTTATAATAAAATTATTTATAAATAAAAGTTATATTATGAATAACATTTATTTGCACACTGGGCCATCTCACGCCTCACAAGACTATCTTGACTTGACTCATGAGAACGTAGAATTAGGCGCAGCTAAGCATGGTGCAGTGCATACCCCTGCGGGGGCCTGATGTGGTGGGATCTCCCTTTTCCGAGTCCCTCACGGAAAGAGAGATGAACGAACCGGTTCTAAGGGGAGGTGGCCAGGAATTTAGAAATATTAGAAATAAAGAGAGAAGACACAGAGATAGATTTTAAGCTGGGAGCTGGGAGGGCCTCTGACCTCTCCTGCTGGAGAGGCAGACTGAGGACTCTCTGAACCACGCAGCACATCTATTTATACTCCAATCTAACAAGGGGGTTTCACAGAAAAACAAGGAGCCTGGGAGGGCCCAGGCCCACCCACTCCTTCCTCCTGGACAAACACAAGCCAGGAACTAAGAACATCTCTGCACTCCCAGGGCGGGAGTGCAACTGACATGATTCTGCCAATATCCCGGGGCCCAGTCAGCAACAATCTAAAGGATGTCCAGGTATCTTCCCATGTGGCCCTCTCCATATCCCCACCAAACTCTTCCTGTATCCCTGGGGGTACGCGTACTACACTTTGGGAAACACTGGTAGTGGGATGGGAGAATTTGGGAGAATACATGGACTCACAGCCACTCAGAGCCAGCCAGCCCAGCAGAGCTGTGCGGTGCTCTTGCTGCTGGCTCTGACAAGAACTCATCTCGATCTTGGAAGGATGGCCTCTTTGACCGAGAACGCATATTAATATTCCAAGAATAAAGGGAGGAAGCATTTAGCCACCACTATGAGTGGAAAAGCACCCTCAGCCTTGGAGGCAATCACCAAGGTCAGGTGGTTTTTCTTACTGTAATGCAACCAGTGACAAAAAACACAGCTTGGTAATTGAAGTTGTCTCTCCCCCGGTTTCCTCGAAATTAATTCCTGTTTCATGGAACCATGGGAAGTGCCACGTGTGATTCTATGTAGCAAGCTTTGCATGATTCCTCTTGCCTGGTAGAGGATCTATAATTACAATTTCTCTTAATGCGGAGGCAACTCTGACAAGTTCTATTTGTTCTCACCATGTGCCCTCAGAAGTTCATAACCGTGTCACAGCCTGAAAAAATGCGAGGCATGACGCTGCCCGTGGCGGAGGGACGGCTCCAGGACATTACGCTGCAGCTTTCCACGCAGCAGGCAATTTAAGATTCTAGGTTCTGAAATCCATCTCTGAAATAGTTCCTCGGGTAGGTACAGGATGCTTATTTTAGGAAATTCAAAGCCAGTCGTTTACCCTGTGCCATTCATTCTCACCAAGCACCCACAGGGAATGAGAAGGTCAACTAGAAACAACCAGGGCTTTGATATGTAGATCTGACAAGTGATGTGCTCAGAAGCATAATGTTTACTTTCAAGTGGTCAGTTCCCCAGGCTTTGAGTGTTACCTGACTTAAGGAACTAATTTCTCTGCGGGTAGGGCAATGGCTAGTCCCTGCTTTCCTCACGGATGCAGCAGCTGGGAAACGTGGTCATTTATCCTGAATGTGTTCGCAACCGTGGTCACCGGGGGCCCTTTTGGGACTGCGGCTCACATAAACCTCACAGATTCCTGAGCTAAGTAAGCATTAGCATTGCCGGGCTTAAATCACCTGCTCTATTTGAGGCAGTTTCACGGGACACCTGAAACTGAGCCGAAAATTCCAATTCCATCATGTTAGTGGGGAAGATGGATAAGGATTTTTTTTTTTCTGTTGTTGTTGTTTTTGTGTTTTTGATTTTGTGTTGTTGCAGAGTTTGTCTGAGCAGCAGCATAACTGACATGAGCCGGAGTCCTCTCTGAAATAACTTAAATGAATAATGGCTGAAAACTTACCTAAAATACTATTTCAAATGACAAAGAACTGCACGTGTGGGAAAAGCAGGCCTGGTCCCCTTCATTAGAAAGGCAGTGAAGGGACAATCACCCCAGTGAGCCGACCCAACAGAATAATCTTAGATACAGGAGGCTTTCCTGGGATAGAAACTTACAAGGGATCAGAATCAGGAAGTTAGAGGACATAGTAGTCATGAAAGTATAAGTCCTTGGGAGTACTTTGAAATCCTGGAACAATGTGAAACGTGATTGACATCTGGCAAAACTAGTATCATTTGAATTCTGCTTTTTTGAACTTACACTTTTCCAATTATATGTAAGACAGATTTTGTTATTTTCATTCTCAAGCTATATTTAGTTGGAATTTCATTTTCATAGTTTTGAGCCACTTAAAAAACAATTTCTGTTGCATAACTCCATCTGCTAAAAATATATTTTTATACTCTTTTTTTCTTTTAATTTTATGGGGTTACTAGAGGTCCATGAATTCGTGTATGGGTGGGATCTGGCTGGACCAGGCCAGGAAGGGGATGTGGGAGGTTAGCCAGCCAGCCTCACTCCCTGGTCAAACTCCTGGCTGAACTCCCGGTTAAACTCCCTGTTGAGTGGACAATTTCCATATTAGCCCTTTATTATATAGGATTTTTGCACATGCCTTTTCCTCACTTGTCTGCCTTTCCTACTTAAGGAAAACTGAGAATTATTCGTGATATCTGTCACTGCAACTTTTATTTGTCTTACTGTTTTTAGTCTCTATAGCCTTTGCCCACAATGCTACCAAATAATCTTTCTTAAAAATGTAAATCACATTTCCCTTTTTGAAGCAACTACGATGAATTGCTCAAGATCAAAATATTTTGACCTTTTCATTTTTACACTCAAGGGTATTTTGAACGAACTGTTTGATCCTTTGTTTCATATTTGCTATTTTACTGCTGAGAAAAAGTTATACCATCATGGGCAAAGCAATGGGAAGGCTGGTAAAGAAGAGAGTAAGTGACACAACATGAGAATCTGGCCAAGGGGAAGATTCCTACAATAGCGGAAGGCAATTTGCCATATTTTTTCTCTTTGGTTAAGTAGGGAAGAAACACACCGCACCTAACACACAATAAATAGTGCTGGTGCCTGTCTTTAGTACAAAACAAAATGAACAATGACTCATATTGAGCATTATACAAATTAGTTCTGCAATAGTTTTACTCTTGACCATTGGACAAACATAGCACAAGCACACACATACACACATGCCAGCTTACAATGGCAGAAGCTATAAAAGGTAAAATTTGAAACTGAAAAAAAAGCGACGCATGAAATAAAAATTTAAAAATATTTATAGAAAATTTAAATTATTTGCATTTTAGCTTTTTAGTTTTTTTTACAGTCACTATTCAACTTTATTATGAACTTTAAAAAACAATTTTGAAAACAACTCATTTGTGTTCTGCCAAGAAAAATTATTCTGACTTCCGTTTTAAAATTCAATCCAGAAACTTTTCATATCTTGATTTCAAGTAAACACATTCAGAATGGCTTGAGGTTGAGAAAGACAAAAGAGAACAGGTACCCTTTTCAATTTTCCTGATGAAATCATTGCAATTCATTTCCTGAGGGGAAATACAAGAGGTGAGCCCATTTCTTCAAATAGGAACACTGTGTGGTCTTATAGTTTAAATGTGTATGCAATGAAACTTCTGTAGGTTCCTTTTTTATTTTTTTATTTAAATTCTTTACTGTTTAAAGTGTTACATAAGTCTCCTTTTTCTTCCATTGACCTTTCCCTGGCTGCTCCCACCCCCAGCACATGCCCTTGCCCCGCTACTGTCTGTGTCCATTGGTTATGCTCATATGCATGCATACAAATCCTTTGGTTGATCTCTTACCCACCTACTCCCAAACCCACACCTTCCCTCAGAAGTTTGATGGTCTATTTGATGCTATATATATACATGATCTCACTCATTTGTGGAATGTAATGAACAACATAAGCCAATGTTTATAAATCTGTTGTCTGGGCTGGGCTTCGCAAATTATTTGCATTTTAATAAGTGTTTATGTAGAATAAATGAAAATATAATAAATGAAAATGGTTTAATACATATTTAACAGAGATTGAAGAGTGTTATATATTTTAAGTATTAGACTTGGTCTTTAAAAATATGTTGTTCAGCCCTGGACAGTGTGGCTCAGTTGTTTAGCATACTCCTGTGCGCCCAAAGGGCACTGGTTGGATTCCCTGTCAGGACACGTGCCCAGGGTTCATGTCCTATCCTGGTCAGGGCGCTGCTGCTTATGGGAGGCAGTCGATTGATGCTTCTTCTCATATATATGTTGTAAAAATACTGTCGGGGTCGAAATGTAATGTCTACATACCTAGCCGTCCTTCTCATTGCTTAAATAATAGCTTAAGAATTGCTTAAAATACAAAATCCAAATTACTTTCCCAAAAAGCCTCAGGCAACTTCTCAAATCACATTTCCTAATTCCTTCCCAATTCCCTATCATCACCCCTAGATGGCACTAATGGGATCATACTGAGGATCTTACGTGCATTTTTACAACCTCACACCTCACAGTCTGGCAACATTTCCTCAAACCCCTCCACCTACCCTCATTTCTCTGCCGGGCAGATATGCAGCCCTAAGGCTCGGTTCGTCTTCTTGACTGCCTACAGTTTATTTCCACCGTATGAGCATATTACTGGCATAAGTAGATGTTTATTTCTCAACATAGAAAGCCCACCACTAATTGTGAATTCAATAAAGACCAAAATTAAGAACTGAATTTTACACATTTGTATGTTTCCTCAATATTTTGAAAATATTTTGTGCACATTCCAAAAATGTTGATAAATAACTACAAATAAGCCTGTATGGTATTAAGAGCTTCACAAATTACAATGAAAACTTTCATGTGAGGAACTGTAGCACTGTAGATTCAATCAAAAGGAATTATGGTTGTGTTGGCTCTATTCAATGAACTAGTTTGAAAATTAATTATTTTTAGTAGGTTTGCAAAGAAAATAAGTATTCAGAAAACTTAAAAATCATCCATTTTCTGGCTGTTTTCATCAAAGTCTTTTTATTCCCCATATTAAAGTGATAATTGAATCACATGATGAGTGCAGAATTCTGGGTAATTCTTTGCTAACAAATAAATAAAAATATTCAGAGATCAGGATGAGATTTGATTTCTGCCATGTAGAGGCTCTAGCATTTAGCAGTTTGCTTCTTAATGTAAAACTGGGAGCAGAGATATACAGTGATTACTAAATGCACCAAGACAGGAGACAACTCCCTTCTAGATTCTTACCCTTTAAAACCATAAATCTCAGCTTTTGGCAAGGAAATTCAAGATGGTAAGTTTTGTGGTTGCTTGTTCATTCCTGGTACTAGTTGTTCTAAGGGAAATACAGCGATTCTGCACAATGTAGTGATTAGACAGCTTTATATAACTTACAATATTGTCAGCCCATTAACTCTAGCAATCATCTGTGACTGTGCAAACTTATCTCAATAGTATTGACCAAATTACCATTACCTTTTATACCCATGTCCCATCCCCTCTCCTTCTGGCAATCATCCCTATTGTATCAATTTCTATAAGTCTGTTTTTTTGTTTGTTTGCTTACTTAATATTTTTTTTCTGACTTTCTTCAGCTTCCAGATATAAGTAAAACATACAATATTTGTATTTCTTGGTCCATCCACATTGTAACAAAAAGCAAGAGTTATTTTTTTTAAATTGCTGTGTAATTTTATGTAATATTCCATTTTATCTTCTTTATCCATTCATCTATCAGTGTATATCTAGTCTGCTTACATATTGTGGCTATTGTAAGTAATGCTGTGATGAATAAAGAAAAGGTGCACTTATCTTTTTTTAAACAATGTTTTAAGTTTCTTTGGATACATATCTAAAAGTGAAATTAGTAGATTGTATCATAGATTTGTTTTTAATTTTTGAGGAATATCCATACATGGATCGAAATATTTATATTGTCATACTATTCAGAGCAATCTACAGATACAACACAATTTCAATCAAAGTATAAATGACCATCTTCTCAGAACCAGGACAAATAATCAGAAAATTTTTATGCAACCACAAAAGACATTAAGTAGCTAAGCAATCTTAAAAAGAACAAAGTTGGGTGTATCACACACTATGATTTCAAACTATACTACAAAAGTATAATAATCAAAACAGTATGTTACAGGCACAAAAACAGAGATCAATGGAACAGAATAGAGAACCCAGAAATAAACATTCACTATATGGTCAACTAATCCTATCTATATTAACAAAAGTGTAATTTGATAATTAGACTGGACATTTTCCAGACATCCTTCGTAACAAAGCCAGGCCTGGGTGAAGCTGCCAGTAGTCCCAGGTGCCTGTGGCTGTCCTGGGCCAAGGTGCAGGGGATCCCAGAGCCACCACGAGTCCCACGTGCCTGCGGCCAGCTAAAGGGAGGGAAGCCTGGGTTCCAAGTGTGGGGTCTGAGGCAGAGGCGGTTAGGGGCAATCAGGCAAGCAGAAGAGCAGTTAGGGGTGATCAGATCAGCTGGGGAGTAGTTAGGGGCAATCATGCTAGCTGGGGAGCAGTTAGGGATGATTAGGCCAGCAGGCAGAGTGGTTAGGGGTTATCAAGCAGGCAGGCAGGCCAGTGGTTAGGATCCAGCAGTTCTGGATTGTGAGAGGGATGTTCAACTGCCAGTTTAGGCCTGATTGCAGGGATTGGCCTAAATTAGCAGTGAAACATCCCTCGAGGGGTCCCAGATTGTAATTTTGTGCACTAGGCCTCTAGTATAATAAAAGTGTAATATGCTAAGTGTCAGACTAGTTGCTATGATGCTCACTGGCCACCAGGGGGAAGACACTCTGACCAATAAGTTAGCTTGCTTCTGGGGTCCAGCCAATGGGGACTTGGGCAACATGGGCAGGACTCGCCCTGGAGCCCTCCTGCAGTCCGTCTCTGGCCTCTAAAATATTTCTCCTAATTAATTTATTTTCAATGTGCACGAATCTATGCATTGGGTCTCCAGTAAAGAAATAAAAGTTTATTCAACAAGTGGTGCTTGGAAAATGGACAGATACATGCATAAAAACAAACTGGACAACTCTTTTATACCATATACAAAAATAAACTCAATATGAATTAAAGATTTTCCTGGCTGGTGTGGTCCAATTGATTGGAGCATACTTTTATACTTTTTGGCCCAGGACACACCTGGCTGATTTTCTTGGTAACCTTCTGCACTCTGGTTCAGGATGCTACTGGGGCTGCAACCTTTCTACAGTTCTTTCATGATACTTCTCAACAATCTATTTGTCCAATCTATCCTCAGTGATGTTGGCTTTGATACTTTTTTACCTTCGCTGTGGAAGTGTATGAGTTAAAAGAACATTTAGAAGACAGCTGATCCCTGCTTCTCATTTCAACTGTGTGTTCCCTACCCTCCTGAAGTGTACCTTCAATGTTTCCCCACAGATTCCTCGTCATTTGTGATAGAAATTTTGTGTTCGTTTTTTTTTCTATATTGTTATCCATAGACTAGGAACTGAGGTACACAGTAGTATGGCTATGAAATAAAACTTATCGAGCAGGTGGCCATGGCGTACCTACATATTTGAACCTGAATGAACACACTGAGCCGATTCTCTGAATTAGTAGTGGAGGTCTGCGTCTGCTTTGTAGGTGTGCCGGGATTATGTTTGATTGTAGTGATTGTGACTCCACCAGGAGTTGCAATACCACAGGAAAAATACTGATACCCAAGAGCAGTAAATCTTCACATTGCCATGTTTGTCCTGGAATAAGCTGGCTGTCTGGCAGGTGTATCATAAACTATAGCCTCATAGGAGTTGGGGTTCTTCATTCTTTTCCATTGTTTTCCATTGAAGAGGGCTCATGGACATATCTGAGTGTTGGAGATGTGTGTGTAGTCACCTGTCAGGATGAGGGCAGGTGCCTGTGACTTGTCTAATTTGGCATGGTAAAGGGGTTTCTCACAGAGCCCAGCCCATGAAATAGGTCAGCATTCAATTCTTCTAACTGGCACAGATAATGAGGGTGTGGAAGTCAACTGTTTTTAAGGAATAATCAGTATCAATATTGACCTGTTTTGTTTTGTTTTGTTTTTAAGTATGTTTAGCATGTTATAAGTAATACAGAGGTTACAGTCAGTTCCTCTTATCCTGCGTAGGTTTGGATTCAAGTATTCTTCAGCTGTGGATTTGATTAAAAAGATTCCACAATTAGGAGTGAAGATTTGTTATATTAAAAGTACACCTTGCAAGAAAAAACTCAATATATATATTTTTTCACCCCCAAGACCTTGTTCAAGCCATAAACAATAGCAGTAGTGAAAGGTGCTTTGATGTTTCTGAGAATACCAAAGCCAGCGATAGGGCCAGCATCTTTGGAAACTTAACAGAAATTATAAGTTTTCCCAAGGTATGATTCGAAATCTGGTCAGGGCCCCAGTGGGAGGCAACCCATCATCAATGTTTTCTCACATAGATCTCTCTCTCTCTCTCTCTCTCTCTCTCTCTCTCTCTCTCTCTCTCTCTTTTTCTCACCAATAAAATAAAATAAACATTATATTAAAAAATCTTTTGACAAGGTTACTTTATATTTATTGTTAATGTTCTGTCTGATGATGCTATCTATGTATGCATGCTTCTCCTTTAAATTACAAATAAACTGACACCTGAAGGGAGAACAAATAGAAAGCCCCATATTATTTAATGTCACTGCAAAATTAATTTTTCTTAAAAAAGAAAACATCTTTGCTTTTCTTTCCTCTCCAACTACCTCATTTACACCTCTTTAAATACTTTTTGTGACGTGTTAATTCTAATTATTTTAAGCTGACTTGGCCTAACTTAAGCTTTATTTTCCCAGTAGTACAAAAATATAAATTCTTGATAGTTTCAAATTCATGAAAATTAAAGCAGTTAGCACACTATTGGTTCACTCCTAAATTCTAACTACTCCTCATCTTTCAAAGTATTAAATAAAAACATGTGTGATAATTATGGAGAAAATGATTTTATGGATGGTTGAGAAATGACAGCACATAATAATTAATTGAATTTAACCAAGAGAGGATTTCTACCAATATAGCTCCATTTTTTAAATGGTATGTATCCAAAATTTATTACAGTATGCATAACACCAAATTTTATCACATATCACATAAGTAAATATTTATCATTTTATCTAAGATGATATAATATGAAATGGAAAAGCAGTATGATTATATGCTTTATGATTAAAGTGAACTTAAAATCAAATATATACCAGAAATATGAAAGTTCAATATTTTATGAGTTTAATAAAAGAACAATGTATAAAAATATTAAAGGAAATATCTTGAATTTGTAGATTTTTAAATGAATATGTCACATTATTTATGTTAGCTCTAAGAAACTCAACCTTATTAAAACTAAGTTGAAAATAGAAAATAATTTGTAAGTGCTGTTTATAAAGCTCTCCTCAATAATATTAGGTTTTAATTGTAGTAGAACATTTTAAATACTTCTAATTGAATATGACAAAGAATGTCAAAATATTGGATCAAAAAGAAAAATATGAAAATATATTGGGGCATTAATTTCTATTCATTTTAATTGATTCAAACAGTGAAAGAAAGTCAAAATATTTGTATTTAGAAAAACAAAATAACTAGTTTTTGTTCCAACTTAGTTCATTTAAATGGAAGCCTCCTACTTATGAGGGGGTTGTATTCTAAATAGTGATGTGTAAATTAGTTATATGAAAACTGGAATACATTTTTTCACTGTATAAAATCAACAATGTTTACTTAGTAAACAGATCCACAGATTCAGGATGCAAGTAATTATATTTACTTTCTTTTCATTGTTTCTTATTAGTTAACCGGGACAAAACTCTGCTCTACAAAAGGAACTGTGGCCGAAACCGGTTTGGCTCAGTGGTAGAGCGTCGGTCTGCAGACTGAAGGGTCTCAGGTTCGATTCTTGTCAAGGGCATGTGCATTGGTTGTGGGCACATCCCCAGTGGGGGGTGTGTAGGAGGCAGCTGGTTGATGTTTCTCTCTCAATGTTTCTAGCTCTCTATCTCTCTCCCTTCCTCTCTGTAAAATATCAATAATATATATATATATATATATATATATATATATATATATATATATATATTAAAAAGGAACTGTGAAAGATCCTAGAGAGAGGGTGAAAAAATAAGACTACAGACTGTGATAAAACACAGGCAAATTACATAGCTGATAAAAGTTTTATGTATAAACCTTGTAAATAACTCTCAAGAACTAAAGTTTAAAAATAATTCAATTAGAAAATCAGCAGAAGATATGTACAGGTATTTTACCAAAGAGGAGATCTGTGTGGCAAACAAACATATGAAGATATGTTCAATCCCATTGTTCAATCCCATTTAACATTAAAGATGTACAAGTTATAATCACTATGATATATCACTGTACACTCGTTCAAATACCTAAATTTTTTTTAAAAAGCATGACAAAAACTAAGTGCTGGGTGAAAATGTGGATAAACTAGTTCTTTTATATATTTCTGGTGATAATATGAAATGAGCATCCACTCTGGAAAATAACTTGGCCGTTCCTTACAAAATTGTACATCTACCAGCTGTGCAATCTGGTAGTCATACTCTTGAGCAGTTATCCAGAGGAATGAAAGCATATGTCCACATTAAACCTGTACAGAAATGTTTATATAAAATTTTTGTAATACCTAAAACTGAAAGCATGTGAATGTCCTTCAATGGTTAATGTTTGCATAATTGTGCTATATCCACACCATGGAATTCTATCGAACAATAATAATAAACACAAGATTGCCCTGACTAGTGTGACTCAGCTGATTGTGGATCAGCTCATGCATTGAAAGGCTATTGGTTCTCTGAAACCAGCTTTGCTCAGTGGATAGAGCGTCGGCCTGCAGACTGAAAGGTCCCAGGTTTGATTCTGGTCAAGGGCATGTACCTTGGTTGTGGGCACATCCCCAGTAGGAGGTGTGCAGGAGGCAGCTGACCGATGTTTCTCTCCCATCAATGTTAATAATTCGGATTTTATAACCAAAGAAAACATGATAATTTTAAGAGAAAGATCAAAAGTACTTTATTCAAAGTAATGTCCATAGCTACAAATTTCCCACATCTTTCAGGTAATTTGTGGATACCGTCCCAATAAAACTTTTCTTGATTTGAGGAAAGCCATTCAGAGACCTAATTTTCCACTTCTTTGTACATTTTGAAGTGCTTCTCAGAAAGTGTGTGTGCCATCCATCAGAGCAAGTGGTCATCTGAAGGAGCAAGATTTGGTGAATATGGCGGGTGGGTAAATACTTCCCAGGCAAGGTCTTTTTGCCGGGAGCCATAAAAACAGAGTTCGGTCTCACTTCCTGGTCAGCCCTACTTCCTGATTGAGCAATAGCATAGAAAGCCCGCGTGCATCAAAGGCCAGAAGAACCTCCCACTTCAGAATAACCAATAAGCTAAGGACAGATACCCAGTCCCCAACCAATCACCCCATGGCAACTCCTTATCTACCCCTCCCCTCCTGAGCTCTTAAAAACTGCAACACTTCAATAAAGAAATGAGGCTTGATCAGAATTTTGTCTTGCCTCCATTCTTCACGTTCCTTGTTTGTTCCATTCTCTTAGGTGGTTCCTGAGTGCCCTCATTGTTGCCCCTCGGGCTGGGGCATCTTTTAATGTGTCCTTAATTGGTTTTGAAGTGTGTGATGGTGCATTCTCATGAAGCAAAATTACTTTTCCTTGTCTTCTGGCCCATTCTTGTCATTTTATGATCAAAGTGTGATTCAGATTGATTATTTGTTTTCTGTAGCAATCAGTATTACTGGTTTCAGCTGGTTTTAGAAGCTCATAATATAGCACACCTTCCTGATCCCACCAAACTCAGAGCACTGTCTTTTTTCTAAAGCAATTTGGCTTTGCAATCTATGTTGATAGTTGACCCAGATCAATCCATGATTTTGTCCATTTGGGATTCTCAAAATAAATCCACTTTTCATTTCAATTAACAATTTGATGCAAAAAAGACTCTCTTTCATGCTGTTGAAACAACATTTTACTGATGACTTTTTTGTTTTTCATTTGTCTTTCTGTGGCACCCATTTTCCTTTTAAAATATTTCCCATTGGCTCAGTGGATAGAGTGTCGACCTGCGGACTCAAGGGTCCCAGGTTCGATTCCAGTCAAGGACATGTACCTTGGTTGTGAGCACAACCCCAGTAGGGGATGTGAAGGAGGCAGCCGATTGATGTTTCTCTTTCATCGATGTTTCTAACTCTCTATCCCTCTCCCTTCTCTGTAAAAAAAAATAAAATATATATATTTAAAAATAAAATATTTCCCACTGCTTGTAAACCACCAGAAATAGTTTGCTGAGCAACATTTAATCCTTCTGCAAGTTTTTTCTTTAATTTGACACGCATCTTCATCCAATAATGCTTGTAATTGTTGGTCTTCAGACTTTTTTTGGTTGACTTGGACTTTTTTGTCTTTCACATTGGAATCATCACTTTTAAAGCACTTAAACCAGGGTTCACAAGTATCTTGAGATAGAGCATATTCACTATAAACTTCCCAAAGTATATAATAACTTTCAGCAACACTTTTCTTCAAAATAATATAATGAATTAAAACTTCCCACAAATGCTCTTTTTTGAGCACAAAATTTGACATTTTTAAGCATGAACATATCTATGATGTTAACATCTTCAGAAAATTTGACATATGACATTTTGAAGCTTGTGGTCAATACAACAAAATAGCACACATATCAAATCACATATACTGTATATCATCATATGTGTAACTCCATCTATTGAAAAAAAATCCTCATTATTAACTGAAAAACACTGGTAGACTTCTTTCATTTTTAGTAGCTCCATATTTTATGACTTTGTATAGCAAACTTGAGAGTAAATGACATTTATCTTCTCATGAGTTCAGGTATCACACTATGGATCCACCAACTATGGACAGTTGGGTCAGGGTCTGGATAAAGGTAATAATAGATCAAGTATCTAGGTTATGTGGGTGGTGGCTTATGTGTTATCTTCCACACATGAACACAGGCAATTACAAAGGTTTTAGCTGGCAGTGTTTCATGAGAAAAAGAACACCTGGAGCACACTAAGTCATTACAGTCTTTGAAGGGAGTTCTAGTCATGGACTCAGGCTCTCCTGGCCATGTGTTTTCTTTTACACATCTGCACTCTTAGCCTAGGTATCTCTATAGGGAAGTCTACTCATGGGAGAGAACTTGAAGGCACTCTTCTTTTCTTATGCTCAGTAATCTCATCCAATGCAGTTCCGCAGGAAAAAAAATGCAACAGTGAAGAGCTGTTCTTCTCTCTAGGTTTAATTATTTCTACTACAAAAGTCAGTGGTTAAAGGCTTAGCTGTTACTTTCATGTTGGTTTGTTGTTTAAATTGACTATACCACACTCTGCAGCTTGGCTCTCTCCAGCTCAGCTCTGCACCAGACATTATCTACTATTATCAAAGAAATATACCAAAGGGACAAGTTGGTTGTCTAAATATGTCTATTAAGAGTATAGATATACAATTTAACTGGGGAAAGATGAACCCCTACAGAAATGTAGATAATAACCAGTTCAAGTATTGGACAGGTAATGTTGCCTCAGGGAGGGGGGGTAATACTTTAAACTGTTTTAATATAATTATGACTACTGTGAGATGCCACGTCCCATGTGGCTTAGGGTTCGGGATCTGGAGAAGGGCCACATGCAAATGTCAAGATGCAGCAAGAAATAATAATTTGGAATTAATTGGGGGCCAGGTGAAGATTCCAACTCAAAGGGAAGGACTTGGCTCCTCCCCAGGCCTTGCCAACCTTTTATTCAATTTTGGATACACATATTGCCCTTAGTCAGATAGGCAATTCCGGTAGCAGACAGACTATCTTAAAAGTCAGCAAATATTAGTAAAGATTTACTTTGAGACTATTGGGTCAGGAATTGCTTGAACCACCACTGTCTCAACTGAACAATTGGTGTGTAGTTCTGGCCCTTGCCAGAGCCTAAGGTTCACCAGCATTTCAGGCTCCTTGTTTACACTTCTCTGAAGTGAAGACAGTGGGTAGCTTCCAACAGACTACAAAGATGTAAAATGCATATCTAGGAGAAGCAAGCGTCAATGAGCAACAATGAGCATTTCCTAAGCCTACTCAGAAGGGCATGAAAGATATTTACTACAACAATATTATCTGTCTACTGAAAAGTCTATAACAAATATTAAATCAACACATGTGATTAAATTAAAAGGGGTACTTCTGAAGAGTACAATATTCAGTAATTAATATGCTACTAAAAAACTATATGATCTTGTGTCACCTTGACATTCACATATTCAGTTTATATAAAATTGGCTTGAACTCCCATCCCACTGTAAAACTTCTAATACCCAATATGAGTTGTCTACTAGTAGATTACAGTCTCTTTTTCAATTATCTACTTATTAATTTCTTCTTCTTAAATTATACTAGTGGCCTGATGCACAAAATTTGTGCACATTATAAGGGAATTAATTAGAGTAAATACTTTAATATTGCTATTTGCCCTTTCTGTATAATAGAAGTGTCAGAAAATTAGTAAAATGTATATGAAAACCTTCCTCCTGTCAGAATCTGGGGCACCCCATGGGACCTAGAGTCAAGTCCCCACCCATGCTTCAAAAACACAGGAGATTCAGCCTGCCCCACCTCCATTGGGTGAGACCCAGACCTGGCCGCCCCATCCCTATCAAGTCCCACTAGGAAGGGGGTGCAGTCTCAAATCACCTGGCCCAGCACTGGGGCTGGAGGGAAATGGCCTGAAATACCCCAGTCCAGCCCTGGGGTGGGGGTGCAGCATGAAGTCTCCTGGCCCAGCACCAGGGCAGGGGGCATGGCCCAAGGTCTCCAGGCCCAGCACTGGGCCAGAGAGTGCAGCCTGAGGTACCCTATCAAGCCCTGTGCAGCCGGGGTCAAGGCCTCGAGTTCTTCGTCCCAGCCAGGCACCATGCAGCCTCAAATCCCTGCTGTTTGGTCATGACGTTATGGTGCCCCAGCTAATTTGCATATTCCTATATTATATAGAGAGATAATAAAATCCTAGTATGCTAAGTGTCTGGTCATCCAGTTATCCGTTCAACCAATCAAAGCATAATATGCTAATGACATGCTGAGGTTGCTCAACCACTTGCTATGATGTCCACGGAAAACCAGGGAGCAGACACTGACTGGTAGGTTAGCTTCCTGCTGGGGTCTAGCTGATCGAGACTATGTGATACGGGCCAGACACACTCTGGAGCACTCCTACAGTCCATCCCCAGATGGCCAACCTCCTGCATCCCTCTCTGGCCCCAATCACACACCAATGGGGTCTCAGCCTGGCCTGCACCCTCTTATAATCCAGGACCTCTCGGGGGATGTCAGAGATCCAGTTTCAGCCTGATCCCACAGGCCAGGTTGAGGGACCCTATTCATGCACCAGTACCTCTAGTTTCAATAATCACTGCACTTACAATAATGCCTATAACCTTCTCTATGCCTTATGTTTTGCCAAATATGTAACACATGCTTACTGCCAGATTTTTTAAAAACAAGGGACCCCACCTGTGCATGATCAGGGCCAGGGAGGGATGTGGGAGGTTGGCCAGGTGGGGAGGGACCACAGGAGGGCTCCAGGGCATGTCCAGCACATTTTGCTTAGTCCCAATTGGCCAGATCCCAGCAGAAAGATAAACTACCAGTCAGAGTGTATGTCCCCTGGTGGTCAGTGCACATCATAGGAAGCGGTCAAGCGGCTTTAGCTTATCATTAATATATTTTGCTTTGAGTGGTTGAACAGCTGACTAGATGACTTGAAACTTAGCATATTAGGCTTTTATTATACAGGATACTTTGCAACATTTTCTGGTTTAATCCGTATTTGAGAGAAAATATAAACCATAGCATATGAATAAAAACTACAATAAAATGTTCTCCATTCTAGCCACATCCTCAGCCATATATATTCAGAGACAATTTTGTGGGTTTGATTTTCTTTTTTATTGCCTCTTTCAAGCCAAACCTAGAGAATGTTATTTCTATACTCATCCATATCTGTTGGACATTTTTCCATACAAAGGTATTTCTCTCAATGAGGAGACTCTGCAATGGCCTCTTAATGATCTATTTCCTGTCATGTTATGAGAACATTCTCAAACAAGAGCTGTAATTAAGTAATGTAAACTGTTAAGAAAGGTCACATTTAAGGTGCAATAGTTTCAGGATTAACAGATACTCCAATGTGTCAAGCAGTGGGTCAGTGCAGAAAAGCTATATACAATGAAATGTATTAGAATCCTTAACTCAGAACCACTGATAAATAGAAAAGCTAATACTGTATTTATTCATCATTTTCTATGTGCCAGGCAGTGTGAGAAAATCCTCTTTTATTTCTTTTAATCTCCACAACCACATTCTTAGTATTACTATCTCCATGAACACATCTGTGAACATTTATACCCAGTGACGTTATAAGTAATTTGCTCAGGGACATATACCTAATAAAATAACAGAACTAAGAGTAAAACGAATGCATTCTGATGTGCAAAAATCAGGGTTTTGGGCTTTTTGTGAGGATATTTCCTTAATAAGATGAAACTTCTTTTAGCATTTTATTTCATTGGATTCCAAAAAATTAAGTGCAAATTATGAAGAGAAATGTTACATTATTTTGAAATAATATTAAGTGATATATGAATGATATGTTTTATCCTAGCTTGAAAAGTCAGTATATAAACTTCCAATTATTTTACTAAAGGGACAATAATTATTACACTTTACTCCATAGTGAAACATTCAATCTTTAGCAAGATATTTAGGAATACATTGAGAAATGAGTGTTTTTTTTCAAAAAGATCCAGCTGAAAGTGCATAAAATGTCTTTTAATAAAACCACAAATATTTGTTTCCTGTCTTTGCTCTCACGCTCTCTATTATTACTTCTTAGCTTCTAAATAAAATTGATCAGTGGATCAATTACAGGGGTGCCTGAGCATGGATTGTGGGAAGTCTTAGTGTGACTCACTATGCCATAAATCAAACAGCAAGCAGATGTTTGTAAAATGCATTTCTCTGACTCAAAAACTATAATGAGGAAAAAATAAGTAAATAAATTAGACTTATTTATTTAAAAAATAGCCAACATCAGTAATAACTTTGATAATATATAGAATACAGCTATATAACATATTTTCTTTCATTTATAAAATTAAAGATATAGTAGGCAAGGTGTTACACTAGGCAGAGTGGGAGATTAAAATATTGAAAAAATACTTGTCAAATACATTGCAGCAGTACAGAAAATAAAATGTTTCACTATAACAGAGTAGAAATTAATAAAGAATGTTCATGATTACGTGGAAGAGAAGAAATTTATGTTTCCTGGGGTAATGATTTGAAAAACAGAGACAGATTCTTAGGAAGTGTATTTGTGCATACATGCTATGATTTTAAAAATGGTTTTCAAAATGGATATAGCAAGTGAGCAAGGCTTCTAACTTTCAAAACAGGAACACTCAGACTAAGAAATAAGAACAATTGTCTTCATTTTCTTATTTTCACTCAGTGTCCACACAATTTAGACATTCCTTGCTATAAATTATTTTAATTAATTTCGTCTTGTTTGATTGTTTTAGCTTTCTTTAGTTATGTGCCATCCATTGCAATAAGCACTGGACATGGAAAAGAATGAGCCAAAGTCTCTGTCCTCAAAGAGACCTTACTAAGAGAATATTTCAATGTAAGAAATGCTCTGACTTCCCCTCCTGTCCATTTTGTGCTCACTGCTTTAGTACATAATCATCACATGTTTATGGAATTATTCCAACTAATAGTTTCCTAAACTTCTCCACCTTAAACCAACCCTCACGTTGTTGGAGTCATTCTTGGCTCTCTTTGCTGGCAGGAGTAGAAATCAAGCTCAGTTACTGAAATCAGCTATCCTGAAAAAGGACATGGACCACAAAATATGCAACAGTTATGTCCACAAGTGAATAACAGAATGCGAGCAAAAATATCCATGTTATAATCTTTATGGCAGAGCTATTTATAATAGTGAAACAGAAGCTATACTTTAAATCTCCGTTACTGCTATGGTAATTCAATTAATAATAAATAATTATTAAAATTATTATTCATTTATAATTTCATTATGTATTTTTAAATATGTGTTTGCATGATACAGAGAGAAAAAGAGATAAAACCCTGGAAGAATATGCATCAACTTACTAAGATTGATTACTGTGTCGGTGAACTATAGTAAGCAATTGATCATAATAATAAGGTGCATTTATGTTATTATGCTTACTTATTATATATTTATTTATATAGCATTATATCTATGTATATATTATAATCTTTATATATTATAATATTTATGTATAATTATTTATATGGTTAGCAAATAACAATATATTTATATTGTTAATTGCTAACCATAATTATAACTAGAGGCAATAGGCATGAAATTCATGCAAGAGTAGGCCTTCCTTCTTCTGGCTGCCGGCACAGGCTTCCCCCTGGAACCTGGAACCTGGACATCCCTCTGGCCCTGGTTTCATATGGAAGGACATCTGAAATGATGTCTGGTCTAATTGCCCTTTTATTATTATACATAATTTATCAAGATCCCTATAAAAATAAATTTATAATTACAATGCTATTGATTAAATATAACACAAATATGTTCATATAATAAAAATGGAATTTTCACATAAATAAAAAATCATATTACAACAGCACTATTGCATGCAGTAAACAATAAAAATTTGATGTTATGTATTCTCAGGAAAATGTACCTTTTTTTTTCAATTTACTTATCTGCTATGAACACTTATGGAGCTGGTTCAAAACACTCAGCAAATTCTCAGAATTACTATTATTTAGTCAGGAAGTCCACTATGTATAGAAAATATATTTGTTGTACAAATTTATAATTTTTGCACATTTTTATTAAAAAAAAAGATAAGTGATATATATTTAGGCTAACTGTGAAGAACCATTTATCCTTCCAAAGATCTCATAAATATTTTTAAAAGGAGAGGCTCTGTAACTATAACACATGACCAAGGTATAAGATCTAGAAAAAATAATGATAAATATTAATTTTTAAAGTTTTTATTAATATTAGACTACATACAACCAGGAAAGAAAAAGTGTCAATTAGATTGCTAGCCAATACTAGGAGATCACAACTTGAATATCCCTGGGGATAATTTTTCAAAATTCTGTTGCATTTATCCAGGTCATTTTATCACAGAGTTAACCAATTTATTCCCAAAGGAATCATCATAAAGTGCTGGGAGGCAAAAAAGAATTGAACTCTGAGTTTAGAAAAGAACCAAAATAGATCTGTATGAATTTCCATCAACCCTCTAATCCTCTTTATTGTTTAAATTATTGGATAATTTATTATTTTCTTGCTATTAGATTTAATTTACCTCCATGTTATACTTAGGTTATGTTCTTCCTACTACATCAAAATCTTTCCCCAAATATCAAATTTCCTCAAATATCAAAATCTTCTTAAATATCTTTCTTCTCCTTACTTACAACTCATCAGTTTCCAAGGTTAGTTTTGTCTTCCAAATGAGCCTCCTCCCTCTCTTTCATGATTTTCTCAAAATCATAGCTCTAATACATCTTTTTACATTTTTCCAGGCACTCCAACTATCCATGTTTGGCTACTTGAAGTTGTCTCATAGTTCACTACATTTCTTTTTCTTTCTGTATGTCATCTTAGATTGTTATATTGCTATATCTTCAACTTCAGTAATCTGTGTACAATGTCTAATCTGTCATTAATGACACCCAATGTATTCTTCATCCCTGATATTGTACTTTTTGATTCATGAAATTTGATTTGGGGAATTTTTTTTCAATAGCTCTAATTAAATTTTAAAAATATATACTTTTATTTATTTCAGAGAGAAAGAAATAAAAACATCAATGATGAGAGAAAATCATTGATTGGCTACGTCCTGCAAGCCCCAATGGGGATCAAGCCCACAACCTGAGCATATGCCTTGACCGGGAATTGAACTGTGACCTCCTAGTTCATAGGTTGATGCTCAACCACTGAGCCATGCTGGCTGGTTTCTAAGTTTTTAAACATATGAATTACAAGTTGTTTTAATTTTCTTATCAACTGATATTAATATCTGCCTCGGTTCTAGTTGGTTTCAATAGAATGTGCTGATGTTTTTTCCTTATGGGGTCATGCATTCCTGTTTCTTTGCCAACCAGAGGGAATGTTAGGGTCAGGGACAAAACTATTTACATGGAAAATTGAAGTTGGCAGTTGACTAGCAGGAAACAGAGTGTTTAAATTACAGTGTCTATAGAACCATGATAAATATAAGATCAAATAACTGATGTGGAATAAAAGGGATTTGACTGGTGAACAGGATCCAACATTCTCCATTTCTGGCCCATGGGATTTTCTGATCAAGGTCCAGACTGACCCAGGATTCTAGATAACATGCCTTGTTTGTATGAAGATTTCAACTAGAAGCTGAAATGGCATCCATCTTAGGACTAGTTAGAGTGGACAAAGCAAACAGGAAGGTGTTCCAGATTGAAGTCTGGAAGCAGATGGCTGAGTTTCAGAGAAAGGCTGCAGCTGAAGAAGAATCTAGTACTCCACACTACATGCCTCATCTTGTTTCCATGTTCCTTGCTCTACCCCAGGTTACCCTGTCCCTGACTTCACATTAATTGTTGGTACACTCAGGACTTCAGAGCCACTTGGTGAGGGGCTGGAATAAGTTTTATTAGGTAGGGCCACTCTGTAGAATTTCACCTCATCATGTAGACAATACTCTTAAGTGGATGCTATTTGATGCCTCCTGTATTACAAGAGCTTTCCACTCTGGCTGCTGTGGCTGCTGACTATTCTTAGTACTACATGAACTCTGGAAATTACTCTACTACTCCTGTCCAGGGGCTCTTTCCTTGGTGCCTTGGTGTCAGTTTGTTTCCTGATACATCATACCAGCATTCAGTGAAAAACCTGAAGAGATCTTTCTGCAAATCTCCAAACAATCAAACAATTCCCCTCTCTCTCTCTCTCTCTCTCTCTCTCTCTCTCTCTCTCTCTCTTTCTCTCCCTCTCCCTCTCCCTCTCCCTCTCCCTCTCCCTCTCCCTCTCCCTCTCCCCTCTCGCTCTAGCTTTCTCTCTAATCATAGCCCTGTAGTGTTGTCTCTCTTTCCAATGTCTGAAAATCATTGTTTTACAATATGTTATTGTGTTTTTCTGGTATAAGTGTGAATATAACCCCATTCCTACATCCCATCTTGATAGCAAGTGGAGAGAATAATTTTAGGAACATTTTCTCCCTAGTGGCTAATGATAATGAAAAAGATAAATTCAAAACAGTTACTGAGATCTATTTTAAAGTCTCTGAGATTATAGGTGTTTAATGGTCAAAGGATACAGAGAAAGAAGGAAGAGCTAGAAAACTTTGAAGTGGTAAAAGAAGCAGAACTTTAAAATTGAGAAAGAAAAAAAAAAGGCAAAAGATAAAGTCCCAAGGTTCTTTTTATTTTTATTTATTTATTTTTATTTTTATTTTTTAAATTTTATTTTATTAAGGTATTTTCTGTGTACATAGTTTACCATTGCCCCCTCCCCTCCCACCTCCCATTTATGCCCTCCCTCCCCAGAGTTCTGTGTTCATTGGTTGTACTTATGTTCATGCATACCAGTCCCTCGGTTGTTCTCCTATCTCCCCCCAGGTTTCCTTCCCCTCCCCGCTGTCATTTGACAATATGCTTGTTTTATGGTGACCATCTCAGGACCCCATGAATAAAATCTGCTCCTCATTTGGCAGTCTGCTTGTTTTATGGTGACTATCTCAGGACGATATGAATAGAGTCCGCTCCTCCTCTGGTTTTCACCGCCCCTTCCCCTGGGTCCCACTGCTTCCCCTGGGACACACGGCTCACCCGGGACACCCTTCCCCTTTGGGGGGTACAGCTCACCCGGGGCACTTGGCCCCCTGGGACACTCGGCTCACCTGGGGCACTCGGCCCCCTGGGACACACGGCTCACCCGGGACAAGCTTCCCCTTTGGGGGGTACAGCTTACCCAGGGCACACGGCCCCCTGGGACACTTGGCTCACCCGGGGCACTCGGCCCCCTGCCAAGGTTCTTTTTAAAAAATATATATTTTATTGATATTTTACAGAGAGGAAAGGAGAGAGATAGATAGCTAGAAATGTCGTCCTGCAATCAAGGTACATGCCCTTGACCGGAATCAAACCCGGAACCTTTCAGTCCGCAGACCGAGGCTCTACCACTGAGCCAAACCGGTTTCAGCAGTCCCAAGGTTCTTGATGGGACAACTTGAGGGGAAATTGGGTGATTCACTGAAATAGGAAATACGTTCTCCTAGTTGAAGTGAGGCCATGGAGAAAGGGAGTGATGTGAGAGAACAATAAAGTGCAAAACAAAATGTGGGGAACTCTATGTAATCTTGGAGTGGTTCGGGAAGATTCTGGTTGTAGAAATATTTGTTGGTTTTTCCCTTGGAAGTCCAAAGTGTTTATTTTTCTTGATGATAGGACATGTACCATTTGCACACTAATCAAAAAGCAGAAGAAAACGTTTCCACTTCTCTGTTAAATTTTTAGAATAGTAAAAGCTTGAGGGGAGAGACTGAATCATTTTCATTTAAAACAATAGAAACAAGAAAAAGTTCACTCTAGTTAAAGAGGAGGTAATTATGTGTATGAAATTGGTTGGAATATTGTGATTCTTTGGCGAGCAAGAAAAAGGAGGCCTTCGGGTCTTTCTGAAGAGGCGTTCATTGTTTTTCTTCTGTTTGTGCATTTATACCTGAAGGTTCTGATAAGATACATCAAGAATACAATTCTCTTGTCAGTGTTTGCTTTGATGTTAACCTTGCAAAAAGAAAGGGAAGTGTATATTTCTGTATAAAACAGGTGAAGATGTCCAAAAAGTGAGTTTTCACTGTGCTTGCTTTCACTTACATCATACGACAAAATTCCCCCGATAGATGAGGCATCAGTATTGGGGCAAACTGACTCATAACACCCATATTATGATTGGTGAATATAAAGTTTAGAAAAGTTAAGAGCTAACAAACATAAGTGAAGCATTGACCAGACCATCAATTCTCAGAGAGAAGGTAGGAGAGGGTGGGGGAAGGGAAAAAGATCAACCAAAGGACTTACATGCATGTGATTAAGCCAAACTAATGAACACAGACAACAGGGGGGTGAGGACATGCGTAGGGGGATGGGGAGTAATGGGGGATAAGGACACATATGTGATACCTTAATTATTAAAGAAAATTTTAAAAGGATAAATCTATGAGATATTTATATAAAACCCATAATTTCTGGTTTCAAATGCAGTATTCTTTTCTATTCCTCAGAAGTGTTTAAACTTACAAGTTGGAGACAGTAGGAAGTCCCCTGTTAGATAACATCAGTGAAATATCATAGTTGTATGCTTGATTATGTTACGTACAAGGAAAGTTTAATATACCTTCATGCTTTTAACTAAAAGCTTCAGTTTGAATATTAATTTCATTTAAATAATATTTTGAGAAATTTTAGAGAAAATTAAAGCCTTTACTTGCAGAATACTATCCGCATTTGCTTTGACGACTAATTAGTTTACATATGTAAAATAAGTCTACCCTTCTATACATATAATTAAGATCCAATGCTAGGATAGCATTGATGGCTTAATTAAAGCAATTACTGTAGTCCTGGATCATGACACAGCTTACCTTAAGAGGTATGAACAGAATACATTAACCACATTATAGGCTGTGATATAACATTTTATTGAGTTCAAAATATTTTCCACATGATAAAATGAAGCGTATTTGAGTACAGTCCTTTTATTAAAGTTTCATTCATTCCTAACATTGTAGATAAATTTAGAAAGGAAAAACTTATTGCTTATCTGTCTTAGGATGAACTATCCCTAATCTCTCCTGCTTGGACATGTTTTCTGAAATATATATTGTTAGAAGCTTTTTCCCATAGCATGGGGCAGACGGCAGATGCCTGCAGACACCAGATAAGAACTCCTCTCCCCCTGACTGACCCGTGCATTCTCCTCCCTTGTCTCCATTGACCAACTTGTGCCTTCTCCTCCTCCCCTCCCTCCACTTGACCAACTCCTGCACCCACACCCTGACCCTATATTGCATGCTTTTACACTATATAACAGAGCCTAGCCACCCCCTAGGGGCTGACACCAACACACTGGTCTCAGCCCGCTGTGGAAAAATGCAATAACATTTGTTGTTTTTCTTATTATAATTCTTTATTGTTGAAAGTATTGCATATGTCTCCTTTTCCCCCCCTTTTAAAACCCTACCATCTCTTGGCCTGGCTCCTGTCAGTGTGAACCTAACAGCCTGGTTCCAACATGGAAGGATTTTCATACCCTCTGACCTATTATTCAAAGCAGCAAAGTTCCCAATAGAAATTATTTCTATTAGAGTGGCCTCTAACGCACAGGTCTTAGGAATGTGCGGTGGTAGGAGGCAGCTGTGAGGGGAGGGCGGGGGGCGGGTGTGCAGGGACCATCCAGTGTCTCTGTCTCATCACTAGAGAGCCACTGTTCCTCTCGCCCTATCTGGGAAGTGTCTAGATGAGTGGTCACCTTAGGATGGGCTTTGGAGTGACTTAATCTTGGGTTCAAATTTTACCTCAATATTTATTTCATGGTAATAGCCAGGTGCTTACTTTTTCATAGGCTCAGTCTCAGTAATAATAGATTATATCTGCCTCATCAATAGGGTAGATCCAGGTTTTGTGGAACCTAAAGCTAAACTTTTGGGAGTGCTCTTTCAGGAAAAACAAAAAAACAAAAAACAAAACACACAGACACACACACACATACACACACAAGATAGGGATGATGTGAACATTTATTTAGAATTGAGAAAGAAATGTATATTTGAAAAGCTGACTAATTCCACTTACATAAATTCTAAATTCTTTTTATTAAGGTGCTAGCACAGCCTTTATTGTACTTTTTCTTTGGCTTTGGCTGTGTCACTTATTCATATGTTTGAATTAATATGTTCTTTATAGAGACTGAAAGTATTATTGAGTCTTACCACTAGCAACAATGATTATTCTAAAATGAATAATGACAATTTAGAGAAAGCTTCTTTCGGTGTCATAGATAAGTATTAATTATTCCATGGGGACTTTAAAGATCACTTTAGAACTCGGTGACGTGGTAAATTTCTATCAAGTAAATAGATACTTGATACTCTCTGTAATATTGCTTCAGGTCTGTGTCTTATAAACAATAATTTTAATAAGTGCTATTTCATAAAATTATCATTTTTTTTTAAATGCAAGGTTCCTTTGTTGTCATACACATAATGTAGCATATGCCTAAGAGAGATATTCTGTTGTGTTATGTTCTGAGTAGAAATGAATACTCCATAACTTTATACTTCTAATAAAATTGTGAATGGAGTGAATCTCCAACTAACCAAGCCACTCTGCCTAAACTAAATCACTTTCTTTATATTATATGAGGGGCCCAGTGCATGAATTTTTGCATCTTGAAAGGAACTGTGGGCCACCAGGCTGCGGTGGGCCAAGGGGCAGGTCTCCACCCCTCCCATTGAGGACCCCTGGTCCCCTTGTCTGCTGGCAGCCCTGCTCCCACTGCTGCTGCTCCCATGTGCTGACAGTGCAGAGTGATTGGGACCAACACCAGCAGCGGGTGCAAGCAGCAGCTCTGACGCTGTCTGTGGCTGTGATCAGGGCAGCACCAACGGGTTCATTATGTTCATGCAGTGGATGCAAGCTGTGGCTCCAGTGCCAGCAGCAGGTGTGAGAGGCGGCTGCCAGCCCCGATCGCCCCTCAGGAGCAGAGGAGGGACAGAAGCCCTGAGGGGCGATCAGGGCTGGCAGCCACTGCTCTCACCTGGTGAGGGCACTGAGCGATCAGAGCCAGCACCAGGTGCCAGCATCAGGTGCAACATGGTGCACAGGAGCAAGGAATTTTCAGTAGCCACCAGAGGCTTGTCCTGATGACAGCAACCAGCTCCCCACCTTGGTCTGGTGCTCCCCGCTCACCTGCTCCACCATCCTGCCATGTTCTGCATTCTGCTGCCTGTTGCCGACCCCCACCATGTTCTACGCATTTCCTCTGGTGGTCAGCTCACATCATACCCACTGGTTGTTTAGTCAATTTGCATATTAGGTTTCATAGATAAAATAATTTCAGTTTTTTATAATAATTTTTTAAATGCAATAATATTCTAACAAATAAACCTTTTGAGCGTTACATTTTTAGGCCTCCTTTATGTATATTCATCTATTAAGGATCCTGGGACACATTTACAGAACATCATGATCTCTGGCCCTAAGCCTCTGTGACATGATGATAGGCGACTCAGGACAGTGAACCTTAAGAGTATCGCGATTCCTGTTTGTACTCATTCCCAAGGGGATTTCATTTACTAAATAAAAATGTATGTATCCCCCATTTTGACTTCTGCCAACCAGGTAGAAAAAGTGCCCGCAGCTGCTCCTGACACAAGGAGAGGCAGGACAGAGGCATTGCTCCGGCTAATTATGTGTCTGAAAATGGTCGGATGATCTCTTTAATATACAACAAATTATACAACAATAAAGACCTGTTGTGTCAACAGATTATCAGTCTTAACTAACTATGGTTAAAATTTTTAATTGCTTAAATGTAACATAATTGTAAAGCAATGTGAAGCAATTGCTAAGGTGTTGTCTTTGGAAGAGGCTGTGCGAACAAATGGCCTGAAGCTTAAGGTTCATTATGTTCATGCTAATCTGCTTCTGGCTTAATGCATATTGAATATATAATCAATGAGTAGGGCTCCAGCTGGTCTGGCTGGTGGATAGAGCATTGGCAATCAGACTCAAGGGTCCCGCATTTGATTCCGGTAAAGGACACGTGTCTTGGTTGCAGCCCTGGTTGGGGTGTGTGCAGGCAGCAACCAATTGATGTGTCTCTCTCACAATGATATTTCTCTCTCCCTCTCCCTTCCCTTCTCTGTAAAAATCAATAGAAAAATATCCTCAGGTGAAGATTAACAAAAATAAATAAATAAGTAAATAAAAAGAAATTACAAACAAATCCAAGAGTATGTTCAATCATATATATTTTAATACTATCCCCGCAAAAACTATTTACTTATAGTGATATAAGAGGAAATACCATCTATTATTTTAATATTTCAGGTTCAGAAATTCTTATGCTATTTAGTAGCAAGGTTCTGGATAAAATTTCAGTAAGATTCTTGTCGGTCCTTATAATCAACAAAAATATAATGATATATTTATAGTTTAATTTTTAAAGACAGGGAGTAAGACTTTATATTAAAGTACCGCTATATATTTTTAATTACAAACCTCATATTAACAATTGACCAAAATATACAAGTATCTTTGTAAAATTAAATATTTTGTATTTTTCTCAAATTTGTGACAATTTTATTATAATAAACAGAAATTATCTTATACAATGTGAAGGAAATGTTTTAGTCTGGGCAGGGTGGCTTGGTTGCTTGGAGTTTTACCCCATACACCAAAATAGGTAGGAGTTCAACCCAGGTCAGAGCATGTACATGCCCTGTAGGTTCAATCCCCAGTTTGGGAGCATGCTGGAGGCAGCCCATTGATGTTTCTCTCCTGAAATATATTATTCATATTCTGTTTATAGAAAAGCAAACAAAATCACAGATGATTTAAATAACCTAAGTGCTATGAAATGACCAGTCCACATTCTGAACCATACCTATGACTTAGAGATAATATAGAAGAAAAATCCCCCATCCTAATTTCCTAATTGTCCACAAAATTTGTGACATAGAAAATTTTCGTAACCTGCAGTGCTGGGAAAAGTTTTTAAGAAATTAATTGTGTGTGTGTAATCCAGGTCTTGTGAAAAAATTATATGTACCTCATATATTAGCCTTTTTCTGCAAAGTTTTGATTGGTAAAATAGACTTTTATGTTAAAAAATTGGAAAGACTATTGTATAGTCCTATTAACTTTTATTGGTTGTTTAAATATTCAGTTTTCACAGGACCACTCATCGGATACTGAAATGATGTTTGGAAATAGCAAGATCCTGCAGGGCTTATAGAGGGAGCCAAGCATCTCAAGTACCTCCGTGAACTCCCACTCAGTGCTGCAGGGCGCTGATGCATTGCTTGTTCTCATTTGATATTTCTCTTTTAATTTGCAGCTTTCTTTTTTCTCTTTCTTTCTTTCTTTCTTTCTTTCTTTTTCTTCTTTCTTTATTTCTTTATTTTTTTTGTCAAACCAATGCCTATGCTTCAGATCAGTGAAGGATCTTTTTTTCTTCTTCTTCTAATTCTTTTTAATTTTAAAAAATATGTTTATTGATTTCAGAGAGGAAGTAAGAAACATCATTGATGAGCGAATCATTAATAGGCTGCCTCCTGCACACCTGCTACTGGGGATCAAGCCTGCATCTTTAGGTATGTGTCCTTTATTGGAATCGAACCTGAGACCCTTTAGTCTGCAGGCTAACCCTCTACCCACCAAGCCAAACCATCTAGGGCTGAAGGTCTTTTTGTAAACCTCTGCTTGTATGGCACTGGGAGTATCAGAAGAACACAATACTATAAAAAAATTGCATAAGCAATCAATATGTACACCTAAAGACATTCTCATATGCCATTGTCATTATTAGTGTAAGGTATCTCTTCACCAAACTTTTGCTTGCTGGGACATTTTAGAGGTTGTTCTCCTCTCCCTAATATAGCAGAATCCTTCTCAGAAAACCTGTAAAATCCACTGTAAAATAAAATAAAACTGCCAAACTCTCCTGCAAGGGATTCCCACTTGGTGAATCTTTAAAAGCCCATAAATCCAGAATTATATTGCACTTGACACTGCTCTCTTCCAGAGGATTCACCGCCTTCCCCGCTCTGCTAAGTATTGTGTTAACCTCAGATTCACTGCCCCCCAGGAGAATGGCATGGAACTTTGGTAAAGTCCCAACACACTAAGATCTCTTTTATTCCAACAGATACCCAAACCTCCTTCCTGCACATTTGCTTCATCAGGATTTGGCCCCCAACCATGAGGCTTCATCAAGTGTTTCATAATAACTTGAAGGAGATACTGCATTGAAACAGTTTTATCCTCATTTATTTTCCCTTTTACAAAAGAAAAAAAAAGCCAGTTTAAATGAGACACTGTAGTGTGTTGGTGGGTAGGTATGCACACAAGAGCAAGAATGTGCGCGCACACACATACACACTGTTTGGGCAGTGAATGGAATATTTTGGCTGAGCACGGCGGTGAAGTTCTATTGTTGGTGTGCTGAGCGAGGTGTCATTATAATAGACTTAAATGGAGGATCGTGTTAAAGCTAATGTGTGCAGTTGGGCAGCACGTTTTTCCTATGTCCACATCCGAATTTATTAATTCCTGTGCAGTAGCTTGGAATTCCCCCACAGTCATTAAAGGCTCTTAACTCCTTCTCCAGTTATGATTAAAACGTGAAAAGAGGTTTGCTATGGACAAGGGCAGGTGGGCACTGTGGGTGAAATTGATTAATACCGCATCAAAAGAAAGGGCAGTCGGATTTTCTGAGAGTGAACCCGACATGCTACAAGGAAAAGGCGGAGTTCAGGGACTAAACTGAAAAACCAGATTCCTTGTTAGAACTTAAGTGTCAACGGATTTTTTTTTGTTGTTACCAAAAAAAGAAAAAGACTGTAGCTGTTTCTAGAATCATCCTGACCTACTTGCTGTGTGTGTGTGTGTGTGTGTGTGTGTGTGTGTGTGTGAATTAAAAGGGCAGTTTCCAGTGAGAACTTTTACTATCTCAAATATCTGAATTTACAATGGTGAGGGCCACCTATTTTCCTTAATATTAATGGTGTTTATTTTGAGTTAACAATCCATTGTTATTGAATTTGTTGGGCATTTGAACATACCCATAAACTATTTTTCAAAATATTTGAAGACGGATATTTCAGAAACATCCGTAGAACATGTGGTAATCAACCAGGAGGAAAGCCTGGAGCCACTGGAAGTTGAGGTTTTAATAAAGCGGCACACTCCTTTTCATTCCTGGGGTCATGACGTCAACTCAAACCAGTATCACCTTGGCAATACTTCGAATTATCACCAAAATTGCCATGACAAGAAAAATGAGTCCAGCATTACAATGTGGCGTTTGTATTTGGGCTGGCTGACCATCCACTGGGTGCTTTTCCACACGGGAATGCCCTGACCCCACTCTGATTCCAGCGGTGACAACTGGGCAATTCATTCTTCCCTCCTCCGTACCTGAGAGTAATCCCTTTGTCTGCAGGAGGCTGTAATTCACAGGGCGGCACATCCATCAGCCACCACCTTGCACTGTGCTGTCCAAGTACCAGTTTTCACTTGGATCTAACTCCATGTACTAGTTTGGCAGCATTAGACACGGCGCTCAGGCTGTCTCTTTGTCTGTAAGGGAATCCTGGTGTCATCACAACTGAAGAATGAGTTCGCAAATGGTGCTTCAATGAAGGACGTTGGCTGCCATTTAACCTGTATTTGTGGCTCTCTTCTTGTAGACATCATTCTCAAGGGATATTAAGTGGAGTCCCTACTGATACTCTGAGTCTTAACTGAACATTTATCTGGACTCCATATTAGTTCCTCATTGGAGGTTGATAGAATTTTACATATTCTGGTCACTGGGAAGATTTTTTTTTTTTGGGGGGAGGGGGCAGGCCTTGTTTGCTTATGAACAGAGACAAATCTTTTGACTCCAGGGTCCTACTCTCCTTCTGTAGAACTATTCTTGGCATGAATTCTGCACAAAATGTTGGTAACTTACAGGGCACTTAGATCCCATTTAATTTTCTGCCACATCGTTTAGAGAATGTTGAGCCTGGCTTCATTCAATTGCAGATGAGCCAGCCAGAGTGGCCAAGGTCATCTAATATGTGTGGACATCTGATACAAAATTAACAAAAAGCCGTATAATGTGTCCAAGTAACTAAGGTTAAAAATTGGACTCAGTCAATTAGGATGTTTCATATCATAATAAGGCTATGGAAAATGTACCAACTGATGAATTACTTTAAGCTATCATATCTAATGAGTGTAATTTTCATAAGGATTGTAATTACGAAGAAAATTATATAAACAGGATTTTGAATAATAAACTTTTTAGATGTTTGGTAGTATTATTTTACTAATTGAAACTTCAATTTTCATTATTTGTTAAGGTTGATTTCTTAGAGGTAGAAACGGTAGTGATGGATACTTCTTTTGCACATGATAATGATCTTTATTTATGTAACTAGCACTTATTAAAACTAACTAAATATAAAACAGACCTACTAGGCATTGGTTGATGATATAAAGAAAACGACAAGTTAGATATTAATTAAATAGATGAAAGCGAACATAAAGATGGTCAAGTTTGGACTTGATAAATGGAGGGATTATAAATTTTAAACTTGCAATATCATAAAATGGAATGCTGGAATGTGTACATAGTTAGAAAAGTGGCAGAGGCTTAAATGAGGTAGCAGTTTATTTTTGTCACCCTTGCTGGCTGGCTGGCTGGTGTGGATGAGTTGGTTGAGCCTAGTCCCATGCACAGAGAGGTAGCTAGTTCAATTCCCGGTCAGGGCACATGCCCGGTGGTTGCAGGCCCAGTCCCCATGAGCAGTGGAAGGAGAAGTCAATCCATGCTTCTATCTCATTGGTGTTTCTTTTCCCCTCTCTCCTCTCCTCTTTCTCTAAAAGTCAATAAAGACATATTAAAGAAAAATAAATTAACACACAGTTTAAAAGTTCTCCTTTGCAGTTCAATTTAAATATTTATATACATTTGTGTAATAATGTAGTGATCTTTAAATTTAATATTTACCTGCATTGCTAACTAACCTGCTTGTAATTTGCTATTGGTCCATTTCTCCTTGCCTCCACATGAACACATTAGTTATTTGAATGTGGTCATACATGTCAAACTCAAAGGCTAACACGGGCCAAATAAACGAGGCATGTGGCCCGTGGGCCACGAGTTTATTGTATAAATAAATCAAGGTAGGTAAAACTAAATATATACTTTGTAGAAATGATAATACAGCAAACCTGCATTCCTTATGGATCCATTCAGATGTGTTTGGTCTCAGCCCTGCCTGACACCTCTTCCTACTTGCACACAGTGACCTACATAACCCAGAAGGAAAGGAGGCAGAGTTGATGTAAATGAAAACTCAGATTCTGACTAGGCAGCCATGCTGATCAGCTGCCAACATTTCTTGGAAGGATACAGCAATAGCCGAATGTTAAACTTGCAAGACATAAATTTAATGAAACGTCCTTGAATCACTGGTGAGTGCTTCGCTTCCTCAGACACAGGAAATGAGCAATCTTTCAGACCCAGCTTTTCAATTAACAATGGAGGAGAGAACCTGTCTCACGGAGCAATTCAAAACGAATGCAGAGAGTGCGTTTTTAAGCGAAATAAAGTGGCTGAAAGTCATAGTCACTTGTGTCAAATTCAATTCCTTAACTGCAAATGTGATTGTTATGATGTGAGGGGGAGTTACAGATGGGGTGATGGGGTCTTAAGAGTCATTACCGAGCTGAGAGAACACGCTCCTTTATCTAAGGCGTGGGAATCACAAGTCTTATTTTCAGGCTGGTAAGGTTAAAATGAGAAAAAAATATAGGAGAGGTCTGACACACAGGAGAGTGCTGAATAAGAGGCAGTTTCTTCTCTTTTAGCTCAAAAGTCCTTCCTAGTCATTGGGAGCACATTATTTTTAAAGACGCAGGGACAATTCACTAACGTTTGCCTATTTAATTAAGTGGCTATGTAATTACAGAAACTAAATGCACTCTAAGTAATTAGGAAAGAACAATGCAATAGAACTTTCATCACCCAATGTATTTTGCACTGACAATACCCAAAATGGAGTTTCTGTGTTGTGCCGTTAAACGTAAGCATAGTTTCTTTTTAACTTTCTAAATAGGTAAAAAGATGAACATGGAAATTATGGTCCAGGTAGTGATGGTTGTTGCTATTAAAATGCGCATTTTTGCCCTGGCCAGCGTTGCTCAATGGTTAGAGCATTGGCCTGTGCACAAGATGATAACGGGTTCAATTCCTGGTCAAGGGCACCTAAACATGGAAGTCCCTGCCTTGTGAAACGTAATATTTCAGTGAGGGAAGGAAGGCAAGTCGGCAGATATTTCCAATTTTCATCTAAAGAGTTTTCCAACTAAGTCCCAGACTGTACACTGCATGAAGCTATATATTTTTAGTGTTTTAATATTGTTTTGGTTGTTTTATCTTCACTAATTAACCTGCAATGCCTCTAATTATATTATTGACACATATTATATGATAAGTAAATATTTGTTGAATGATGCATTAATCAAAGGAAAAATGAGACATCATTCTGATTAAAGGGAAATACTTTTTAATTCCCATGAAAATGCTCTGCAGACTTGACCCCATCTAGCCTGTTAGTAAAAATATGTGCCTAAACCACCGGTATATGGATTTTTTGTATAATACAATACGGTGACTCTATGAAGAACACTAGAGAGTGTAAAAAAATAGAGATAAGAATAAGTGGGGATAGAAGCTCTATTATTTTTCACATTCAGTTGTAAATTTAGTTGTGTTCTTTTGGTGCATGAAACCAGTTGATTCTATTTTGTTTTTTTGTTTTTTATGAAGGAAAAAACATGGAAGTAAAAATGCTACCTGGTGTTTATGGGACACAGTGAAAATTCTTTTCCATATACAGTACACAATGGATAAATGGTAAAGTTGAGAAAATGATCTGATATATTCACTTGGGCAAAATCAGTCCTGAAAAGAACATATGAAATGACAGTTATAACAGTATTGATTGGATCTTGGGGTGAATTAATTTCCAATTTGTGGGTAATGGAAAGCCCTTCCTGAATATAATTTAAAGATATTTTCGTTTTAAAAAATATATATTTTATTGATTTTTTACAGAGAGGAAGAGAGAGGGATAGAGAGTTGGAAACACCGATGAGAGAGAATCACCGATCAGCTGCCTCTTGCACACCTCCTACTGGGTGTACACTTCCAGTACATGCCCTTGACTGGAATCGAACCTGGGACCTTTCAGTCCACAGGCCAATGCTCTATCCACTGAGCCAAACCAGTTTCGGCTTAAAAATATTTTCTAATGAAATATGTTGCATTGATTAACCTTTGAACATATTTAGTTTTATTTATTTATTTTTACTGCAGGTTTCTCAAAGCCCAATTAAATAATACTGAATACAATATAGGAAATAGAAAAGAAATACATTTTGATATTAGTGGAAATCATTAGCAAACATAAACATATGCTTGATTAGATTTCAACTGTTTATAAATTTATTGGGGTGACACTGTTCAATAGAATCATAGATTTCCAGGATACATTTTATAATACATGAGCTATACACTGTACTCTGTGCCCACCCAAATCCAAATACTTTTCTGTCACCATATATTTGTTCCCCTCCACCTTTTACTAACCCACACCCACTTCCCTCTGGTCACCACCACACTGTTGTCTGTGTCTATGAGTCTCAACTTTATACCCCACATATGAGTGGAATCATATAGTTCCGAGATTTTTTTGACTGACTTATTTTGCTCAGTGTAATATTCTCAAGGTCCATCCATGCTGTTGCAAATGGTAGTATTTTATCATTTCTTATGGCTGAGTAGTATTCCATAGAACATTGTATATGCCATGACCTCCTTATTCAGTCCTCTCTGGAAGGACACTTTGGTTATCTTCATGCCATAGTCACTCTGAATAATGATGCAAAGAACATAAGGGTACATATATCTTTGCAAATAAATGTGCCATTTTTTTGGGGGGGGGGCGGGAAGGGGAGTAGATTCCCAGGAAGAGGGATTGCTGGGTCATATGGAAACTCTGTTATTAATTTTTTGAGGAACCACCATAGTGGCTGTACCAGTTTACATCCCCACCAGCAGGGAATGAGGGTTCCTTTGTCCCCTCAACCTCTCCAACACTTATTACCTGCCTTGTTGATAATGGCCATTCCAACAGGTGCGAGGAGGTATCTCATTGTACTTTCTATTTGCATTTCCCTAATAGCTAGTGAAGTTGAAACATCTTTTCATATATCTGTTGACTGTGTGTATATGCTCTTGGAAGAGGTGTCTATTCAGGTGGTCTGCCCACTTTTTAATTGGATTGTTTGTTTGGTGTTGAGTTGTACAAGTTTATATATTTTGGATATAAATCCCTTGTCAGGGCTGATGTTTAAAAATATCACCTCCCATTGATGTTTGAAAATATCATCTCCCATTCAGTTGGTAGCCTCTTTGTTCTTTTGTTAGATTTTAACTTTTATTGAAGTTTTCTTTAACAAAAATCTGATTTCTTTTTTCATGATCATTTCCAAGGTGATGTGATTGATAGACTATAGCCAAGATGAACCAAGCAAATTGACTCCAGTAACTTAATGTAGATAACAGATACAGTTAAGGATACAGTTACTACACACCAATCAATAACTCTGTGAGAAAGGCCCCGCCCAAACCCTACTGCATATAATACCACTTGATGTCTTACAGATCCTGCCAGGGAAGCTTTCCTTTCTACTTTTGAGCCGTGTTGGACTCTCATGGTCTCTGCTATGTGTTCTGGAGATCCTGTTTACATTTAATTATGTGTACTGGTTATCATAATGCCTCTGAACGTGATTTTAAGCCAGTTCTGAAAGTAGGCTATAGAATGGAGTGACAGCAGATCTGGGAAACTAACAGAGAAAACTCGGGATGTCCAGGAACAAGTAAAAGGAAACTAGCACAGGACATTTTGAGTGTTTCCTGCATGGAGGAGCCCAACATCAATTTCCCATGTCTACCATCAATTCAGCCAGCTGGGCTCTGCCTCTGCTGTGTGTGTGGATGGTGGCCATCTTGTGGTGGCCATCTTGTGGCAATGTCACAAAGACCACCTAGGCTTTTATTAATATAGATAGTATCAGGAAAAAGTCTCATTACAATAATTTAATAATAATTCCATTATTGATGTGTATGTAGATTAGGTGATATGTACATTGTTGAGCAATAACTGTGGCCAAGGAGATACAATTATCTGATAGTAAGACACTATTTTCAACATTGGATATATAGAAGAAGGTAAATGTACCCAAATCATATGTGCTTTGCTATTCAGGGAGGGCTAATCTTTATTGAAATATCATTGTTAACTGAAATCAAAACAGATGTGTAATTAAAGTTATCAGATGTCCTCTACAAAGTAAAATTTTAGGACACTCCTCTCTTTTTGAAACTGCTACTTGCATTTTAACATGACCCATCATGTGTATGTAATGAGATGCATCTTATTTTTAATGAAAATTTTTTTCCTAAATGTTCCCTCACAGTATTTACTATTTATCTACCAACTATCTTAAAACATACCTGATTTTCAAAAGCAATGGCTGTCCATTTTTATAGAATTGATATTTTCATCATTATATAATATCCAATAACTCATATATTTAAGAAATTCAACATTATTAACATCTAATAGAGATTTTTCCCCCTACCTAAGTCATTTTTCCTCAAAGGCCATTCTTTTGAACTGAGAATTAGCAAATCATTCATGTTTTATGGCTGTATATGCTTCTGAAATTTCAGAAATCACAGAAGTTAAAGAAGAAAAGAACTTTAAAATGGCCACTTAAATCAAGCTTATGATATTCTGTCATAGCTAATAGTATGGAGAGAGGCAGAGAGATGGATCTCTATTGTAAGGAAATGTCTATAAAAGTTATAATGCTGTGTTGAAATATGAAATCATTTCATCTCTAGTCAAGTAGTAAATTTGTTTTCAATCTCCAAATTCAAATCATTTTACTTTTAAATTTTTATTAGCTACATAAAAATAATTGTTTCCTTAATAACTAGAGAAATTATATGAAAAATAATATACCGTAATCTAAACCTTCAACTAGCTTTCTAGAATTCCTTCACTTTGCAATCTAAAAGATTTGTTCAAAATAATAATTATATTTTATGTTTATCTGGAATGGTGCATACATTTATAAGCTGAAGTGCATATATTAGTATAATTAAAAAGGAATTAAATGGTAGTTCATGCAGCATAAGGTGGATACAAGAGATTATATCTAAGGGAAAAGGTTAAAGAAGAAGCCAATTATTTGAAAATCCTATTATTTTAGCTGAAATTTTAAATTGTGTCATATGACACATACAAAAGTTGATGCAATCACTTCTAAGATAATAATTCTCACTTCTTGTAGAGTGAATAGCTCAGTAAAAGCTACTTATACACCATTTCATGCTATCTTCATGATACTCTAAAAGTTTGTGTATAGGCATGTGTTATGCTCAACACTTTCAGTGATATGGTTACAGTGTAGTTGTATTATTATATTAAATATTCCTATCTCTGACTTATGTCATTTCCCATAAGCAAGTTATGTTATCCCCTCCTCTTAGATGACATTCTTGTCTAGATCTTAATTTGGTCAGTAAAACTGTGAGCCTGAGTGTGAGGCATGAATCACAGATACAACTGGCCACTGGAGATCTCTCCTTCATTCTAGCTGTGCCAACTCTAACTCACTACTTAACCTTTAATTAACCTTTATTTCTGACCTTTAATTTTTTTTTAATTTGGAGATCTAAGTGGTTATAGATTTGCATATTATTTTGATGCATAATTACATAAATACCTGCAAATTAATGTATAGCAGTAAATGGTTGAAAACTCTGACATTTAGCTAAAAGAAAGTTACTTTAAGTTATCCTTTAGCATTTAAACATTCAGAAAACAATAGAAAATAATCCCCATATATGCATTCAACAAGTATAAATATTACCTATAAAATAAAGATTATTGTAATCATATTGTAATAAGAAAATATTAATTATCATTATACAATATTCTGCTTCATCTGAACCTAACAATAAATTACAAAAGTACACATTTAATTTACAGCACAGTTATCATAGCTAACAAGTGGATGATTACTTAAATTCAGTTAATGTTTAATTCATTTTTAAATTTTACTAATTTTTATTAATTATTTACGTTTAGTTGGTTATGGTTAGGATTTTTGAATAAGGTCTTCATATTATCATTTTTATGTTTCCTAAGTCTATTTTTGTGCAACTTTTTGAGAAAATGTTTGTGTGTAAAGGTGTTGGTACCTAGCTGGGGGAAAGACAGAGAGGTATAAACTGGACAGTGAGTGATTAAAAAAGAAAAAAAAAACATAAGCATCTGCCTCCATGTTGGTTACCACAGCACCCACATGTATTTGTTACTATAACCAAATGTAAGAGAAAATCTTTAAAAACAGCTTGGAAATGAGGTGTTTAACAAATGCACATCATTCAGGGTAATGGATAATGAGAAGATAAAAGACGGCCATCATTGGTGAAAATAACACTAAACATACTGAAGGTATATCTTGACCTCTTCAGGGGGAATGAACAGAAGTAATTTGAAAAGCAGTTATTTTTTGGAGGGTGGGGTCATAGATTAAAAACAAACAAACAAACAAACAAACAAACAAACAAAACAAGTTTAGCTGAAACCAGTTTGGCTCAGTGGATAGTGTTGGTCTGTGGACCGAAAGGTCCCAGATTCAATTCTTGTCAAGGGCATGTACATTAGTTGTAGGCATATCCCCGGTAGAGGGTGTGCAGGAGGCAGCTGGTTGATGTTGCTCTCTCATTGATGTTTCTAGCTCTCTATCCTTTTCCCTTCCTTTCTGTAAAAAATAAATAAAATATATTTTAAAAAGAAAAGTTTAGTGACCTATCTGGAAGAGCAGCCATTTATATAAAACTAATGTCCCAGTGCATGGATTCATGCACATTGAAAGGAAATTAACTAGAAGAAATATTTTAATATTGCTATTTCTGTCTTGCTAATGAAAAGAAAATAGGATTCTACCAAGTCTCCTATCTACCTACTCCAGGACTTCTGTGATGATCAAATGAGATGAGGCACAGGAAAATGCTTCACAAACATTTGGTTAAACTGTAAAATGTTTGCACCTGGCTATAAATCAAGTCAGGTTCCTGGGCTGAAGAAATTCCAAGGATGCTAGTCACTAGGAAGAGGAAGCCAGGCGTTGTTATGTGATATCATTACCCAGCACTAACAGCCATTGTTGCTGGGCTGGGCTGTGGGCTCATTTTGTGTCATGGGATCTTGGCAGTGTTGGCTGTGATTTGGTGGAGTGTTGCTCTGGTGTGGTGGCGGGCCTGTGTTCCACTTGGGGGAAGCTGAGTGTTGGTTTGCTGGTGCCAGGTCTGTGGTGCCGTTTATTTTTAAATGGCCAGTGGGTGTGATGGCAGCTCCTGCATTGAGTGTCTGCCCCTTGGTAGTCGGTGCATGTCATAGCTACTGGTTAGATGGATGGACATTTAGCCTTTTATATATATATAGATGTGGTCCATAGGCCTAAGAAGTTTCTTATTTTATTTCTGAGAATCTACTCTGGAATACTCATCTCAGAGCTGCTGTAAAATGGCCTGGCAAGGATAAGTCCAGTAATAAAAAGCCTTGTTAGAGATTCCACAGACTCGTGCTCATCAGTTGTCCTTCATGGACTTACTTGTGGAATGGAGGGCTACCCACTGTCTGAAAACTTGGGAGAATGAAGGTGAGTTACAAAGGTAGCTTCTTAAATGCTGTATACCATGGTTTAATTTGTAAATAAGATACAATAAGGAATTGAAGGGGCAGAAAAGTTTAGAAAAGTTAAAAAGAAGAGGAAACATGGGGAAGAAGTGGGTTTCTAAAGACAATTTTAAAATAAATTTGATCCATTATGCTCATGTTTAGGACGGGTGTTCTTTCCCCCATGGCATATAGCACAATACAATTTCTTAAACATTGTTGGAAGTGTCAGTGCATGGTGATGGCTGCTGATGTATTACACTAATACTTTTTTAGAGTGACAGCACTCTTGATGATGAATTATACTAATATTGCAGTTTATCACATGAGCAGTACGCTGATGATGCATTGCAGCAATATATCATCACAGCAGTTGTGTTTATTTTCTGTCTCACTAATCTATGTCAAGTCAAAAATCCTGTTAAAGGCTAAATCTTTGAGTCCAGTGTGGCCTTCAATCTGTTTGTTTTTTGGTTTTTTTTTTGGGGGGGAGGAGGAAACTCTTTGAAAAGGAATACGACACTTTTAGTTACTATAAAAAATGCAAAGGACTGTAGAAATAATCATTATTTTGTTTTAGCTTTTAACATTTGCATCTCAACACCTTGCTTTAAAAAATTAGAGCATATACTATGTAATGAAATTTTGTTTTGTATTGACAAAACTGAGTCTTATGCCCACTGTATGTACAATAGAAAACACTGAATAAGGCTAAAGAGAGAAACAATGTAATTCAGGAGCGATGATGAAGAAAATTAGGTCAAATAGTTTGTATTAATTGTCTTAGTTTAAGAAAACTAAAAGCTACCCATTGTGTAATGAGGGATTAGCACTTGAATGAACTGCATTTTTTTCCAGCAATCAGAAAACTTTGATATAAAAGACTATGTGCTTAAGAGAAGGAGAATGAGTGACAATTCTGGGAAATGAAAAAAACTCAGGTTTATTGGTGGTGTGTGTATTAAAGGCAGGGCAGGAGAGGGGAAAAATGAAAATTAGGAATGGAAATCTCGTTAGCACGAAGTTAGACTCATTGATAGAGGCTCCAAAGGCAGGTATGCTTGGAAGTTTAAGGTTGATTACCAAGCGGGACTGTAAAGTGTGTATTTATAAACTAGAGGGAGGTCTGGTGCATAAAATTCATGCGCGGGAGCGGGGGTCCCTCAGCCCAACGTGCACTCTCTCCAATCCAGGAGCCGTCAGGGCATGTCCTATTGATGCTTAGGGCCGAGTGGGCCTAAACCACAGTCTGGCTTCCCTCTGCAGGAGGCCACCAGGCTGATCCGGGGAAGGCGTCACCCCCAACCCTGCTTCTGCCACCAGGTATTTTCATCAAGACAGACTCAAGTCCCCTCACCCCCCAAAAAATGGCAACTTTCTTTAGGCATTTTCAAGATGTGCCTTTCATAGGATATAACCCACCTTCCTTTCTTCCTTCCTTCCTTCCTTCCTTCCTTCCTTCCTTCCTTCCTTCCTTCCTTCCTTCCTTCCTTTTTTCCTCACCTGAGGATATTTTTCCATTGATTTTTAGAAAGCATGGAAGAGAGAGGGAAAGACATGAGAAATATAAATGTGAGAGGGACACTTTGATTGGTTGCCTCCTGCATGAGCCCTGACCTGGTCCCCAGCCAGGCAAGATTTTACAACCTAGGTACATACCCTTGACCAGAACTGAACCCGGACTCTGTGTGAGCAGGCCGAGGCTCTATCTACTGAGCCAAACTGGCTAGGGCAGGATATGACATTTAGCCCTTCCAGCAGCAGACCTCCTTTTTTTCCTCCAGGAGTGAGGTGGATTACCTTCTTGGATTCTTATTACCCAAGTTACTGCAAGTGGTGGCATATAGGGACCTTGGCCAATGAGTAGTCAGAAAAGATGTTTCCTCTGCAGCTCATGCTATCTGCGGGCCTGCTCACTCGCCTGCTATCTGTCTGCAGGCCTCAGCATCTGGCAGTCAGGCCCTGCTGTGTGTCTGTGGGCCCCAGCACCTGGCAGCCAGGCCCTGCTCTCTATGCCTGCCTTGTCCCGGACACCGGGCCGCCAGCCTTGCTATGATAGAAGCCTGTGAGGGTGGGACACAGAGGTGCTCCATGCACTTCCTGGTGACTGGTCATCTGTCTGGTTGTAATGGCCCTAGGCTATTATTAGTGTAAATGGACATGACCCAAATGGCTTTTGACTAAGAACTAGTCAGTATAGTGTGTGTGTGTGTGTGTGTGTGTGTGTGTGTGTGTGTGTGTGTTTTGGGGTGAGAGCACATACCAGGTAATCTTGGTGTACAAAGTGTAAATACCAGTTTTTGGAACACTCTAGACCAGGGGTGGGCAAACTTTTTGACTCGAGGGCCACAGTGGGTTCTTAAACTGGACCAGAGGGCCGGAACAAAAGCAACCTGACCATGCTGGCACTCTCATCTTGGGCTGCTGGTGAAGGAGCAGAGGGGAGAGCAAGAGAACCCTCCACTCTTTCGGCTCTGAGGGCCAAATAGAACAGCCGAACCAGCAGGATCCAGCCCGCGGGCCATAGTTTGCCCATGGCTGCTCTAGACTAACGACAACCTCTTACCCACATTCACTTTACAGAAAGGTTTTTTTTTTGTTGTTGTTGTGTTGGTTGCACTGCATACTGTATATGATTCTAGGAAGTGAAAATCACCAGGTCACAAACCATGCAAAATAATATGTGAATGAAATTATTTAAATATGGATAACAGAGAGCTGAGACTTAAAGGATAATAATTCTTCAATAAAATAAACTATATAATTCTATAAACTTTAACAAATTAATGGACATCTCAAAATTCAGGTTCAAAACTTTTATATTACACAGAAGTAGAACATTTCAGACCAAATAGTATCATAATCTTGATACCCTTGATAATAATTCTATATTCTTCTATACACAAAAAATCCCAATAAAGATAAAAATATATGTATTAGAAAGTATATGTATGGTAGCCAGTTCAATTATATTTTTTTCTTGATTTGATTTAGCAAATAACCAGTTTAAATATTTATCTAAATTTGTGGCAGATGAAGATTTTACTATTTCATATTTTTTTGTCTTCTTAAAAATGACAATCCCATAAAGCACAATATTTAATTATATAATGAAATCAGTGAGTAGGTATGATTTAAGAGAAGAAGAAAGAGTAACTTAATTCTGGAAAATGAAAATAACTGAGTTTTATTTGTGAGGTGTGTATTGGAGACAGAGCAAAAGAGGGGGGAAATGAAAATTAGTGAGGATTGGAAATATCTCTTAGCAATAAATTAGACTATTTGATAGAGGCACCAAAGGCAGATATATTGTGTATTTATTAAGCTAGGAGAATTTATATAGGACAACTATCAAAATATAAAATCCATAGATCTTATAGTTAACAGTTGTAATATATTTGAGGAGCCAAAAATAAGGATAATAAAAAAGCTTTGCTGAATAAAGTTTTATAAAGTTCACATTGCAATAGTGTATGAAGTTTCCTTTCTATTGATCCTAGAATTAAGGTAGCATATGATTTAAGATCCTAGACTTTGAATACAACAATTCTGTGTTGGAATCTTAGCTTATTCATTTATCATATACTTGGTCTTGTGTTAGTTAAGTGTATAAATCTCTTAGTATCTCTAAAAATCATTTTTGTATCTGAAAACTAGAGAATTAGAAAAAATATATATGTATATATTTAATAAAATTATGTGAATTAAGGAGGTAATATAATTTTTTACTCACTGAAGTCTTTTAAGCATTAAAAGTGATCAATATGTATCATTACTACCTGTTTCTTCTGCATTTTGAAATTACAAATACTAATGATAAATTTTTGTCTTATTACCCAGAAAGGGAAAGTGAATTGCAAATTCTTGACTGACACATTATTATTTCTGATAAGCACTTCTGCCTCTATAAACTTGCAACATTTGGTCTTTGGGTTTGTTTGTTTATTTGATCTTCTGAACCAATTAAAGACCCATAGGAGTTCACTCAGCTATATTAACTATGGAAAACTTCTTAGATGAAAGATATTTTTCATCTATTTATCTAAGTGCTATGGTAGAATACTTAATTGATTTACTAATTAAAGCTATCCTTTTCTTTTTTATATAAATCTTAAGTTCATCGGTTGGGATTAAAAGAAACATTTTATATAATAAAAAGCAAAAATGCAAATTGTCTCCTCAGGAGTTTGACTGACCTGGAGTTTGACAGCTTGCTATGACATGCGCTGACCACCAGGGTGTGGCGCTGAATCAGCCCTGATCATCAGCCCAGATTGGCCCTAATCACCAGCCAGGCCTAGGGACCCTACCCATGCACGAATTTTGTGTACTGGGCCTCTAGTCTACAATAATTTGTTCTCCCATTTGGAATAGAACACAAGGCTTGGAGTTGAAGGTGACAGGATTAGAATGAAGAGAAATGGAGCATTTTTATAAGAAAGATAAAGATGTTTCTAGTTTCTAAAGGGATTCACACACAGCACACTAGAAAGGAATTTCCTCCAAAAGATTTCTGAAGGTAGGAAAGAGAGGTGGGGAATAAACACCAAGAATTATGGGTCTTTGATGCCTTTAATAAAATGTAGTACAGTTTACATTCAACACTCTTTTGTACAAGCTTCAGGTGTATAACTCAGTGATCGGAGAATCACTATCATACAATTGGCTGCCTTTTTATTAGAGAAACAAGTACTAATAAGACTAGTCGTTAAGGTGCCTACTGCTTCATGTGTGCATGTGAGTGTGAACAATGACCAGTGTGAACTACATGGCAGAGGGCCTGTCCCCAGTTCTGAACTAAATGTGTGTGTGTGTGTGTGTGTGTGTGTGTGTGTGAAATCACACACACAACTGCCCAGAAGAAGGAGCATAGGGAGTCACAATAAACAATTTCCTGTGTGGTAAGATTTAAAGAAAATTTAAATTTAATTTTTAAGGTTTTATATATATATAAAATCCGGGGAGGCTGGATTCCTTGATAGTAGGAATCAACTGCTAGTTTGGCTGATGACAAATTATTGCAAATTGCAGCACAAACTTATACAACTTCTTCAACCTTCCTGGGACCTAGTATCCTCATTTGTATGATAATATTAGCAATACCTATAATATGGAACCCTGGGGGGATAAGTTAAATAATATAAAATTAATGTAATACAGGTTTAGTAAATGTGTGGATGCTTTTGTGGGTGATATAAAATAATTTCTATTTCTTATAGCAAAGTTGCTATGTTACACCAAAAACAGTAAGTTATTACATGTAATCACTGCAAATATGAACCAGGACACAAGCTATATTTTTCAAAATTATTTATGACAATTTGGGATAATTTAGTTTCTACTCAATGTGAATCTCTATTTATAAAAGTAAATACTACTTCTATAACTTAATAAAAGTGAACATACAAATCAGATAAAGTATTTGCACAAGTTTATTATTAATTATAAGCAATTGTCTATTCTCCTAGGATACAGTTTCTAAAAAAAATAATAAGATAATAATTTAACTAGAAAAATGTAACCCTTTATTTAGTTTGAGAACTTTTATTTAGTATGAAAAACTATAGAATTACAATTGACAATTATTATCTAACCTTAGCTTGCCTAAAGATTTTGGTAATGTACATAATCTCAGACTTGAAAGATTTTGGCCAATTACCATTTTGTGATAGATTTAAAAATATAAATTATTTCTAAAGAATAACCTCATATAAATGTAGGCAATTTCTAAATCTCAAAGTTAATTCTCCCTAAACAGCTCCTAAAATATTAATTGCCAGGTAATTAAAAATAAAATACTAGTGGTGAAAGAGTAATCCAACTAACAAAAGACTTGGATTAATTAAAAGAAAATGCTTACTCTTAAATTTTAAAAATACCAGCCTTTGCATATTACAAGTAAAAATATATGTAAAAAGCTCTTTTTATGTCCATACCTCTAGTTAAATAAATTTCAAAATGTATTTCAGGAGTGAATAACTATTACATAATCTAAAACTTAAGTTTATATATTTATGCAAATTAAATTACATTTATAAAATTATGAGTTCATTTATTATTCTTCCTGATACTGAAATACATTCATATGTGTGTATATATATATATATAATTTTTTTCTTTTCTAGAGGATAAATTGATTTTTAATTACATTAGAAAGGGCAGCTGAAATCGGTTTGGCTCAGTGGATAGAGCCTGTGGACTGAAAGGTCCCAGGTTTGATTCAGGTCAAGGGCATGTACCTTGGTTGCGGGCACATCCCCAGTAGGGGGTGTGCAAGAGGCAGCTAATTGATGTTTCTCTCTAATCGATGTTTGTAACTTTCTATCCATCTCTCTTCCTCTCTGTAAAAATTCAATAAAATATATTTTAAAAAAAAGAAAGGGCATAAGTTAGACATAAGTGAAGGCTATGTCTTATGGTCCCATATCATAAGAGATCATAGAATATTTGGTTTTGAAGGGACTTTTGCACCATTAATCCAAGCTTTCCACTTCACAGAGGAAGAAACAAAAGTGCCCTGTGGAGGTCAGACTGGCCTTTGGCACAGCTGGAAGTGTACTCATTGTATTAGATGTGAATTTCTGAAATGACTTACAAGTTGTAATCAGAAGCCTTTGGATGATGGGAGTGTTTGTGGAAGAAGGGTGTGTGTGGGGGCGGGGGGTGAGGGGCAGTGGGCCGTTTTTCTCTAATGCGAATGGGTTTTGTTGCAGCTCCATGAAGAATGCTGCACTGATGTGCGTTTCCTGACTGCCAGTGGCCACTTCAGCCACTGCAAGAGACAGGGGAATGTCAGCATAACTGTTTGTTTGTTTTTTTGTGTGTGTTTTTTTAAAAATATATTTTTTATTGATTTTTTTTTACAGAGAGGAAGAGAGAGGGATAGAGAGTTAGAAACATCAATGAGAGAGAATCATCGATCAGCTGCCTCTTGCACCCCCCCCACTGGGGACGTGCCCACAACCAAGGTACATGCCCTTGACCGGAATCGAACCCGGGACCCTTCAGTCCGCAGGCCTACGCTCTATCCACTGAGCAAAACCGGTTTCGGTAGCATAACTGTTTTGCAATTCATTAATTTCTCATGAAATGAGTTCTCAACTAAACTGATTGACAGTAACAAACAGAAGCAAATTAATAAATAGCTCTGAGTTTTAAAGTGAACATTAAACAATGATGGTACTTTATTTTTTACTATATGGATTTTTCCCCCCGAACAATTAAGTTATATGTAAGGTGAGAGGCAGTGATAAATGTAACTCTCAGGAAAATACTATTAGTGCCATAGCTCTCTGTCGGGCAGTGAACATGCTTCCCATCTTGCATTGTGCGGATTAGACATTGTATTTATTTATTTGTTTATTTATTTTTAATTCTTTATTGTTTAAGGTATTACATATGAATGCTTTTTCCCCCATTGACCTCTCCCCGTTTGCCCCCCAGCCCCAGCATGTGCCCTCACACTCCTAGTGTCTGTGTCCATGGGTTATGCTTATATTCATGCATATAAGTCCTTTGGTTGACCTCTCATCCTCCTCCCCATTCCTCTCCCCACCCCTTCACCTTCCCGCTGAGACTGGATAGTCTGTTTGATGCTTCTATGTCTCTTGATCTATTTTAGTTCATCAATTTATGTTGTTCATTGTATTCCACATATGTGTGGAATCATGTGATATTTCTCCAGCTGGCTTATTTCCCTTAGCATGATGGTCTCCAGTTCCATCCATTCTGTTGCAAATGATGAGTTCCTTCTTTTTTTACAGCAGCATAGTATTCCATTGTGCTGATGTACCACTGTTTTGGAAGCCATTCATCTGCTGATGGGCACTTACACTATTTGCAAATCTTAGCTATTGTAAATAGTGCTGCTATGAACATAGGGGTGTATGTATCTTTTCTGACTGGTGTATCTGGTTTCTTGGGATATATCCCTAGAAGTGGGATTACTGGGTTAAGAGAGATGCATTTTTAATTTTTTAAGGAAACTCCTACTGTTCTCCACAGCGGCTGCACCAGTCTGCATTCCCACCAGCAGTGCACTGAGGGTTCCTTTTTCTCCGCATCCCCTCCAGCACTTGGGTCCTTTATTGATTTATTGATGATAGTCATTAGACAGGTGTGTGCCAGAGGCTAAAGCAAACAGCAATTACATATGAATGCAAAAAGACCACTTGGAAGACCAATCGACTTTGATATTCAGCAGGGCTGAAAATCAGCATAATATTGCCCTGTTGTGGGCTGAATAGCTCAAGGGTTCCCTAACCTGATAATCCTTTTTCTGTTTACCAAACTTTACCTTTTGATATGCCTGTATGCATTGCTAGAGTGTAAATGTATATTCAAGTAAATACTAATAAATGGCGGACCAGGCCAGCAATCAATGTATCTCTTCAAGAAACAGGCTCCACCTGGCCCCCAATGCCTTCTAAATTCATATTTCCTGTACAGCATTTTCATTTGTGTGTCAGCCCCCCTGTCCCCTTCAGATCCTGAACCCTGCCATGAAGGTTGCGGCAGGAGTGAGATGGTACCTCATGGTCATTTTGATTTGCATCTCTTGGATGACTAGTGACTTTGAGCATGTTTTCATCTGTCTCTTGGCCTTCTACATGTCTTCTTTGGTAAGCGGTCTATTTATGTCCTCTGCCCATTTTTTATTGGATTGTTTATCTTCCTTTTGTTAAGTTTTATGACTTCCCTATAAATGTTAGAGATTAAACCCTTATCAGATATAACATTAGCAAATATGTTCTCCCATGCAGTGGGCTTTCTTGTTGTTTTGTTGATGGTTTCTTTTGTTGTACAGAAGCTTTTTATTTTGATATAGTCCCATTTGTTTATTTTCTCCTGAGTTTCTGTTACCCTAGGAACTGTATTAGTAAAAATTTTGCTATGACGTATGTCTGATATTTTGCTACCTATGTATCCTTCTAAGATTTTTATGGTTTTATGTCTTACGTTTAAGACATCGGACTTAGATGAAAGAAAGAGGCTCAGCTCCAGTATTACATGCAACACCAACATCGCAGCTTCTCAGTAAGTGAAAACTCAGGGGTGACCTCAATTCCAGGAGAAGGTCTGCAGCAGTCACATTTTGAGGCAGTACACCACTGTTCAGGGTTTGAGTGACACATTAATGAGACTAGACAGAGAGATAAGGCCTCCTCACTTTTTTCCATGGGGCCTCATTTGGGTTCTGTGTTTTCCAAGCTTTTTTCAATTGTCTTTTCTGTACCATCCCCCAAATTGTGTTACTATCCAGATTGCAGGTTATTATTATTTAGTTTATGTGCTTCCATTTCTGGAGCCTACAGAGGTCCTTATTTTTAGAGTCAAATCATCCAAACCAGGCTTCCTTCTGAGGTGCCTTAGTGAATTATACCCATTTATCATGCTGCGTTTTTTTCTCCAAGGATTTCTGGAGGGCACTTACACATTTCTTAAAGGCTCTGTTTGCTTGAGACCACTATGCTTGCTCCACGCAGTTAGAAAAGCGTGCTGGTAATTGGCACATGCTCCAGCTCAGGGTCAGCAGAGAGCCTCAGCCAGAACAAAGGCTTGAACTTGTCTGAGTGTCCCCCTGCCAAGGCCCCTTTTTTCATCACAGACAGAACTGGGAGCACACCACAGAATTTGCCTAAAACTCTTTTCTTGACTCCTATCCATACCTTGACCTCCAGAATCAGAACTGCTTATTACAGAAAAAGGCCCGAGTTTGATTTACTGTAATGCCAATGGCATGACTTCATTTCTGTGGGCAGCAGAGATCAGTTCAAATCGAATTTTACTGCCACTCATATACCCATAGCGTGAAAGTAGGCCAATGATAGCGTATTGAATTCTTAAATGATACAGAAAATGAAGTGATCAAAACATTGTTTGAGGTGATTGTTAAACCCACTGAGTAGAAATGCTGCCGCATGCTATTGAATTTCCACACGAGAAAGTATTGCGGAACACTCGGAAAGACACAATGATAAACAGAGAATTAGAGAGCAGACAATTAAACATGCCTGCTGATAATAAATTTTCTCTCAAGTAGCTCTAAGCAGGCTTTCTTCCTTTAGTCCCCTTAATAGCTGATTTTCTGGTCAGGTGCACTATTGATCCATTTGCACTGAAGCCATTTCTTCCTCATTAGCTTTTCCAAACTTTTCTTTGCCTCAATTTTCCACAGACAACAAAAGCCTCACAAGATTATAGAAGACCTGTTGCTTAGCAACAATCTCATTCCTGTAACTGTAATAGTAGAAACCACAATGTCTCCTTTTTCTGTGAAGTCAGATGTTTTCTTATTTCTAATGTTTATTCCATTTAATCACCAAAATAATATATTTAGTTATTTATAATTATATCTTTCCTACATGAATGGTTTCTATTTTGGTAATTGTGCACAGCTGTATGGAGAGAGTGTTTTATAGCCTTTACAAATATATCCAGAAACTTATTCCTGTGTTTTTGGTTGTTTTTTTTAATGCTAGCAAGAAGAGAAATGCCTCATGTTTTTTATTCTCAAAATCTCTTTTCACACCTGAAAAGAGAAATTTTGGCACTTCTTATAGCAATAATAGCTCCTGGTATTATGTTCTCAAGGATTAGGGAGTTTGGAAGTTTCCAGGTAGACAAATTTCCTATAGGAAGCTCTGTAGTAGAAAGTGACCTTTATAAGTCCTCTGACTTCCACACACACCTGTACACTAATTATAAGACTTGTGCCAGTGGGGTGAAAAGTATCTCATGTGTTTTATGTATACTGTTTTAGTGAAATTTAAAAGTATGGATAAATATAATTATATATGATGTTTTATAATTACAATATATTTTTGTACAAACACAACCCAGGAATGGGATATAGAACTAATACAGAAATAGATGAACATAACATTTAGCAGCTATTTTGTCAAAGTAAAACATATTATATATTTGAAACATCACATCTATGATGGACACAGATCAAAATATCTAGTATATTCTCTTACTTTATTGCAAAATAAATATCAAGGAACTTACGTCTTAGAATTTGGACTAAAATTATTATACTAATATCTTTAATGTTATGGATTTAAACACAACTTACTGGAATGTAGAACAATTTAGAAAGTATTTTAATAAATTAATTATGAGGGATAAAGACAGAAGATCATGTAAGGTTCCAGGAGCAGGAAACAGAGTCAGACACTAAGGCAACTTAAAGAAGAAGTTTATTCCACACTAATGAGCAAGATTCATTATGAAAGAGGTAAAAAAATCCAGGACTAGAGGAGGAGAGCCAGGCTGTCTTGCAAGGAGAGAACAGCAACATGTGCAGAGGTGAGCTTGCCTTTTGAGGGGAGAAATGGGAAGGGGTGGGACCCAGGGCACTTGGCAAGCGCTGATTGGTGGTTCAATGTCTCGGAATGTCCCCGCCTCAGACACAGGTTATGTCCTAATCTGCCCACCAGTTGGGGGAAGGAAAGATCTATCAGATAATTAAATAACTTAGGAGATAAATCAATCATAAAAAAATATAACTATCCTTGATTTGTATTTGTTGGGAGATTCTATATGTGAAAATATAGATTCCTCTAATAAAATTATTTAATTTTTTTCTCCTTTAATCAAATACAGTGACAGTTTACCCATCCATCCATCCATCCATCCATCCATCCATCCATCCATCCGAGATAGGGTATGTGGCAAAAGAGCTCAATATAGGAAGCATCTTTTGCTAAATAGAGCCCTCTCTGCCTGTGGAATAGGCTATCTCTGTCTCACCACTTCACTAATAAACTTACTTTCACTTTAAACTCTATGCTGGCTAGATTTTGAATTCTTTCTTGCACAAAGTCAAGAACCCACAGTTGGGGGGTGGGGAGAGAGACAGCTGCATTATCTCCGTGTCTAGTCATTTTATTTTTACGCCACCGTAACTAGGTGAGAGAGGGCATACACTGTTCTGCACTGAAATTCCTCTTGTGGGATGCCTTCCTTGTGTGATGGAGGATACTCACTTAAATCCACAGACCAAAGCATAATCATTCTCAGAATCTTATCCTTATTTATTAAATTTAGTGGAATTTTTAAAGAGAAAGAAGATAAAATATGAGTTTCATGGCAAGGTCTAGATGGGATTTCTCATTCTCATTTTAGATATAAGAACTAGATCAATTTGTTATAAATATCAATAAGCCTCTGAATCTGAGGTTTAACTGCATTTACTTCACTGCTCCTGTTACTAGGTGACCAAGGGCACATGTATACTATTGTGTAAGAAATAGTTGCTCCTGTCAGATATCTTCCTTGTGTGTTGTGTGGAGGAAATTCATTGGAATACACATAACTGACTGGCAACAGAGAATGGTATAACTGAATGCTGATAACCAAGATTCTGAACATTGGATGTAATAAGATGTGTGCCTCCGATGATATATTAGTTTTCTAGGTATGTTGTAACAAAGTGACACAACTTGGATACTTAAAACAATAGAAATTCTTCTTTAACATTTCTGTAGGCTAGAAATCCCAAGTCAAGGTGTTGGCAGGGTGGTGCTCTCTCTGAAGTCTCTAGAGGAGAATCCTTTCTTGTCTTTCTAGCTTGTGGTAGCCCCAACTATCCCCCAAATTATAGAAATATTACTCCAATAGCTGCCTCCATCTTCACATGATGCTCTCGCTGCGTCTCTGAGTTCCCATGACCATGTTGACATTTATGCAGCTTTGCCAATAAACTGCATTTAGCAGTCCAAGTCTTTCCCCTGCCCTGATGAATGGGGAAGGCTAAGGCAGTTTAGACACATGCCCATTAAAAGTTTAAGTCATGTGGGAAGGCACTTTCCCATCCATTATACCTGGAAACAGGTGATTGGACAGAATAGGCGTTAAGCCCTTCTAACATGATTTTATTCCAATGAAATCAGACATATGTCTGTGTGGTTTAAGTTACCAAATGTGTGGTAGTTTTTCACATTAGAGATAGAAAGATCACACAGACACTGATGCAAGGTAGAATTAATTCAATAATGTGCATTTCAAAGAATGAGTACTTTGTAGATTTCAGGCCTACCTCATTTTATTGTGCTTTATTATATTGCACTTCACATATGTTCTTCTTCTTCTTTTTTTTTTTTTTTTTTTTTTTTTTACAAATTAAAGGTAAGACCCTCCACCAGCAAAAAGTTTATGATTTGCTTTGTTGAGGTTCTGGCTTTATTGCGTTGGTGTGGAACCCAACCTGCATAAATTTCATGAGGGTGCTTAAATTATCATGTAGAAATAAAATAAAAATCAACAACCTTTCCTTTAGAACTATAATATTCAAAGTTTTGATTTAGAACACATAGATAGAAACATAGAAAGGATTCTGGAAAAGAAGAGAATGATAAAACCAGGCTCCTTCAGGAGGTTGGGAAAATCTTAAACTACACATTAGAAAATGTGGTCAGGGAATACAGTTTTTGCACTGATACAACAGAGCTGCCATTTCCAAATACTCACCCAAGCATGAGTGCTGACCTGGGAAGGAGTTGTCAATGGTTTCTTACACAGGAAGTCATTTAGAAAAACCTTAACTTGTTCACGTCAAAAATGTGTTTTCTATCGGCAGACTACACGTTTTTGTTCATAAGATATTGGCAACACTTCACCATTATAATTACTAGTATCCTTATTATAATGTTACACAAGGTATTGAAATTGAACTGAATGTTTCTGGAGGTCATTTAATTATGTTGCATCTCCATTTCTTTATCTGTAACTATGGTTATTCCTGTTGTAGTTCTAGTGTTGTTTACATGCAGAAATGAACTTTACCATTTTGCATTCATTTGTTAGCATGCATATAAATTCAAATATTTCGAGATGAATGTACTCAATTTATAGATTACACTTGAAAGGTTGTCCTTTCAAAATGGTCATTAGTATAGCAAATACAAAAATAAATTATATCATGTTGTGTCATCCCTAACCAGAGCTATTAGGATAAAAAAGGATAGATGAATGTGTGTTCATGTAGAAATAATCTACTCTTATTTTGTCATCTCTTTTACTGAAATTCTTATGAATTTTGAATAAACCTTTACTGCTTAGGATGTTCCAGCTCATAAAATTACTAAAATTTATGGCAACTGGATGTTCACCGCAGATAACAAGAACACCAGGCCTAACTTTCTTGCTTTTCTTACCCTATTTCCTAGCTAAAGATGTTTTCTCTTATTGTAATATATAAATATTATAATTTTTGCAGTAGAATATTTATTACACACTTCATTTTAAAAAAATGTTTTTATTGGTTTTGAGAGTAAGAGAGAGTAAGGGAGAAAGAGAGAAGCATTGATGTGAGAGCACAATATCATTTGGCTGGCTCCTTCACGCCGCCTACTAGGGATTGCAACCTGAGCGTGTGGTCTAAATGGGGATCAAACCAGCAATTTTTTGATGTGTGCATGGGATGATGTGTAACAACTGAGTCATATAGGCCAGGACTACATACACATCTTTAATGCTCAATACACTTTCATTGAATGCTGGCTATTCATAGAAATGAATGCACTTTTACTAAATTAAAACATTCATGCATGAAGGACAAGTGCAGATATAGTAGGTAGTAGAAGAAAACCATGTTACACACAAGAACTGAATTCCTTTTCTTTTTTCAGAAGAAGATGCACAAAGTATTGCCTTGATTACACACACAACTAATACCCTAAAAGATTGAAGCTAAGTTATGCATTCATATTTCCAGAAAGAAATGAATGGATAAATATGATAGAATGAACCACAAAGTTATGGATTTTCTAGGTCTTTGCCAATCAAGTATGCATTTATATTCTATATTCTACATTGGAGACTCACAATTGAGCAGGTCTGCAATTGACATATACCAGTTTAGTTCTAGTACAAGAATTTTGTAAGAAGTTTAAATTGATTTTCTAGTATTTGCAATATCTAGTAAATTTTAATATGTAACCATAATTTATCTATAAAACATTTATTTTTAGATCAATAGTGCCATAATTTTCATTTATCTTACTGCCCATGTACTGCCTGTGAGTATTAAAGGAATATAAAAATATTAATAAAACTGTTTAAATTCTGAAAATTTATTAATAATGCATTAATATGCTCAGCTACAGATTATACTGTCAGTGTACTATTGAGGATTTAAAATCCTCTAGGTAATTTGTTTTGCTGAAAACATATAGCTTAAAATTCAAACCACTAATGTATTAAACTTACCATCATTGCTTTTAAAAAGTAAATTCTCTATAAACCTTGAATGTGTGAAAATTTCAAAGTAGAACTATTAGCATGCTTTCAAAACTTATTAAGGAATTTCCTCATTGCTTATCCTTTATAATTATTTTGAATTTTAATTTAGAATAACAATCATTGAATAAATATCACATTCCAATTGTACACATGACTGTTACATTGAGAACTGGGGAACTTGATGTTCACACCCAAGAAACTTACTCTCTAATGAAATGTGCAAGGCTATCCTACAAAAGTCTAGTAGAGAAGAATGTCTTTATGTGGTGACTTTTATGTGGATTTTTAATGAATTAAATCAAAGGAACTTGAGACGTTCAAGGTGATGGGACTCTTACTGACCCTTGAAAGTGAGAAAACATTAGCAAGTCTAGCCCTGGCCAGTGTGCAAGGTGATTAGAGTGTCTGCCTGTGCACCAGTGGGTCAGGTGTACCATTTCTAGTAAAGAATATGCACCTGGGTTGTGGGTCCACTCCTCAGCCTTGGTCAGGGCATGTGCAGGGAGCACCCAGTTGAGGTCTCTCTCTCCCATCCATGTTTCTTTCTTTCTCTCTCGCCCTCTCTCTCACTTTCTCTGAAAAGTAATGGAAAGAATATCCTCATGTGAGGATTAACAACAACAAAAAAGTAATAGCAAATCTCAAAATCAAGACTTACGGTAAACAGATTGATACATGAAATCACATGGAAAGCTTTATCAAATAAAAATTATATACTATATATTAAATGTTATGAAATTTTTCGCCTGTAAGAAAAGCAAAAACAATATATTTCTTAAATATAGCCAAAATTTCAACAGCAGTAGAATTTCAAGAAAGACAAAAAGGCCTCATGCAGCCTGCATTTTTGAATTGGCTGTAGGGGGGACTCTTTATGCTTTTGGATCAGACCAATCAAGTATCAAACCTGTAAGTTTTACTGAATAAGTTTCTTTCCCTTTTTTTTAAAAAAAATTAAAGATGCCTACTTAAGTTACTTTATAAATTAGCTTTTACAATATAATCAATGCCATATAAATTAAGTTACATGAGAAGCCAATGTTTTATAAGTAACTGAATCCTAACTTCATGTAGCCACCTGCATTTTAATTCAACTAGAGGCAAGCAACATTTGTGGCTTGTGAATTCAGAAGTAAATTTGCTTTATTTTTTAAAAGAAGATACCAACTTTAATTACTTAAATAAATTAGATTATCAAATTATAGTCCAGGTTTTCAGCTAAATGAAAAGCCAATAATTTTATAAACAATTCTAATAAAGACCAGAAACAGTTAATCATTGCTTTATCAAATAAAAATTAATATAGGTTACTTATATACATATATTTCAAATTTTATGAAAAAGTTTTGACCTTTTTAGAAGGGCAAAACGAAGTAACTAAATATTTCTTCCAGTTTGAAATTGTGAATTGCCATGGCTAAAGCAAAGAATATCCTTACATGATATTATTCTACAATGTCATAATTTTGATATTTCATAAACAGCATATACCAAACAAACTTGCAAATTAATTCTTAGAATGTTTGGCAACAATTTAAAAAGCACATGAAAGGATTTAATCCCTTCCACTGTGTGGAAGGCCCCTTGGGAAGGCACTTAAGCATTCTATATTGGCCCTTCTTGCTCTTTTTGCCAAAGAGGGACCCACTTCTCACAATTCAATTACTATTGTGGCTTGAGTTTTCAAATTTATGCTGAGGTTGAATCCTCCTGGTGGATGGTACCATGAATCTGTCTCTCCTCCATGGAGAAGAAACCTGGGTTCCCCAAGGTATGTGATTGATGCCAGGACCCCGCCAGCAGGTGAGGGGATCCCAAGGCAGGTACTGGGCATGGAGGCCATAGGGACATAAGCTACTAAGGAGACAGAACTGAACCTCACATCACCCTGCTTGGCCCCAAAAGATGGCTGTTTAGCCAATGATGGGTAAGATTCCTCAAGGGAGTAACAACCTAAGACAGGCACAGTCAAATAGGGGCCATCAGGAGGGAACTTGGGGGTCAACAGAGGTGTGGCACAGATCCTCACCCCCCCAACATTGCAGGGGCTTGAACACTCGCCCCTTCTGAGGGAGGTCTCCTGCCTCATGGCTGCTTTGTGCTCCATGCCCATCTCAGATTGGGACCCAGTCAACAAACAGAGATGTGGCCCAGCTACAAACAAGAGACTTGGTCCAGCTCATATTGAGACCCAGGCAACAGAGAAGTGGCTGATGGCAGCTGCCCTATATTTAAAGCTAGCCTAAATCCAGGAATACTTAGGACTTTCTTAAGGATGCATATAATCCTTTTCATTAATATTTACAGGGTAAACTAAGATTGTTGTTAAAATATTAAATTTGACACTAAAATAGTCAAGTTTTCAGATTAATTTAAATTGGCTAAATAAAATAAGTGAATATTCAAGAAAATTGCATTGTACAAAAAGCTGTTCCTAAAGTATTAACTAAAATTTCTATTGGTAGTTCATTTCATGGTAAAATTGCTTAACATGCAATTAACCCTAAAGCAGTCATATTTTTGTACAAAAATTAAAAGTTATCAAAACTGGGTTATAAAAATTTTTCCCAAAGCCTCCAAATAATTAAATAAAGGGGGGGGGGTGGTTGAACAATAAAGGAAAAAATATCCTGTAAGTAATTTACATCTAGACAAAATTTTTTTACTTTAAATTTTTTACTTTGAAAAATTTTCATTTATAATGCTGGTAACAAGGCACCTATGAAAAATCTTATGGTATCAAAATAGCCAAAGGAAAATCATTTGGACAAAAATCAAAAGAATCCCAACTCTAATTTATAGAAAAGATTTCTTTATTAACCTTTGGCAGAGAATATGTTTATATTTCCAGAAAACTCCAAGATTGTATAGATTCCTGCAACAACAGATCCCAGAGAGGACCTAATAGGGCTGTTTCAGCTATAGAATAAGTAGGAGCTCACAAGAACAGAGGAGAAATAATCCACAAATAAAGATAGTGAAGATGCCTTGCCATTGTAGCAGTCAGCACCTGTGCATTGCTGCAGGTTACCCAGGACCAAGGGCAAGGAAGGACTGAGAGTTGCCCATTGACAGCAAAGTGGAAGGAGAAGAAAACTGAAAGTTATGCAAGGGACTGTGGTGCCAACATGGAATCATCTGAAGAAGTGAAAGACTGTAGTGGAAGCTACTTCTTCAACCATGTACCTGCTCATGCTAGTGTCTACTAGCTTCCAGTCTTCTGCAAAGTCTTTCACAGAAGTCCAAGGACTCTGCAGCAAAAGAGACTTTCTTTCATTTCATAGATAAAAATGTTAATATGCCCATAGTTCTGGTTTCTCATATTGTTGTTTTGCATTGGCACTGTGATATTATTTAATAGCCAGAGTTTTGTTCTTGATATTCAAGTTTTGAAAATGATAACATGATGTAGTTTAGTTTTGCATTGGCATTATTTACAATTGTTTTAAATTAGAGTTTTATTCTTAATGTTTAATTTTTTTTTTTTTAAAAGAAAGGGTGAGATGTAGAGGGCCAAATGGGAAGATAACTGGACATTCTTTAGATTGTTGCTGACTGGGCAGGGGGTTTTGGCAGAATCATGTCAGTTGCACTCCCGCCCTGGGAGTGCAGAGATGTTCTTAGTTCCTGGATTGTGTTTGTCCAGGAGGAAGGAGTGGGTGGGCCCTGGGCCCTCGCAGGCTCCTTGTTTTTCTGTGAAACCCCCTTGTTAGATCGGAGAATAAATAGATGTGCTGCGTGGCTCAGGAGGTCGTCAGTCTTCCTCTCCAGCAGGGGAGGTCAGCGGCCCTCCCAGCTCTGAGCTAAAAATCTATCTCTGTGTCTTCTCTCTTTATTTCTAATATTTCACAATCCCTGGCTGCCTCCCCTTAGAACCGGTTCGTTCATCTCTCTCCGTGGGGGACACGAAAAAGGGAGATCCCGCCACATCAGGACCCCGCAAATGAGCTTCCTGTTTCTGCTGTGAACACTAATGGCCCCATACATTTCTTCTGTGTGGATGTGTGGAGGAAAGGTGTCCCAAATTCAGGGATGACTGTTTTCAAATCTGTTTGCTAGTGTCTTGAAGTACTCTGTCTAATAGGGCCCATATTATCCTCTTGTAACTTTTTAAAAATCTATAGTTTTGGGTTTTTTTTTTTTATCTCAGAGGTAGGAAGGGAAACAGAAGGGACAGAAGGGGGAGAGGGGAAGTGGAGGGAGAGAGAAACATCAATGACGAGAGAGCCTCATTGATTACATAGCCGCTAGCCTGCAACTCAGATATGTGCCCTGACTGGAAAAGAAACTGGGAATTCCTGGTTCAGAGTTTGATGGTCAACCTTTGAGCCACAGCAAGACCAGCCACCACATATAACTTTTTAACATTAAATTAAACTTTTATTAATGCAAATTAAGTAAAGGTTAAAATTCACGTAGACATTTAGGTTTCTCTTGTTGGATACTCAAGGAGGAGTGTTGGCATGGTGTATAAACAGCCAGTTTCCCTTGAAAGCAAGTATGAAATGAAAGAAAGGAAATGTGTCTCCCCTCAGATCAAGAGTGCTCACGTGAGAACGATGAGCTTTGGATGATTGGGCCACTGCACTGCGTGGATCCCTCTTGCACAGCATGCCTCCTTTGGAAATACTCACCTACTAATGGCATTCCTTTTTCCTTTTGTACTTAGAATTTTTTGACATAATAGTTTTCATTTTAATTATAGATTGTTCCAGCAGTGACAGTGAAGTATGGCCCTTCCGGTAGAACCAGGGTTGTGTACCCTGTTTCCATAGCGTCCTGTACCAGTGGAACCATTGCCTCTTGCTAGAGGAGTTTGGCTGGTGAGTTAAATTCTGGGCTCATTGGGGAAGGAAAATGTTTACCGAAGTGTTGACTGCAGGGAGTTGTTTTGAATTATTCCTGATGCAACCAAAGCAATGCTCTTTCTATCCCCAGCGGTTTTAAATATTGTTAAAAGTTAGTCTAGTGGTTGTTGCTGCTCAAATGCAAACGCAAGCTAAACACTGAGTGAACTGGAATGCAGTCCAGTGAGTAATTCGAGCTTTTAATGAGAGCATTTCAAGATATAAATTGGCACTTGGGAAAGTTTGGGAAGATATTATTGAGTCTGGACAGTGTTGCACAGTGGTTGAGGGTCCGCCTGGGAACCAGGCAGGAGTTCAGGGTTGGTTTGATTCCGGGTCAGGGCACATGCCCAGGTTGCAGACTGCATCACCAATGGTGGTCGTGTAGGAGGCAGCTGAGGAATCATTCTCTCTCATCATTTATGTTTCTCTCTCCTTCGCGCTCCCTGAAATCAATCAAAGTATATTTTTAAAATATATATTTAGCCTACCCATGACTGATGGGGCTCATTTGGATGGGCATCTCCCCTTGCACTGAAAGGTCTCCGTATCAGTTCCCACAAGGGGGGCACTTGGCAGGGTTTTGCGCTCAGTTCCTTTCAGGGGTGGGCAGGAGGCAGCTGATCCACCTTTCATCGATGTTTCTCTACCTGTCCTTTCCTCTCTCTTCTGTATATTTATATAGTGGATATATGGTCCTTGTGTAAAACCAGAAACTATACATAAGAAAAGGAGAAGAAACTGTCACTTCTAGTAGTTTCACTTGCTCCATTTCACTAGAGTTCACATTTTGATGCATATATTTACAGATTTCATTTCTCCATTTTATCAGTTTACATGGAATTATCAGAAAAAATTAAATGTTTCAAAGATTATTGTAAAACTTTATTATGCAGTGTGCATCCTTCCATGTCAGCCTATATGTGTACATATGTATGTGTTTGTATATATGTGTGTGTATACATATATATATATATTATGTATATATACATGAATGTATAAGGACTACACATGTTTTTAATCAACAACTCTATTTCTATTTATTCAAAATAGTATTTAATTGAATGGATTATAGTCTACATCAATAGCTAGGTATTATTGGACATTATCATTATTTCCTATTATAAATATACAGTTTCTTATATAAATATCTTAGTTATTGAAGATAATCTCCTAGAACTCTTAGGACAGCAGCTGAGAAGGCTTCCAGCACCACCAGCAGCCGGCTCCATAATGGCTTCAGGTACTGACTCAGGCCAGGCCTTGCCAGGGCGGAGCCTCTGGCTGGACCAGGCTCTGACCCCTGAGCAGGCCCTTCCTCTGGCTCTGGAGAGCTCTGGAGCTCCGGGTGTGGACCTGGAGCAAGAGACAGAAAGACAGATTTACTCACACATCTGGCTTTCCCGTGACTTTCCACAAACAGGAAAGATGCCAGCACCTTTAAGGGAGTTTCAGCCCATGAGCCTGCCCTCACCAGGTTATCTGCCCCGGATATCAGTCCCCCTCACCTTCCCGAGTTGCCTCGGTGGGCTCAAGATGCTCCAGCTCTAGATTTTGGTCGTGGCTCACCAGGTGTGAGGCAGCGGAGTTGATGGGCACCAAGGCCTGCTCTGCCTCCAAGAAGACGAAAGGAAGGGGCTGCCCAAAACCCTGAACCTGGTCCAGCCAGGTCCCGACCATCGAAGCAATGGCCCTGGGGAGAGGCAGGTGGGCAGTCAAGTCAGAGTTCCGGTCTTTCCTTCCACTCTGCCCTCCCATGGCACTCTTGTTTGGGACTGAGCCTCTGTGCAGTCCCCTCAACATCCAGGCAACAGCCCCATGGCAACCCCAGCCCCTGTGTGGCTGTTCTGTGTGTAGCAGGTGTGGGATCCAGCAGGCTTAACTCGGAGTCTGTGTCAGACTCTTCTTCCCACTGGCAGCTCTCCGGAAGGTCCAGTACACTGCCCACCCCCGCCCTCCATGCCTCTGGGTATCTGGACTGAGTACTGAGACAGACTCCTGAGCTGCCTGCTCACCACAATCCTGTTCTGAGCCCTCCACGTTGGTCAGTGGAGGTGGATGGAGAGAGGGGCAGGCAGAGAGCGAAGGGTCTTGGTGGGAAGGACACACTGAGGGACAACTCAGCCCAGCCTCCCATCTGGGTCTACAAGACCAGGGACCCCATCCTCTGTCCTTTTGACTCATGTCCTCCTGAAGTAGAAGCCACCAGAGCTCAGACCTTTCTTGGGAATCAGAATATGTATAAGATCTGGTTTCTGCCAGGCACTCCCCCCAACGCCCAGTCCCCACTCTGCTGACACGGAGGTGGGGGCGTTCTCCTTCTGGACCCAGAGATCACTCACTTTAAGACTTGGTCCTGCGCTGTGTCACCTAGGTCCTTATGAGGAGATGTGCCTGCAGATGTGGAAAGCACCTTGATGGCATCAGCTCTGATGGACGCTGGACAGGACCTGTGAATGATGGACAGCGTGACTGCTGGACCCACTGCCTAGAGCTGATGCCCAGGGGTTGTGTCTGCTTCATTCCTTAGGTCGGGCTAAGTGTCACCAAACCTGCCTGCCTGCAGTAGGAGCTTCATACACATTGTCGAGTAAATAAACTCCAACCAGCACCATCCCATCCATCTGAGTGGCCTTGGGGTCCCTGCTACCTGCCCGAGATCTCCCATGTGGCTACACCAAGGCCAGGACCAGCTAGGTGAAATCTGCAACTACTTGAAAGGCTGCTTTCCACATGGCTTTCCAAACTGCGATGCCACAGGCCGCTGGTGGGCGAGTCAGCCTTCTTTCCAATGGGACAGAGTGAAATCATTGCCACAAACACCCAGCGCACATCCGTCAACAGTGTCTGTAGAGCCAGGGAGCAGGTAGGACCTGCCATGGCTTTTCTCCACAGCAGTGCTATGGGGTTTATCCCCCACCACCCCACTTTTCAGAGGGGCATTCTGAGACTCAGAAAGATGTGGTGACATTTTCAAGACTCGCAGCTCTCAGTGGGCAGAGTCACGAGTGTGTGCTCACCTCGCTAACATCTCCTCCAGGAATTGTTGGGCTCTGCCAAAGGCCAAGCTGGAGACATGGGGGACGTTCTCCCCCGGGAAAGCTGGTACCATGGATGTGGCCACTTGCTCCAAGGTGCCTTCATGGAGGGCCTGCATCCTGCAGGACTCAGCAAGGTTACCATTTTCCCCAGCTGCACACTGAGTGGGACAAGGAAGGACATCCAGTCACAGGCATGGCCTTGAAACCCATGAGGAATGAGGTCTGGAGCTCATTCGGGAGGTTCCAGCCCCACAGGATGTGTGCAAGAGAAGGGACAGGAGCGCCCAAGCTGAACAAGATTCTTGATCTTCCAAGTGCCCGTTAAGTTCTGTGCATGTTCATGCAATGGCCAGCTTCTAGGCATCCTTTGTTTGTTTGTTTGTTCGTTTGTTTGTTTTAGCTGAGGAACAACCAACCTCCTTGTAGAAATAGTCTATGTGAAAAGCACCGGTCCTGTGAGTCCTCTAGAAAATTCCACGTTACAGAGATGAGGACACAGAGGCTTAGGGATATCAAATGTCCGGTGAAGGGCATGCAGGTCAGAACTGGGACCTGTCCTGCATGACATGCCCTCTCAGGTACTGGACCTTATCTGTTCCCGACTTGGGTAGAAAGTGTGTGGGAGCCTTGTCCCTCCCCCTGCTAGGACAGTGTACACAGCAGGCTTGGCCTATGAAATCCATTGACTTCAAAGGAAACATTATGTTTCATGCTTTTACACGAAAGGGCATTTAAGACCCTCATTATCGAGATCCCAGATTCTGCAAGGTGGCAAGTGCTTGAAGCCTGCAGACTGGAGAAAGGTGATCACCAGGAAGTCATCTGAGCAGAGGACTCAGGAAGGAGAAAATCTATGTGGTGGCTGAAAAGTGACAGGTGACTCAAAGTGCCAGTCATCAGAGGCAAATGCCAATGAAGAAACTCTGTGAATGAATTGGACACACTGGCATCGGACAGGACAGGTGAAAATTTCAATGAGTGAGAAATCCCCGGGCCAGGCTGGGAGCAAGGCAGCAGCCATCCTTAGAACCTGCTTTTGGCTGGATCCCTGCTCCAGCCCTTTAGATTTGGAATCCACCTGCTGCTGTTCAAAGTGTTCATGTGCTCGTCCTTCTCCCAGCAGTGGGCGTCCATCTCCAGCTGCGGACGTTACATGTCCTGTGGTCTGAACTGGGTCTCCCTAATCCCATGAACTTGCAACCCCTAGAACTTCATTATGTGTCTGCATTTGAGTTTTAGTCTTCAAGCATGCAATTAAGGGGAAGTGAATTCAGTGGTGTGGGTCTTAATCTACTCTGACCAGTGTCCTTAGAAGAGGAGGGGAGGAAGCATGGCAGTGCAGAGGGGAGTCCATGTGACACACAGGGAGATGACGGCCATTTACAAGCTGAGGACAGACTCTTCAGGAGAAACCAGCCCTGCTGACAGCCTCCCATCTCACGCCTAGCCTCCGGAATAGTGAGAAAATGAATATCTGCTTCTGACACCACCCAGTGTGGTCCTACGTTAAGGCAGCCTGAGCAGCCTAACCTAGCCCATTCTGACACACTTAGGTGTTGCGGGCAGCACTGCTGATATGGCAGCCGAACTGAATCAGGCCCATGTCTAACAGCACTGAAAGGTTGCAAAGCAGAGGAAAGGACATCTGCTATTGGTCAAGTTCTGCAAGGACTGTGGAGCTGAGTGGCAGGGCTAGTTTAAACAACAATATCAGAGAAATGCCCAACTGCTCATGCAATCTACTGTGAAGTCAAACCATATCTCTCTGCCTCTCTCATATTTCTACAAATATGTGGGGAGTGTCTTTTTACCCTCCCATGTAGCAGGAGGGAGGAATGGGGGTCCGGATTCCTTTGTCATTGGTCTGTGGGACAGTTTAGGGAGAGTCCTGGGAGGGTCCACTGGGAGTCCGCAGATTTGTGTGTGTTTTTGGGGGCACTGCCAGGTCATGTTGGGGTTGTAGGTGTGGAGGCCGGTTCTCACCTCTGACAGGCACCAGACTGTGTCGTCAGCCTGGTGCACCTGCACCCTGACTTCATAGGTGGTGTAGTCGGGTCCTTGGGCCAGCACCTCCATGATGTGATCCTGGGAGCTCTGCAAAGACAGAGTGGGTACTGAGCCAGGAGGCCTCAGGAACCTTCCACCCAATCTGTGGTCCTGTGTCATGGTAGACCTCCTCTATCAGGACACAGGGAGGATGTTCCTGGCAGCCCTGCTGAGCTAGCAGGCATTGATTTGTGTCTAGGTCTAGCAACAGGGAAAGCCTGAATCACTGATGAAAACTGTGCCCTTGTTGGGATGATATGGACTTGGGTAAGGCCACAGCTCCTGACCTGGGTGCACTGCAATGGATTATCATCCTCTGTGAGGTGATAGGTTGCAAAGAAAAGTATTCAAGACCTTAATCCCTCCCATACCCACAACCCTCTATTTTTAAAACACACAGCACTAGCAAGTGGGATGATGTTGAAGGCTGGGGAAAGGTGGACAAGGACAGTGGAGCTGGGACCGGTCCTCAGGTTACGTGGGGGCAGGGAGTTAATCAATGGGAAGGAGCATAAGGCAAAGACAGCAACAAATGCTTCCTCTATGATCTCAAAAAACACGAAGAAAGATTGCTTTGCTACATTCCCAGGGACCTGGTCGGGAGGACTTGAAGGTACAGGTTTCTTTGGAAGTGGGTCTGGGATATCTCTAGGGCCCCTGATTTGAGTCTGACTTCTGGTCCCACCCTAGTCACCTCAGGGTCCTGGGTGTGGCCCAGCTCTCACCTCCGTTTGGCACTGGACGGTTTTCCTGGCCTGACGTACTTGTCCTTTGTACCCGTTGATGGCATAAGTGAACCTGTCTGCCAACTCCTCTACGATGTCCTCGATGGAGCTCTGCAAAGACAGAGCCCTCTACCAGACCAGGGGACACCGGACCAGATGCCTGCCACCAGCTCTGCTCCCCAGATATGGCAGAGAGGGGAATCTGCTAAGACCTCCAGGCAGGGAGTGAAGTTGAGCACCCCTTGAACACCCACCCCAGTCCCCCCACCCCCGACCCATCGTAACAAGCTGCTAGCAGATCTCTAAACCCAGCACTCACATGGCACACCCTCCTGGCTTCTGACACCGACCAACCTGCTCCTGCCAGGATGTGCAACCCTCAACCCATTCTGTCCCTCACCATCGCTGACACACACTCCTGTGCAAGCACGCACACACACACACCCGGTATGAGGGGTAAGAGGTGTGGGGCTCCCCAATAGGACCCCATCTGGTGCCTGGCCTGGATGGGCCTGGCCCGGCTGCCTTGGGTTACCTGTGGGTGCCTCCTGCCAGAGGGCGAAGGGTATCGGTGGTGGCGCTTGCGCCTATTTCTACACCAACAGAAACATCTCCCAGCCTGGGCTTTCTTCTGCCCAGAGCCTCGGAAGAACGGGAAGCAACACAGAGACATTCTTGTCTCCTGACCCTCTCCACTCAAGTGAGCTGCAAAGGCAGTTGCCTCCAGAATGTGGGTACCCGGTTACCATGGTTCCAATTTCTCTTGCCAAGGAAGTGAGGTCACCCCTTCAAGGTTCCATGACCTTTGCCCCTTCGTCCAATCAGAGCCAGCCAAAGGCCCCGGTGGGATGTTGACCTCTCAATCTCTTGGCCCATGTTGTCTCCATACCTGTACACCAGTCAGTACCCAGTCTCCAACACAGCCCTCTCCCCAGCTCTCTGGGAATGTGCGAGGGGCCCTGGCTTGGCAGAGAAAGCTGTGTTCACACCTCCTTTACCTTACTTGTTCTGTGCCCCGAGGAAGCCTCTGTGCCTCTCAGGGCTTCCCCAGTCTGCAGAGCTGCCTAGTGAGCATTATGCTAGACACTATTTCCATAGGAAGTCATCAGGTGTAGATGAGTCAAGGCCCCTACCTCCTGTGGGCTGGCGTCCCAAAAATCTGGATGAACAAATATAGAGGCAGAAGCTTGACAAGAATGAGTGGACACAGCATGGGACACTGGACAAAACAGGACTGAGGTCTAGCATGAGATCTCAGGGAAGTCACTGCTCATGTCGGGCTTACTTTCAAGTCTGCACCTCAAAGTTCTGAAATGACAGGAAATTCAGAGCTTGTCACTCTCTGATCTAATACATTGCAGTGGTGTCTTTTTACACTTAGCATCAGCCCCAGTGCCTTATATGGGCCCAGGTGTTAGGGGCCTTCACAGTGGCTTTCAGTGAGTCCAGCCTCCTGGTTGGAACTTCGTTGTGTGTCTGCCAAGAGCTCAGCCAATGACTTCTGTACAACATGGCGTCCAGCCCAGCGGATGGGATGTCAGGTCCTGTCACTTCTCACTCTCATTCTTGAGGTCCTTTCTTTCCACTCAGCCTCTCTTTCACTTTCTCTCTGTATGTATGCCCCTGAACTATTGTTCTGTCTTTAAACTGACTCCTCATCCTTTTCCTTCCCACTTTAATAAATCTTGGTTTTGGTAAGTCCTCTCTCTTTTTCTTAGAGTCTCTTAGATTGAGAAGATATACAACATCTTTTGCTACATTATTTTAACTTCTAGACATAACCTGTCAAATCCCATGAGGGTGATAGCTTTCAACCTTGACTTTCCTGATATAACCATTCTACTGTGAAGCCAAAAAGGTTAGCACTGACAGTACTAAGCCCCATTGACCTCAGGGCCTCTTGATGCCAAGTGTTCTCTCTGATGTGTCAACCTCTAGTATCGCTGGGTCCCTAACCATTCTCTACAGGCACCCTGAAGGATCTTTTGAACATGTGATTGTGATGTTGTCTCTTATGGAAACTTTCAATGGTTTCCTATGGCCTTTAGAATTAAGTCCAAAATGCTTAGTGTGTCCGTCCCGGCCCTCCATGAGGTGACCTTAGCCTCTTTTCCAGTCTTGTCTCCCTCTCCCTTCTTTTCTCTGGTCACACTTTTGAGATCCTCATTGGCATCACACTCTCCCAGCCCAGCTTAGAGCTGTGTCATTGTCATGCCCTGTGTCCCAACGTTTCCCTCTGGAGTTGTTGGAAGACTGGTGTTCTATACCATGAAATGCTACAACACTGTCCACCCTCAGGAGTTTTAAGGATCTCATTCAGGGTGGAAGCTGAGAATTATAAGTAGCCGAATACTGATGAAACTAACAAACAGTAGGGATGTGTTTTTCTCACAAAATAACCAATACATAGGTAGTGGACCCAATGTTGAATTCAGCTGCTCAGTGATGGCAGGGTAAGCTGCCAGCAACAATGTGGCTGGGCAACATCTCCTAGCATCCAAGAGAGGAAAAAAGTTCTCTCTTCCCTATTGTGCTTTTTATCAGGGAGGAAAATAGTGTCTCAGGAATCTATTATGAGACCCTTGTGTGAGCCCTTGGCCAGAGCAGGCCAAATTGCAAGGGACATGGTGTTGTCCAGTAGCAATCTACTCCTGAAGGACGTGTCTCAGCCCAGGAGGAGGAGGAGGAAGAGGAGGAGGAGGAATTCAATGAGAATGAGGAGGAGCAGGAAGAGGAGAGGGACAGGGCAGTTGGGAAGTTTCTGATAATGAGCTTCCTGTTTCTGCTGTGAACACTAATGGCCCCATACATTTCTTCTGTGTGGATGTGTGGAGGAAAGGTGTCCGGAGATTCAGGGATGACTGTTTTCAAATCTGTTTCCTAGTGTCTTGAAGTACTCTGTCTAATAGGGCCTATACTATCCATATGTAAATTTTTAAAAATCTATGGTTTTTGTTTTTTTTAATCCCAGAGATAGGAAGGGAAACATAAGGGACAGAAGGGGGAGAGGGGGAGTGGAGGGAGAGAGAAACATCAATGACGAGAGAGCCTCATTGATCACATAGCCCCTAGCCTGCAACTCAGATATGTGCCCTGACTGGAAATGAAATTGGGACTTCTGGATCAGGGTTTGATGGTCAATGTTTGGGCCACAGCAAGCCCAGCCGCCACATAAAACTTTTACTTTTTATAAGTAAACTTTAAACTTTTGTTAATGCAAATTAAGTAAAGGTTAAAATTAAAATTTTCTAAACCTGCCTATTTCACCCTTAAAAAAAACTTTTAATAAGAGAAGAGAACAGATATTAGAAACCAAATATGATAGTTTTCATGGGGATAAATCAACCATTAGTCTTTCTTAAACAAAGCAACAACCCATGCAAGTTAGCAAGGGAGGAGTAAGGAAAATAAATAATCCTATTATTGCATTTGCTCGCCATCTTCACATGGTCTTCCAGTGCCTACCCTTGGCTAAACACAATGGGAAGACTGAGAAATAGTCTGTTGAAGTCTACCATAAGACTTTCTCAGATATTTTAGTGAGCAAATAGAAAATTCTTACTACAATGGGGATCTTTTCACCATTTTGTTTTTGTTTCTTTATTTGAAAGCCCTAAAAAATAATATGTTGACTAATATATTGATATATGTACTTGGTGTCCTGATGAAAGTGGTTTCTGAATGGTTAAATTTGATATTGAATTGCATGCAAAAAAAAAAAAAAAGCATTGATATAAATGGGAGATCTCCAGATGAGAAAACTGAATATTTTAATTTAAACTTTAATATCAATCAGCAAAATATTTATTTTATTGTTTATTATTTTATAATAGTTTATCAGATTGATTCTTAGGATCCTCTAATGCTTACTGTTATTTTTAATTCTGTGGAGTTAGTTCTCACCAACTTGCTATGGCCTAAGTAGGTCAGCCACTTATTTCCTCCTCATACATTATCTGTTACTCTGGTTCAATCCAATTAGTTTTTAACTGCTTTCTAGACAACTGGTGTCCTCATTTACCTTCTGACTTGTCTAGAAATACTGACTGGTTGATCTTCCTACCATAGGTTCTTTCATCATTATTAGTCTTAAATATTTCCCAAATAACTTCTCCTTTCCCAAAGACAATAAAACTTTCACTATGGGAATCAGAATAAAAACACTTACCTGGACTTTAAGTAGAAAACTTTTTAAAACTGGAGTATACTCATCTATAAAACATATCTTTAAAAGATCTTAGTAATAATATCATAACCTATTCTTTTTACTGGTAAAATAGTGCCAATAATTTGGGGCTGATATTTTGTTGTGGCCAATGTATGCTTTCTTGGTGACATTCTCATTCCAATGCAGCTAGATTTATGAAAAGCATTTGCCTAGTCTAGAGCAGCATCTATCTATGTATATAAAAGCAAAAGCAACCGAATGACCAAATGACTGGTCACTATTATGCACACTGACCACCAGGGGGCAGACACTAAAAGCAGGAGCTTCCCCCTGGTGATAAATGTGCTCTCACAGCAAACCTCCCTTGGATGGCAGGTCCCAATAAGGCTGGCTGGTCAACTTCCTGTGGTCCCTTCTCCTGGTTGGCCAACCACCCACACCCATGCTGGCTGGCCTAATGGCCCCAATTGGGGCTGACAACCTCCTGAGATCCCTCCCCCCCAGCCAACCAACCTCCCACAGCCCTTCCTGCCAGCTGGCCAAACTCCACAGCACCAATTGTGGGCCTAGTCGAGGGACCACACCCATGCATGAATTCGTGCACTGAGCCTCCAGTATGAAATAACTTGATTGCCAAAATCTGAAATGCATCCTTGTTTGACTAGGAAAGGTATGAGTTACTGCAATTTGTTTAGCATTCATGATGATGAAGTTTGAGATTACATTAATGGTAGAGATGAGTGTGATCATTAATGGCATGATGAAAAATCTCAGTAGCTATAGAACACACATCAGTGATGCTATTCATAAGAGTGAAAAAATGTAAAAATATAAGTCAATAAGATTTGCTACTTTTCTAGACATAAGATGTAGAATAGATATGATTTTACTCTGAAGTTAAAATATTGGATAATTTTTAAAAAATATATTTTATTGATTTTTTTATAGAGAGGAAGGGAGAAAGGGATAGAGAGCTAGAAACATCGATGAGAGAGAAACATTGACCAGCTGTCTCCTGCACACCCCACACTGGGGATGTGCCTGCAACCAATGTACATGCCCTTAACCAGAATCGAACCTGGGATCTTTCAGTTCACAGACCTACGCTCTATCCACTGAGTCAAACCACTGACATCTGTCAGTGTGGTGGTGTTGTTGTTTGTTAGTTTGATTTAAATTGTTTTCTAATTGATTTTAGAGTGAGTGGAAGGCAGGGAGAGAAACACTGATGAGATGGCTCCTCAGTGAACCAGTGACCTTTCAATGCAAGGTATGATGCTCAAGCAACTGAGCCACTCTGGCCGGGGCAAGGCTGTCAGTGTTTTGCTGTGACTTTGTTTAACTTCATCTGAAAATGAGACCAAAGTCTAAATTTAAGGCCTTGTGGTTATAATGAGAAAACTCCCTGTTTGGGGCACCAGCACAGGCACACACACACCCACATTCATACACTCCCATTCACAATCATTCATAAACATTTTCATTCACACATTCACATACGCATACACATGCACACACATGCATTCAACTTCATACATGCATGCACACATTCACCCATTCAACATTTCACACACAGTCACATCCATTCATACAAACACATCTATTGTGAAGGGCTGGCACACACATAGATGGTGTTGGTCCCAGGGTGTTTGTCCTGCTCAGTCCTCAGATCTGGGCCAAAGTCAAGGTCTACATAGGAAATTTCATCAACAGTTTCCTTGGGTTTCCTCATGCTCCCTCCTGGCGTGCCCCTCCCGCAGATGCCAGGCCACTCTGGCAGAGAAAGAGCAGCACAACAGTAACAAAAGTTAAAAGACAGAAAGAGAAAGGAACAAAAAGCTAGTTGTGAAACCATAGGACCATTCCGAGATTAAGAAAATGTTGATCTCTGCAGAATCTTTAGGTCCTATCCTCTCCCCTCCCCATCGATAATTGTGTTTTCCTTTCTCTTCTAGTTGTCTGCTGAGATGCACCTCCTCTGAGAGGAGAGAGAAAAGTGGGAGCCCCGCCCCTGCCTGAGGGAGGGAAAGGCTGCAGCCTGGCTCCCTCCTCAGGATGCTCCCAGGAGAGTCCAGGCTGCCCCAGCAGACCCCCTCCCTGTCTCCTTCACATGAATTTCCATGGACACCTCAGCACTGTGGGGTGCAGATGTAGCACCACATTTTCATAACAGCCTTTGCCAAGCTCAGTGTCAGTATAGCAAAGGCAGATGGAAGCAGAAGTGATAATAGCAAAGAAGGTGGAATAGTTACATTTACTATGTGTCAGTTAATAGTAAAGATCATTAGATAGAAAGGAAGAATGTTAAGGAAATGATTTTATTATCAAACCTGCAGATCTATGAAGCCATCTGTTTATTGCTGGGTCACATTCCACTGAGAATAACGGTGTATTGGTTTGCTTCATAAATAAAGTCCATATCCCATGTTATGGTAAAGGTGTCTCATACTATCCAGAGCATTTCTTTATGAAACACTAATATTTCTATTAATAAACAGGATTCCTTTCATTTAGAAACAGAAAACTTAGGAGAAATTACTTACCTCAATGAAGATATTTGTTATTACATTCTTATACTTTAGCTCTTGAATCACTGATCAGGCACCTGAATACACAAATACAAAGAATTTATTAGAAAGTTTCACCCAGGAGTATTTTCCACATTGATAAGATAAAACTAGAGGCCAGGTGCATGAAATTCATAAGGGAGGGGAGTGTCCCTCAGCCCAGCCTGCACCCTCTCCAATCTGGGACCCCTCAAGGGATGTCCGACTTCTTGTCTAGGCCCTATCCCAAACAGGCAGTCGGACATCCCTCTCACAATCCAGGACTGCTAACACCAAACTGCTCACCTGCCTGTCTACCTGATTGTCCCTAAACACTTCTGCCTGCCAGCCTGATAACCCCTAATCACTCCCCTGCCAGTATGATTGATGCCTAACTGCTCCCCTACCAGCCCCATTGCTCCTAACTGTCCTTTCCTGCCCACCTGAGCACCCCTAAATGTCCTCCCCTGCAGACCTGGTTGCCCCCAACTGCCTTCTCCTGCAGTCCATCTTGTGGGGGCCATTTTGTGGTGGCCATCTTGTGTGTCGGAGTAACTGTCAATTTACATATTACCTCTATTTATATAGGATTTCAATGCTCTGACTATAAAACTGCCCTAAATTGAAAATACTAAAATACACATAGACTATCAACAAATGTAACTTTATGAATGGAAACAATAGTTTAAAATTTTCTATAGTTTTATTTTAGTAGACTTTTACTATTTCTTGCACTCTAAATATTCTATTTTACCCAGTATTTTTTTATGATCTATTGATTTACCAACTATTTTCTTATTCAGGACCCCTTTCAACACTTCTGAATCCTCTATCTTGTCTTAAAACCATAATTCTCAGCACCTTCTCTCAGACCTCCTCCCAGAACTCAGTGTGTGAAATAAGAGATGCTGACAGGAATGAAAAGAAATGGATCAGGGTTTTGCTCTATGTAGTTCTGAGAACCTTCTTCTTCTGAAGGTAATAGGCCAGAAATCTTTCTGGCTGCAATCTGCCTGCTCTTGTCATTCTAGAACACTCTATAACCCACAATACTCCCTAGGAAGCACGGGAACCCATGAAAGTGAAGAGCCCTGATGCTGAACTTTCATTAGTTTTGAGGGTGAAAACCCCTGTGAGTGTGTTACATGTGAACCTGCTGATGCTATAAAAGGTGAAGCTGGTGAAAAATGTACGAACACACACACAGTCCAACTTCACTGAAGCCTTCTTAACCAACAACAGAGTTTTGTGCAATCTGACCCAGGCTCATTTGTGAGCTTTGTATCCCACTGGTCTCCCACCTGTCCTGTGCTTCTGTCAGTTACCCCTGTCACTTCCACGTTCTTTTGAAATAGTAAGCACCACCCTACCTCAGAGTTTTTTTCTAGGAAAGGAAGGGAAGATCAGCATGATGGCAGGACCGCCTAGGTTTGAATACTGGCTACATAACTGGCTGACTATGAACTGAGGGTAAGTTTTTTTTTTTAATTTTTAAAATGTATTTAATAAGAGAGATAGATAGATAGAGAGAGAGAGAGAGAGAGAGAGAGAGAGAAGGAGAAGCAGAAACAATGAGTTATTTGTTCTCTGATCAGTTGTTCTCTGATTTGTCCTCTGATCAGTTGTTCCATTTATTTATGCCTTCATTAGTTGATTGTTGTATGTGACCTTACTGGATATGGAACCCATAACTATAGCATACATGGATGACAGTCTAACAAACTGAACTGGCCAAGACCAAGGGTTAGTTCTTGACCTTCCTTTCTTTTCAGTCCACTAATCTAAAAACAGATAGTAGAAATGTATTTGTGAGACTAGAACAGTACCAGGTATATAGTAATCAATCAATCAATATTAGATGCTGCTGCTATTGCTATTAGTACTTTAGTTAATAAAATATGTTATTTTCAAGAAAGCCTTTTCTATCTCTTACCTCAATCTAGATGTAGACCCCCTTCAGTTTTCATGGCACCTTATATCTTTCCTTTATAGGATTTGCCCTAATTTTCATTAGACCATTATCTGTAATATCATCTGTTTAATATCTGCCTGGCTGCTCCCCTGTTTCCCACTACATGGTAAGCTCCATTTAAGGAATCCTTGTGTATAGCTCACTGCCTGATCTATGCAAAGGGTTTAATAAATATTTTTTAAATGTGTAAACCCTGAAACAAAATGCAAAGACAACCCACCAAATGAAAGAATATAATCACCAATGATACATAGAAAGGGGTTAATATTTAAAATTTATGCAGATATGAAATTCTGTTATAAAATGGAAAAATACAAATATTCAAGTTATAAAATGAGAAAATAAAACTGCATATAGTTTCCCAAATAGGACATAGAAATGGCCAAGAGACATATGAAAAGATGCTCAACATCGGCAACATCAGTAATCATCAGAAAAATATAAGTTAAAACCACAAAGACCCACGGCTGGTGTAGCTGAGTTGGTTGAGAGTTGTCCCATGAACCAAGAGGTCCCCAGTTTTTATATCTTAAATTTAAGCTTAAATTTTTATATCTCCCGCATGCGTCTGTCACATTTTCTGTTGGTTAAGTGGAGCTTGTTATTTGAGATGAGTATTTACTGTCTCCGTAATAATTATAACATCCTAATATGGAGCAGACACTATGTCCCATCAATAGTCTAGCTAAAATTCTAACACAAAATTTCTGTATCTTTAAAATCTTCAAGTCACCACCATGATTTTGATAACACCTGTGGAAATAATTTTTCTGTAATATTGAGATAAAAACTATGTTTTCCAAATTGGGGAATTCAGACAAAATTCTAGTATTATGTATATTCTATTTCTGTAAAACTCGGTTTACAGTTATACTAACAAGGAATACTTATTTTTAAACATATTAAAAATAAGAACTTTGATTCATGATGCTATTTATTATGATTGAAAAAAAAGTATTATCTCTTATTCTGGAATACTTCCTCAGTTGGGTGGTTGTTTTTTTTTTGTTGTTTTTTTTTTTTGTATTCTGTGATCTTTACATTTTTGACAAATATAGAGGATTCTTGTAGTATGACCCTCAATTTGGAGTTATCTGGCATTTCCTCATGATTGATTATGATCACTTTTCTTGGCAAATTTTCATAGAGGTGATCTGGTATTGTCGGTGCATCATATCAGGGGGTACATCATTTCTCTTATTATTGGTGATGTCTACTTTGTTACCTGGTTGAGGAGTTTCAGAATTCACCACAGAAAAGTTACTATTTTTACTTTTTTGACTAGTAAGTACTACGTAGGTATATTCTCTTAAAACAAATAAACATCCTCTTCTTCCTTCAACTTTCATCCATTCATTTTACATTCATTGATTTCCATTGTCTGAATTCTTTATTATTATTATGGTTGCCTATTGGTGATTTTCCAACTTTACTATTTTTTAAAATATATATTGTCTGTTAGCATTCTGAATAAGAAATGACTAGGATGTGAGCAAGAAGTTTTCATTCTTTTTCATGTTTTTATTTATATAAAATATAACTCGAGAATTCAAAGTTGATTGCTGGGATTTTCCAACTATCAATGATTTATCTAGTATAAGTACCTTCAAACTGGCTCCTATAATTTTTAGCATATTTCTATTTAAGCACTTTTTTAATTTCTAGCATAATATATTATAGGTTTGTTTTGTGCTTCCACTTTCCCAGCCCAGAATTGGTCATTTCTTCATGGAGTCCTGTTTATTTTACTAATAAAATAATTTGGGAACTACGATTTTGATACTAAGTTTGCCCAGCATTATTTATTACGTCCAGACCTTTACAATGAAATAGAAAATGTATGTAGGTATGTATGTGTGTGTGCAAATATTGTTTTGTATTTGTTTGTGTTTGTGTATTCTATCCATCCATCATCTAATCTCTATTTGTCTTCAGGATAAATACAACTGTGTGTTTAGAGCAAATTCTCTTAAAAAGTCATAGTAATATATTGTAAGGACATTAAAAACATTAATGCATTAAAAGACCATTAATGCAATTATAGCCGAAATCGGTTTGGCTCAGTGGATAGAGCATTAGTCTGTGAACTGGAAGGTCACAGGTTTGATTCCAGTCAAGGGCATGTACATTGGTTGTGGGCACATCCTCAATAGGGGGTGTGCAGGATGCAGTGGTCAATGTTTCTCTCTCATCGACATTTCTAACTCTCTATCCCTCTCCCTTCCTCTCTGTGAAAAATCAATTATATATATATATATATATATATATATATATATATATATATTTAAAAAGAACATTAATGCAATTATAAAAGAATGTTCTAAAGTCTATTCTCATCATCCACAGCAGGTGTCCTAGAATGTTACTGCAAACACTGAAGCTTTGTTCCTAAGAGAAATACTAGCTAAAGTTCCTAAAAGCCTCTCGTCAATTGTTACCAGCTGATCAATGAATAACCTTGTTTTACGTATGTTTTTGTTTAAAGACACTTTTTAACATTGAACTCACAGCCAATAACTCTATTAGGTGGTATTTTCTTTGTAAAATCTATCACAGCCTTCTTGCATTTGAGAACATAGAGCCAACACCACAACAGTGCACTTTGAGGTCTTTGTAAACAGCAAAATCACACAAAAAATTTAAAAAATAGTTAAAATTGCACTAAACAGGCTGAAAAAGACAGTTGTTAATGGGATGAGGGTTGAAACAAGAAGGAAAATCATTGTCTTATTAGACTTTACCTGGGAACTGGCCAAATAGGCAAATCCAGTTTTTGTCACTCTATGCATATCTGTAAATAACTAAGAAAGCACTCTAAGTATTGATTTGGGGGTTACAAATACATTTCATTAAGTATAAGTCTAAAATATAGAATCTGCATATAACGAAGATCAATTTTACATTTCTACATCAGATTTGATATGATTTTTAGTTGTGTGGATAGCAATATTGTTACAAATAAGAAGTATAGATAGGTTAGAATTGTTACTCTGTATAGGTACTTATTGTAACAGAATAAGCAGATGTGATGGTTAATTTAATTTAATTTTATGTATTTTATTGATTTTTTACAGAGAGGAAGAGAGAGGGATAGAGAGAAACATCGATGAGAGAGAAACATCAATCAGCTGCCTTCTGCATACTCCCCACCTGGGATGTGCCCACAACCAAGGTACATGGCCTTGATTGGAATTAAACCCAGGACTCTTCAGTCTGCAGGCCAACGCTTTATCCACTGAGCCAAACTAGTTTAGTCATGATGGTTAATTTTAGATGTAAACTTGTCTAGGGTATAATGCCCAGATGTTTGGTCAAGCGCCAGTCTAGGTGTTGCTATGAGGGCGTTTTTTACTTTTATTTTACTTTATTATTTTTTTTCTTAATACAGAATGCGTCACAAATTTGAGTGCCATCCTTGCTCAGAGGCCATGCTAATCCTCTCTGTATCGTTACAATTTTAGTATAAGTGCTGCCAAAGCGATCACTGAAGGCATTTTTTAGATGTGATTACCGTTTAAATCAGAAAACTGAGTAAAACATATTACTTTCCACAATGAGGGGAGGGGACTCATCTTAAACAGTTGAAGGACCTAAAAGAAAAAAAAAAGAGGCCCCTGCTGAACTTCTTCCTCCAGATTGCCCTCACACTTGAGCTGCAACATTCCTGTCCTGAGTGTTCAGCCTGCAGGCCTATCCTGCAGATTTTAGGGTTGTTAGCTCCCACAATCACATGAATCGGTTCCTTACAATAAACCTCTACACGCCCCCCCCTCTCTCTAATGGCTTGGTTTTATGGATGACCCTAATACAAGGTAAAAAAATAAGTTAACTTTAAGGATTTAATTATTCAATTTCAGATTGGCTCCCACTACGCTCACTACAGTGAAGACAAGATGGCCAGAAATAACCTTGTTTAAATACTGTCTTTCTCTCTTCTAGCTCAAGATTACCTCACATTAACTGGTCAAATATTTAGTACACAAAAGAATTTATGATCTGTAAAATGATGCAATATCAATGATATTATATTTACCATATTTCTTGGTGTAGGGACCCTTGAAATTTATTTTTACTAAGTCCCGATAGGATCATTATTCAAGGGGTAGTACAATTATGCATGTTTGCTCAGAAAAGGCTAAGAAACAGGAAATGGCTATTAGCACCTAAATTTGTACTATGACTTATTTATCTATTAGAGGCACGGAATTCATACATGGGTGGGGACCCTAGGCCTGGCCAAGATCAGGACCAACTGGGGCCAGGCCGATTAAGCTGGGCTTTTCAGAGCTCCAAGGCCCTGGAAGGGTTGGGAGAGGAGACGACAGTAATAAGGATAAAATACAATATTGAGTAAGTATTAAGGTGTGGAATAGAAGTGTGATATCTGAAAGTATGGAATGGAATGTAAACAAACTGATAAGCACCCTTGAGTGGCCTGTATGTAGAAAATAGATAAAGTGATCTATACCCCATATGTAAAACCACATAGCAAGGCTCCTGGGACCTGCTGATAAGACACACTGAAGACACATCTGAGCACTGAAGACACATAAAAAGAGCAAACTCTGCACAAGATCAGAGACATTCCTTCTGTTCCTCCACAGAGGGTCGCTCTCCACTTCCCCTGCCTGCACCAGTCAAAGCTCTGCCTGAGCCACGAGCCCCGAACCCTGAGCCGCAGATCGTGAGCTGCAGCTGTAAAGTCCTCTGTGAACCGTGTGTGTTTGTGTGTGTGTGTGTGTGTGTGTGTGTGTGTGTGTGTGTGTGTGTGTGGTGTGTGTCAGTGCGGATCCCCGGGTGGTCTGCCAAGGTCTGGAACCCACCAGGTCTCTAGTAAATAAACTGTGAGTGATCTGTGCATTGCATGTTTGTCTCCTGTGTAATTTATGCTCGGTGGATTTTTAAGTATCTAGGTTATAGGTGTCAGATTTCTGGCTGAGGCACCCTAGGTCACCTGTGCATACGACTGTGATGGAATTATTGGGACACCGGGCCAGGCACAGAAGGAACAGATAGATGCTGGATGCGAATGCCTTCATTTTTGGTGCCCTGCCACTGTATGGTTCCCCACCTCTCTTCCCTCCTCTTTCCTTGCCACACCACTACCGTGGCTGCCAGGCTTGAGGAAGGAACTGGCCCTCGGCCCCCATGGGAAAGGGGCTGTGTACACCACCACCAATCTCCAGTTCCCTGTCCCATCCCCGGGCTAGGGCCCAGCCACAATTAGACAATCAGGGTCTACTGACCAAGGGGAGTGACTGCGGGAGTTTGGCTGGCCAGGGAAGGTTGGCTGGGGGGAGCACACTGACTCCTGCATTGAGCAACTGGTGTACATCATAGTGAACAGTTATTCTGGTTGTTCCCGTCATTTGGCATTAAGGGTTGCTTAGGCATTTATATATATAGATGGTGTAATTGTGAGACATTTCCTCTGATCTGTCAAAGGATATGTATCAGTGATATCAATTTGTATCAATGCTGATTTCTTGTAGGAGGGTGACCTACTAGTACAATATAATTTGTAATCCTCGAATTGTTACCTTCTTGTCTAAAATTGCTACCACTTACAAGTTCACTTTTAAAATCCATTGATTGACTTTAATGCAGAATACACTTTCCTGATTTATAACAGCTCACTTGTAAGTGAAGGTGATCACCCACACAAGCAGACTACACAATAGCTATTAATCATAAGCAAGCATGGAACTACAATCCTAAAATTCGAGTATACATCACTTATGTTGTAATCACCTGTCCAGAAGTAAGGAATAGCACCAGCTGGCACAATGCATGGTGAGTAATACGCACTTGAATAATGGCTGCTAAACTCTAGTTATGAATTTGAGGTCAATTAACCATAGGATTCCTTTATAACAGTATGATCTGGGGTTGACAATAGGAATGCACAGAAGTATTGAGCATTTTTAATTGGTAGGCATCAGTTAAATATTAAAATAATCCATGACCAAAGGTAAACTGCTATATAGAATACAGGCTCTGAAATTATAATTGAAATCCTTCCTATATTTAAGGGTCTCCAGAAACCAATTGCACACCTAGGTGTCTAAAAATGAATGGTTTGCAAAGCATAAGCTTATACCTGCAGAAAAATAAGCACCTGGTTGTCTAAGAATGTGTGTAAGCTTAAAGTATTGAGTGCATAGCATCAACATAGAGCTGTCAGCAATTCAATGCCAACATGAGTCCCCAATTTGGGGTGTTGTTAAGGGGCAGAGACTTTATTTAATGCAAACAGCTCAGTTGTGAAATAACATGGCTATGAGAAAGCTCAATAGTGATAAAGCTCAATCATGACACAGCACTTCTGTGAAACAGCATTGGTGAGGTGGTTAAGGGTAGGTGACTTCAGTTTTATGGTTGCAGCATTACAATTCATCTCCAGTATTGCACTGAGCTCTGATGTTATAGCTTCAGCTGATGCTGCGAGGTCAGCTGGGAAAACAAGAAAACTAAGTGTGCTCCGCTGACTGAGACAAAGGTGAAGCTGGCTTATGTACAGAGTTACCAGTCCCAGTGCTCCTCAGTTTGTTCTCATGCAGATGAAGACTCCAAATCTTCACAGTTTGATTGGTCCAAAAAGCACTGTTCTGATTGGTTGGAATGGAGCTGCTTTGATTGGTCAGTAAAGATGCAAATGTGGAGCTCCAATTAGATATCGAAAGTCTCAGTCTTATTGGTCAAAATTCTACTCTAAGAGTTCTCTTGTTCTAACTGGTTTGGCTCAGTGGATAGAGCATTGGCCTGTAGACTGAAGGGTCCCAGGTTTGATTCTAGTCAAGGGCATGTACCTTGGTTTCGAGGACATCCCCAGCAGGGGTTTTGCAGAAGGCAGCTGATTGAGTTTCTCTCTCATCGATGTTCCTAACTCTCTACCCCTCTCCCATCCTCTCTGTACAAAAATCAATTATATATATTTTAGGAGTTCTCTTATAAGGAGCTCCTAGAGTTGAAGAAACACAGTGGAGGAGGCTTGACACCCCAGCCTGTAGCTTTCCCCTGAATTGTAACAAGTGTGAAGGGTCTCTTTAAATAATGGCTGCTAGAATCTGGTTATGAATTTGAGCCCAATTAACTAAAAGGAGTCCTTTACAACATATTCTTCTTAGGGTTCACAATAGGTATGAACAGAGGCATTGAACATTTTTCATTGAGCTTAGGTAAGGTTATTAATTTGGGAAGCAAAAAATGAAGTATATTTGGGAAGAATTATACAGAAGGAGAAATTATAGAGTATGATATGATAAAATAACAGACTAATCATAATAAAATATAAAATATACTTAACGGCAATGTGTAGAATCCGTAAAATAAGAAAACATGCTAGAGAAAGATTTAATTTCACAAATGTCTTAGAGGTTGGATTTGACATTCTCTTTTTTCAAATTCAACTCATTAAAAAAATGATAGGGTAAATGTGACTTTTAATATGTGTGTAAGTCTGCACACATAGACAAATCTATCTAGAATTGAATTGGTGCTTTGTTCCTCACCAATGCTTGAAATTCATCTTTATCCAGTATAGCTTAGGCAATGCTATTCCTCATGAGAGACTGACTTTAAAACCCATATTTTTTATAAGATAGACTATGGAGTCTCACTGTTTAAATTAGATCAGTGCTTTTTAACGGGGTGTGCCGCAAGAATTTTTAAAACATGCAATATCTACTTAGCCAGGGACACTGACCTCTTTTCCCTTAGATTGTCAGATTTAAAAATGGCAACAGCCAACACAAAGATAGTTGCCCAGTGTGAAAGAATCAAAATTATACTTATTTTTTGTCAGATCATCAAAATATATATTTTTGGTGTGCCACAGAATTTTAATTATTTTGTTTCTGTGAGAAGGAAAAGGTTGAAAAATGCTGAATTGGATTAATCTTGGTTCTATCCTAATTCTTAGGGAAGTAAAAATAATTTTTCTTCATTTCAATATTTTTCTTCACAATTTTTATGAAAATGTTGACTTCCCTACTTTCTTGGTAGTGAGAAATGACTGATATCCAAACAAATGAATAAACAAATTGTGTCATCCCAAATCAAGTTGAAGTCCTAACCTCTGTGCCTGTAGATGTGAATTTATTGGAAAAATGGCCTTTGTGGATGAGGAAGTTCAGATGCCATTATTAGAGGGTATCTGAAATATATATATATATATATATATATATATATATATATATATATATATATGTATATATATATATATATATATATATATATATATATATATATATATGAAATTTATATACACACAGACCCACAGAGTGGAAACATCATTTGAAAACAGGAGAATGTGTATAAGCCACGGAATATCTGAGGCAATCAGAAGCTCAGATAGACTCATGGAACTGATCCCCCCCAGAAGAAACCAATTCTGATCCTGCTGATCTTGTTTTCAGACTGCTAGTTTCCACCACTGTGAGACAATACACTTCCGATGCTTAAGCAACTCCGTTTTTGGTGCTTTGATATGACAGCCTCAGAAACATTTCCAAGGTGTTTGTGTGAATGTGTCTGTACAAATTACTATTAAAGAAACTATTTTAATATTAAATATAACTTTTTAAATCATAGTTTCTGAGTTATCTGCAATAGAATCCCTCTGTCAATCTTCCATACATATTAGTAAATGCTTTGAACATGGTTTATGAAAGGGATGTTAAGGATTCTAGAGAAAATATTTTTCTGTTTACAATAAAAACTAGAAAATACAGCCAAATGTTATGTGAAAGTTTGGAGTCTATTTAAGTTATGTAATCTGCTTATATCATTCTATCTCTGAATAAGTTTCCAGATAATGAATTTTAAAAATGGGCATTGTACTAACACATCTTCATCTGTTGTTTTCACTGAATTCCTTTCCAAGCTCTTACATAATTAAATCTGCAGAAGAACCTCTATTTTCTCAGCAGCTATTTCTGGAACTATGTCAATATTTCTTTGTATAAAATGACTCAAAGTTTTGTTCATTATCTTCTATTTCTAATCCCCCCCCAACATCTTGGAAGGAAATATCTTTTATATGTCTAATATTCTTTCAAAAAGATATTTAAGCTTTATTTTTTAGCAATGGAAACAGTTTTCATTTTTAAAATATATTTTATTGATTTTTTTAACAGAGAGGAAGAGAAAGGGATAGAGAGTTAGAAACATCTATGAGAATCATCAATCAGCTGCCTCTTGCACAACCCCTACTGGGGATGTGCCCGCAATCAAGGTACATGCCCTTGACTGGAATTGAACCTGAGACCTTTCAGTCCACAGGCCGATGCTCTATCCACTGAGCCAAAGTGGTTTGGGCCATTTTTTTCATTTTTAAAGTATTGATTTTCCATTATCAACAAGCACCCAGCATCATTTTACTTCGGCATAATTTTTAATAAATATATCCCTGGTAATGTGGTACTTTCATCTTATTAGTTTTTATTTTTGTTAATTTTTACTTCCCAATTTTAAACTGAATTCCCATATTTTTTTTGCATAAAAGCACTTACAAGTGTTTGGTAATTTGTTCTTTGATGCTGTGACGGCAATCATGAAGGTAGTAAATGGTAAGCAGATGTTATGGGCTGAATAATGACTCCAAGTACAACCAGGTATTAATCCCTAGAACCTATGCATGTTACCTTCTATGGCAAGGTGACTTTGCAGGTCCCGGGTTAAACAAAGTGGGGAGATTACCCTGGATTATCTGGTGAGCCATGAATACAATCACAATCATGGTGTCCTTGTAAGAAGCAGATGCAGAGTTGACTGCACACTGAGGAGAGGAAGGTGATATGGGAAGACTGCTCTGGTCTGGGACATGAGAAGGAGCATGTGCCAAGGAAGGCAAGGAATGGAGCTCCTGAAGCTGACACTGCAGAGACAGATTCTACTCCAGACCTTGCAGAGGACAATCCACTCTGCCAACACTCTGGTTTGGGACTATAGAACTATTTCATGACTTCTGGCTTCTAGAGTGTAAGGGAATGAATTTGTTTTTATTTGAACCATTAAATTTGTGTTATTTTAATATAATAGTCTGTGGTAATTTGTTACACAACCATAGAAAAGCTAATACAGCTAGGCTCCTCGGAGCGACCCTAGGTACTTATGAAGAACTTGGGGGCTCCCTGAGCAGCAGACAGCTAAAGCATCTGCAATGTGGGTTCTTTTGCATTAGGAAAATGGATGTGAAGGGAGAGGAGGCCTGTGACTTGAAGGGTAAAGCTGAGGTAGGGAGAACTGGGAGAGCAAGAATGGAATAATGGTCATATTATTGCTTAGACTTTGTAACGGTGATCCCTCCTTATCCTTCTCCCCTCTGAGTCCCCTATGAAAACAGTTTTTATTGGCTTCTATGAGAGTTCCTTTAAAACAAAGATATGAGTGGGCTAAGGGTGTGTCACCTGGATGCTCAAGTGACAAAGTGCAACACAGAGTAGAAAAAGAGCTTATTCTGTCCCCTGGGCCATGAAAATGAGGTCAGTCTAGCCTAATAAAAGTCGGAGTGAAAAAAGACTCTCTCTGTTACCATAAGACAGCTGCATTGGTACTTCAGAGGACCCTTCATTGCTGCTAAATCTGTATGTTGATGGTAGGTGCCATCCATGGCGATGGTGAAGCATTGCTTGAAAGTGGATGCCCAGGCAGTAAGCAAGCATCCAGATGGGACCTGGATCTAAATAATCTGGGAGGTCTGCTCAAGAACTCAAGTGAGTCAGACCTAACAACTCCCAGTAATAAATGCATAGATTTTAGTGGGAATATAAAAGTACCGTGTTATCTAGATGGGATTAGAGAATGTTACTGAGACTCAATCTGAGCTAGTTAACCCTTCTTCAGACTTCAGAATTTGAGTATAATGGATTTTCACTTGTTTAGAATCACAAAGATTCCTTCCTTAAAATTTTTTTGGTAGGACACAGTGTCTTTTTCAATCATTTCTAGGTACTAGTCAAATAATCGTCAATGTTGGTAGTACATTCTAAATCTGTGAAGTTAAAACAATGAAAGTAATGGCTGCCAAGATTCTGATAAAGTATGACTAGACTAAGTTTAGGGAGCATATGCTGGTTAATGATGAATTATTTAAACACAGAAAGATGCTTCAGCAAACTATGGAGACCAACACACACACACACACACACACACACACACACACACACACACACACACATTTATATAGAAAGACAAATCAGGAATGACCAGTAAATTTTCCAAGAGATGAAAAATATTTAAAATCTATAGGGCTATAAATATAATGTTGAAACCATCTTTACAAGTGATAGAAAAAGTTGTATCTATGCCTGAAATTTGCATTTCTATGGACAAAAGAATCCCACCTGCACTATCTTCAGTTTCCTTCAATTTACAGAATCAAAGAAAATGAAAATTACAGAACCATAAAATGAAATAACTCCAAAAAATAAGATGAAGTGGAACATACCATTGGAAAGACCCCCAGAAATATTTTGCTCATTTTAAAGACTCATGTTTTCTCCTGACATGTCTATTACTCATCAAACCATTCATCAAACCATTGCAACTCTTTCAAACTTTGAAAGTCAAATTCTTGCTCCATAAGAAGAAAATAACTTCCAGATCACTGGATTATAAAGTAGAATAAATAATCACTTTGTATAAAAACACTTTGTTTTTAAAATTTCTTTATGAAGTTCTATAGATAAATTTTGTGTTTATAAACATTCTACATTTCTTAGGTAACATGTGACTTTCATATCCAAAATAACAATTTGATCAACTTGCTCTTGAAAATGCTGGAAGTCCAATTTCCAAAAATTATCTATCAATACTATAGGACTTATTAGTATGGTTTCTAAAAGTTATTATATCATTCTACCATAAGATTTGCAGATAACATTTTAAAAATACAATAGTTTTTATTTTAATGAATATATGTTATGAACTATACCTCTGATGAATTTATACTAATTATAATTCAGATTAATATTGAAATGTCCCCTAAATATTTTTGTTCCTGGATACTTAAATCTATATTTTACTTATTCACTCAACAAATACATTAATGATTAATCATACACCATCTACTGCTTTAGGTATAAACACAAACAAAAACAAATACAATAATAATAAATGGTTGCTCTCATAAAGATTACAGTTTAGAAAGAGAACATAAAAAACCAAGTAATCAGCTGAAACCAGTTTGGCTCAGTGGATAGAGTGTCAGCCTGCGAACCAAAAGGTCCCAGATTCTATTCCGGTCAAGGGCATGTACCTTGGTTGTGGGCACATCCCCAGTGCGGGGTGTGCAAGAGGCAGCTGATTGATGATTCTCTCTCATCAGTGTTTCTGACTCTCTATTCCTCGCTCTTCCTCTCTGTGAAAAATCAATAAAATATGTATTTGAAAAAAAACAACAACAAACCAAGTAATCAGTTAAGCCAATCATTTATAAACTGAAGTGCAATTAAGAAATTAGTATTTTTTAAAAAGTTTATGAAGGAAACAATTTTAGATAAGGTAGTAAAAACATCTCTGAATAGTTAATATAAAAACTTAGATTAATAAAAATATAAACACTAATAGATTAGAAAAGTATTTTTCATGGATTGGGAACAGAAAATGTAAAATATTTTAAAATAGAAAAGAGATTGTTGTATTCAAGGATATGAAAGCAAACAAAATCAAGTGTCTTCAATTTGGTTGTTAAGACAAATGATTAAGAGAAAGCACACGAACATGCAAACCCTTAGTCATCTTAATAAAATATTTATATTTTGGTTTATTGGTAATAAAAAGCCATTAAATAATTTTTAGCAGTAATATAATAACTTTTTAAAAGATTTTCATTTAAACAACAAAACAAATTTGGGGCTACTGTGAGGAAAATGGATTGGCAGTGTGACTGTGATTAAAGATTGCCATCAGGATCAATTGAAAAGTTGTAGTAGGAATGATCTAGGTATTCTATATTAAAAAAAGGCAAGTATGGAAATTGTTCCCTTGACCAGGAGTTTGACCTGGAGTTTGACCAGGGCAGGCCTGACCACCAACCATCCATGGCCCCACCCTCCAGCCAACCTGGCCCTTCCTCACCCATGCACGGATTCATGCACCAGACCTCTGGTTTGATAATAATGTCTGAGATCAGAATTTGACCATTGAGTTTGAAATAAGTGGTTGAATTTAGATTGTACTATACAAGCAGAAAATATACAATTCACTTATTGAGTGAATGTACTGAAGTGAGAAAAAGGAAAACATCAAGACTGATCTTTTAGCTTATTGACTGACATAGTTGAAAGAATCTAGTACCATTTACTAACACAGAGGTGAGTGAAGATAATATCTGTATGTATATATATAAAATAAGAGATAAACTTGAACTTTCTAAAATCTGAATATGGCAGCAATGTAAATAATCTAAAAATGAGTAAAGAAGGCATCTGAATATGGAATGTCAAGCATGAAGATGATATATACATTCGGGAGGTGCTGACTCAAGATTGGCTCACCAGTGCAGACAGGGAAGAGAAGGGCAATCTCTAGGGTGGTCCATTTTATTTAAGATTGCTAATAATAGAGTATATTTGAATGTTAAGGAAAGTCTTTACAAATAGAAGACTGCTTGAGGATGTATGTTAAGGAAAGTCTTTACAAATAGAAGACTGCTTGAGGATGTAGGAAAGAGTGGGGATATATATATATATAAGTTTTAAGCATAAACAAAAGTAGAAAGACTGGGAAATAATCTTCCATGTCTTTCTAATCCAGTTTCAAGTTTTCAACATGTGGATAATCTTGTTTCACTCAAACTGTCTATGCTTTCTCCCTTTTCCCATTTCTAGCTGTTATTTTAGATAAAATACTAAAAATCTTAGTATTTATTCTATAAATATCCAAAAGGATGAAATGTTAAGAAAGTAAGCAAAAATAAAATCTAGAGTATAATAAGGCTTGCCCAGATTAGTGTCCTGTTCTGGTTTGTTTTAAAATACTAGTAGAGTCCATGGGTGGAAGCTTAAAATTATAGAACAAATCTAAAGCAGCTACTACAGGGAATAAGAGCAATTATTTAGTATCTTTGAAAAGGTTACTTCCATTATTTATATATAAATAACTTTTTCACTATGAAAAATAAAAATAACAAAGAAAAAATCAGCATTGACACATTCAGAAATAAGAATTGTGTGTGTGTGTGTGTGTGTGTGTGTGTGAAAATACTACTGTCTATAGTACAAATATAGATAGGAAAAAAAGGAGTTAATAATTGAATTTTCTAAAATTTATCTGGCTTCTCTGAGAGTTTAATTATATTAAAGCAGTTCTATAAATTTCAATTAACCTGTCATAATTACTTTCTTAACACTTATTATAAATTAAATTGACATTTACTTGTCTTTCATAAACATAATCACCCTTCTAAAAAGTAATTATTAGAAAATTCTTTACTAACCTTTTGTTAAAGTAACTCTAATAAGGTTACATTGAGACTTTAAGGTAATGAGATATAATCATAAATATAGAGGTATGTAGATAAATAGGTGGACTGAGGTAGACAAAGGGGGTTTATGTGTGTCATACATAGTGACAACAATAAAATATAAAGTTACTTATAAAGAAAACATACATAAAGGAATATCTTTATATTCAGGATGTATTATTGTGAGGACAAAGGGCATTAATTAAGCAGCATTATTGATTTCTAAAGGCACCATCATTCTAGTTTTAATTCCTTCAGCACCTGTATTAGATCTGCAAAGGAGTTACAAAACTTAGATAATCATCCTGTGACTACCCTCATGTTACTGATTGGGGTTCCCAGCTGGGAACTTGGTTTCTCTTGTCAATAAAGTTATCCACATAGCAGTAATTTCATTAGATTTGTGATCTGGACTAATATTAAAGGAAAATGTAAACACTGATTCACTAGGAGGCATAAGTTAGATGGATATCTATTTTTTTTAATAAAAGGGTAATATGCTAATTAGACCAGACTGGCCTGCATGGGAGGGCAGTTGGGGGCATTAGGCACGCAAGCAGGTGAGTGGTTAGGAGCCAATGGTCCTGGATTGTGAGAGGGATGTCTCACTGCCTGTTTAAGTCTGATCCCTAAGAGTCCAGCATTTTGGAGGGTAATAATAATGCCATCTGGACCTAACTGGTTTGGCTCAGTGAATGAAGCGTTGGCCTGCGGACTCCAGGGTCCCGGGTTTGAGTCTGGTCAAGAGCATGTACCTTGGTTGAGGACACATTCCCAGTGGGGGGTGTACAGGAGGCAGCTGATTGATGTTCCTCTCTTATCGATGTTTCTAACTCTCTCTCCCTCTCCCTTCCTCTCTGTAAAAAAAATCAATAAAATATATTAAAATGAAAATTATACCATCTGTATCAGTCGACTTCCACTTTCTTCCTCACACATACAACCCAACCAAACACCTCTTGCCTCATCTCATCACCCATGGGACACCTAACACAGGCATACAAAAACAGTAGCAGCAGTGGGTGTGCGGAAAGCTTAGCCAGAATACTGCTTCCTAATGATGGTGAAACATCAACCTAGCAAAGGCCTGGGCTTTCATTCCAGGTGTGTGTCACTAAGAACTTAGCGGGGCAGGCCTGCAAACAACACCGTCACCTACAGCAGAGAAGCAGGAGAAAAGGCATCCCCAAGGCCCTGCTCCCCCAGGGAACGGAGTGAAGACCCATTTCTGGCCTTTCTTGGTTTTGGTGAATCCAGGGAGCCTTGGAGTTGCCTGGCTTATGGTAATAGCACCTCAATCTCTATCTTCATCTTCACATGGCTTCCTTCTGTGTGTCTGTGTTTTTCTGCTCTACATGACTCTTTCAGGGATATTTGTATTGACTTAGGGCCTTTTCAGATGATCAATTCTCAGAGTGCTTAATTGTATCTTTATAGACCTGATATATGGTGATATTGATTAGCTCAAGGCATTAGGATGTGAATATATAGTTTTTGGAGATAACCATTCACACTAGCGCACTGAGGAAAATATTATTTACATCAATAACTACTATATTTCTACACAAAATTTTCAGAATACTAACTGAAGCTTGCCCTCTGGGGAAAATTCACAGAAGATGTAAAAGTCAATAACTGCTATTAAGTTCTTTCACATGTACACTCCACTCCAGTTTCTGCACACTTTTAGTTGCTCCTTGATGGCTTCACTTGGCTGTATTGTGTTTTTGTTTTTGTTTTTTAATATTTTGTCCAAAGTTTATAAGTGGTATGTTTCCTCTTAAAGAAGCTATTCCTCTACTACTAAAAGACAAAAGCCTTTGGACCCATTACATTTGATTCTCTTGATATGAAAATTGTCGCCTGTCTAAAAACACCATCAGAAGTCCCCAGAAGATTGCTGCAAAGGAGGATTCTGTGTCCCCATTCCAGACTGAATGAAACAAAATCTGCACTTTGACCAGATAGATCACCAGTTGAATCTTAGCACATAAACATTTGATTGCTCTTGTTCAGTAAAATACACTTTCTCCTTGCCACATATTCACAGTCTCTAACAGGAATTAGGGTTCTCAATGTGCCTTGGGAAAAAAGAGGAACATTTGTTATGTCTGCATATACTAGCAGGGATAAATAAAATTTGAAAATTGGGGACAAATTTAGATCATTACAAATTATGTACTGTTTGTTGTCACAGAGTAGTTTGAACTAACTATATGTGGCCTTAAATTGTATTGCCTTCTCATACTATTTAAATGTTTCCCTCATTACATATATTTTAAGTGTTTTGAGATTTTCATTATATTTATATATTAGAGGAGTAAAATTAACTATTATTACAAAGACTCCTAGAATTTTTAACTTATAAACAACCATGGAATGACTTTCTTCTATAGTTTATAAAGTGACATACTAGTAGAACTTTTAAGAACATGATTGTGATTTTTTTCTGTTTGTCTTTGAAATTTACACAAATCAATTACTAATACATAGCAATTTACTTTTCCTTTATTATAATACTAGAGGCCCGGTGCATGAAAATTCATGCAGTGGAGTGGGGGTCCCTCAGCCCAGCCTGTTTCCTCTTACAGTCTGGGAGCCCTCAGGGACAAGATCCAGTGATCAGGGGAAGGCAATGCCCTCGTCACACCTCTACTGCTGCCACTGCCAGCAGCACAAGCCTCAGCCAGTCCTCGTTACCTGAGCCTCAGGTGGCCCCGGAGAGCTGAGGGACTGAGAGGACTGGGAGACTTCAGAGGCAGGCATGTGGAGTGGCCAGAAAAACTTGGGGGTGGGCCTGACTTGCCATGTGCCTGCCACCCTACTGGGCTGAGGGGATTGGGCGCCACCATCTTGTGGCTGTGGTGCCACCATCTTTGAAGGTGTGGTGGTCAATAGCATATTCCCTCTTTATTAGATAGGACTAGAGGCCCCAATGCACAAAATTTGCCCTTGCAGCCCCAGAAGGTCATCTGGATGTCTGGAAGATGGCTGGTCCACCCAGTCTAATTAGCATATTACCCTTCAATTAGTATAGATGGTGAAGAGCTCAAATTATAATAAATAAAACTCTCCTTAGGATAGAATTAAAATGTTGAGTGATTTGCTTTTGAGGAATATAAGGTGAATCTTGAGCTACTCAAATACCTGTACATCCCAAAATTGATTTGAGATACTGAAGAAGAGTTTAGTTAAAAGACAAAGACAAAATTGTTTCATTAGAAAGAAAAAGATAGAATGACTACCAAGATCCTGGCTGGACTTCATTATGACTTACCAGGCCCTCAGGCTGTCTAGACCTTGCCCACTTTAATAGACCATTATAATCAGTTTAGCAAGTTTTGAAACCTTATCGATTACCAGTGCCGTATTTAATCACACAATTGACTCAGTTGTCTAAAGCTGGTTAACACACATCCTTCATGAGGTAAACCATCTAAATATTTTCTTGGGTTACAGTAAGTACGTATTTATTTCACAATCTTTCATTTCATAGCTTTGATACATTTATTGAAGAACAATTGATATACAAAAAACTACACATATTTAATGTATACGGTTTGACGAGTTTGGACATATGTAAATACCCACAATACAATGACGGTTATGGATGTATCCAACAGCTCCCAGGGTTTCCTAGGTTACTTTGTGTTTCATGAGTATATGTGTGTTTGTGGGCGGGGGGGGGGGGAGGTGTATACGTTTGTTTTTTTGTGGTAAGGATAACTTAATGTGCAATCTATGCTAACACATTTTGATGTGAACACTACAGTAGTGTAACTGCAGGCACTGCGTTGTATAGCACATCTCTGGAACTCACTTGTTTTGTATAAATAAAGCTAATATTGTTGTATAAAATCTCCACATTTGCCTCATGATTTCCAAGTCCTGGTAGCCACTTCTTATATCCTCTGCATTGTTGAGTCTGATTATTCTAGATACTTTATGTAAATGGAATCAGGCAGTATTTCTCTTTGTGTGACTGGCTGGTTCCGGTTGATATAACAGGTTCATCCATGTTGTTGCAAAAGGCAGGATTCCCTTTTTATTTTAAGGCTGACTACTATTCAGCACATATTCACTTTATAATATCCACAGGGTAATTAGAATTAAATTTCTGAAAGAGCATGGCTTTATATTACTTTTATTTAATGATTACATTAGATTAAAACATGAACACAAATTTGAGTTCTTAATTGCCATTGTGATTAAACGAAAAGCCATTGGGAAAGATACATTTCCCATAATACATTTAGTGGCATTTCTTATTTTAGATAGATGACACCGGTGTAATTAAGAGATCATTAAATTCTAAGTTTAGGATGCAGAAATATCCTCATTAAGTTACTGTTAATGGCCCGTTATTTTTTTACTGTGAAGCTTTATTGGGAAACCGGAGCAGACATTTTGACTATCATCAGGGGACACTCACAAACAAGTGGCTAAACAAGGACGGGTGCAACACTGATGTGACAATATTGATGAGCCTCTGCTTTCTGTGAGAGTATAAAATACTGAAAGAGAGAACTGTCACTACCCAATCCTCTCCAAAGAGGAGTATTTAAGTTAATGTTTCTTGTTTCATCTACAAATATTTACAGGTCTGAATTCTGCAAATTGCAGCTTGAATTGAAAACAGAAATCAGCACATAATAACAGGTTTAGATAATTATTATTTTCCTTAGGCCGCCTTTCTTCAGGCTGGCAGGACGCTTCGATGTGGTTAGCTTGCCTGAGCTGCCACTCCTACTCCTTGCCGATCATTATTTTATCTTTTTTGGTAAATCCCTATGACAGTTTTATTGCAGGCTGGAAGCAGAATTGATCTTCACCCAGTTTACTTGGACAATCTTCTCACAGGATTCAGCTATTCCCCATAAATGGGAACTTTGAAGAGAAACAAAATTAAGTGCAACCTTAGCTTAATCCAATGCTGTCTTTCCCAGTAGCAATCTCTTCCCTCAGTAGACAGAATCTCCCATTAGAGTGGTATATCCACTAAAAATAAGATAATTTATTTAGAGTGAAAAATCAAATCATTGACTTGCATAATCTCAGGATGATTTCAAATGTCCTCATTTTATTTTGAATTTTGCATTTGAAAACCAGTCCATGGGGCAGGGAATATGCATCCTGGGCTTCATAGCACCTGCTGGGAAATCTGCTCATTCAGGGGGGTGGAGGGGAGAGAACTTACTTCCCTTACATTAATTGCAATGTGTCTGCACACTCGCTAAAGTAAGTTATTTGAAAAGAGGGTTTATGTATTATTTTATTTTTGTCCATGTGATATTTAGTCAAATGTGTGCTTACACTGTTACAGGAACTATATTAATAATTAAAGATGAAATACCTTTAGTCTCAAAGATTAATGAACATATATATTTATGCATCAAAGAGATAAATGCTTTAGAAGACATATGAATACTGTAGATTCCTGCTTAAGCATGTAACTGAGGAAAGGAAGGAATGGGCAGCTTCCTAGAGAGGATAGTGGCTTCGTGAAGCCAAACACATAAGTGGATGTTGGAGTCAGTCCAGTGAAGAGCAATGTTTCAGATGGAGGTTCGGGTTAAAGCCTCAGTGGTCTCGGTAAGGAAGGCACCAGGCTCATTCAGTGGAAGGATCATTTGTGCTTGAACTGAGTTAATAACAATAAAAGTGAAATTAAGGGATGATATTAAAGAGACATTAAGACATGGAAATGATAGAATTTAGTGAATGGAGGTAGGGAATTAATCAGAAGTAGCCACAGTTATCTCAGTTTCTTAGCTTTAGCAAGTTGGTAGATGGATTCTCATTCAATAAACTCAGAAATAAATGGATGTGTGAGTGGAAGATGACGTGGTTCGTTGGGAAACACATTGAGGAAATCATTTAACATGCAAAAGTTCAAGTGTGACACCCAAACAGAAGATAGATATAATTACTTCATTTGAATATAGGTGGTAATTTAAACAATGGGGTAGCTAATAAGGGAGAGTTTTTAGGAGGGGCATCTAGAAAGCCACAGAATGCAGGGTGGTCCTATGAAAGGATTGGCTCCATGAAGGACTGTGGACAGGAGAGCAGAAGTGGGGGATATTAGAGCAGATGAAAGGAGATATATTCTAGGAAGAAATGGATGGTCAGTCAGGATCAAGAGGGCAAGAGTAGCAGACACAAATTTGATAATTTGAAGGGAAATTAATAAAGCAACAATTTAAAAAGGTACAGGCAATGTGCAGGAAAACAGAAGAGGTGGTGTAATGTCCAGGGTTACTTTTTAATATTCATGTTCTGCTTCTTAAAGGGGAAAGTGGAAGGAGTGGTTACCTTAATTGAAGGAAGGCTGCCTGACAGAGCCTGTGACCTTCTCATTCTTCTCCCTCCAGATCTTCACTGACCCTGATGAGCTTGATCTAAAGTGAGTGCTTGAGAAGGAAGCAATTACAGCCACTTGAAAATGAGTATAGATAACTGTCTTAATTAGCTGTTTTTAGAAAAGTCCATTCAATGAATGAAAGATGCAATGGAAAATTACAAAAATAACCAGGAAATAATAACAAATGGAATCAGGGCTCATATCAAGAAGTACACTTTCCTTCTCCATTATTATTTAGAGATGGATATAACCAAGTAAACAAAACAATACTTTACTACAGAATGGATAAAGATAATATGGTTTTCTTGATTCCCTTTATGTTTCCTTGATGTCAGAGCATGGTAACAGGAGGGAAATTAAGAGAGCAAAACAAAAGGTCCAACACAAAAACTATTCTTAGATTGCTATCTGATTCTGAATACTATAAAATTTCACCAAAGTCAACCAAGTAAATGTTTTATAGTTTCAGTCCACCTTGACCTGTTATAATTGTGTCATTTAATCCCATTGGTCTTGCATTATAGGGAATGGGTAAAATTATTAACAGTATTATATATATATATATATATATATATATATATATATATATATATACCCTACCTAATAAAGAGGAATATGCTAATTGGCCATCCTGCCATCACAAAGATGGTGGTGCCAACAGCCAATAAGGAGGGAATATGCTAATTGATTACCACACCCTCAAATATGGCAGCACTCACAGCCACAGATGGTGGTGCCCAGTCCCCTGAGCCTGCTGGGACATTAACTGCACAGCAAGCCCAGGCCTGCCCTAGCAGGCACAGCCTTTCCATAAGACTTCCTCTAGAGTCCCCCAGTCCCCTCAGCCCCCAGCCACCCAGGGCTGGCCTGAGGCACAGGCAAGCCTCAGATGGCAGCTGCCCAGCTGCCCAGGACTGCCCGAGGCTCAGGTAACCAGGGCCAGCCAAGGTTTGCACTGCAGGCAGTGGCAGCAGCAGAGGTGTGATGGGGGAATCACCTTCCCTGATTACTACTTCACCTCCCACCCCTGAGGGCTTCTGGACTGTGAGAAGGGGCAGACTGGGCTGAGGGACCCCCTCCAGTGCATGAATTTCCATGCACCAGGACCCTCTAATACACACACACACACACACACACACATCCATGTTAGCATAGCTATTGTTATGCCATTATGATAGAATTTAGCTTAGCTTAGTAAAAACCTTTCAATAATTTAAATAACATTGACTTATCAATTCAGTTGAATAATCACTATTTTAATCAAAATGCTTTTAAGTGAAGCTATTTATAAAGAATAAAATAAGCAGTACAAATGGAAATATTCATATTAGAAGAATTTATTATAATGTCTTTGCTTTTCTCACCTAATACTCTACATCACATGTTGTTTTCCAATTTTAAACAGTTTTACAAAGAGAAGCTCGGAAGTGTTCACATATATGTAAAACACTTTACACAATTTGTTTTACATCATAAAATAATTTTTATTATTCTTATTATCAATAGCATGATCCCATTTCTTATACTAGTACAAATTGACATCATTGACTTATCAACAGAAGTAAACTGACAGAAGCTGTGTATGACATTCTTTCCACTTATTTTGTTTTCTAAAAGGAATGTGGATTTGGGGGCTCTATTGCATAGGGAGAAGTTTGAATAAGAGCATCTAGGACCTTTACACCCAGATTAATTTTATAAAAGATATCAGCATATTTGAAGTATCCCTTTCCTAAGTATGGCTACTTACAATGGAAATGGAGGGCAGAATCTAGAAAGTAATAATGATGTGCCATGTGAGAATTTATGGAGAGAGCCCATTGCTTCCAAAGATAATGACTACTTAAGAAGGTGGAGAAGGTGTACAGGCACCGACTCATTTATCTACATAAGTGATCTTCCTTCCGTCCATCTATCCATTCATCCATCCATCAATCACCCATTTATTATGCAAGTTCTGAAGCATGAACTAGTACAAAACAGAAAACAGATAAAGTGTCTCATTTCTCTCAGGTACAATCTGTCTAGAAAGTGGCTATACAGTCAAAAAGATAAATATTACTAGTATATATAATAATCTTATGTGGGAGTGTGAAATGAACAAATTTAACATTGGAAGTAAAGGAAATCTTTTCACAGGAAATGGAATCTAAGATAGAGATGAAAGAATTACCAGAAGAAAATTGATATTCCTATGTGAGGATAATGTTTCAGGAAAAATAAACATGTATATGTGTTAAGAGAAAACACATATAACCTGGTACATTAAAAGATCGTAGTTTCCTCTTATATTTCTTTGTTTTTAAATCACATTTTTTTTCTCCAAAGAAAGAATCAAATGCTTTTGTGCTGCTAGTGTAGCTCTTTAGATCTCTATATTCTGCTTCAATTTTTACCATTAAAAATGAATTATTATGGTTAATAAAAATTTGGCTTTGAAGCCAGAAAATTAACCAGTGAGTGTTGTAAATCCTGGCATCATATGTTTCTCCAGTTTTTGAAAGGTGAACTCATGGACAAAGAACTGATTACCCATTAAAATTTATAAGCATTCAGAGCTTCGTGGATTAGACAGCTTGATAGTCACACAGTCAAATGACTAAAACATATAAAATGCATACTTTAAAAAATTATGATGGCACTGTGGCAAAGGCCAATTATATAATAATTTAAAAGGGACCATGCGATCTGTCAATATATATCTTAGAAGATTTGATGTAGATTATTTCCAATCTACAGTGAAACTGAATTTTAAATCAGAGTATATAAAAATACATTATTGGTGCTGTTCTTATCACAAATTTTGCATTTCCTAAGAACACAACATATGAAAAATTAAAACATGATATTTAGCATTGAAATGCTAGCTTATGTTCTGATTTACAATAGGATTTTAAAAATGGATGTGCTTATTAGTAGAAATTTTCATTTACTGCTACCATTTCATTCTTAAAATTCAAAAGAAGCAAAATAAAATGAAACTATTAACTTGTGAACTTCTTAGTTTAATAAAAACATTCAGGGAATTAAAATAATAATTACATTTTATTAAAATGTATGAGGCCAATCTATTGTGATGATTGGGATACGAGCAAGAAATGTAGGCTATTCTCTTGGTACCTTGCAAAGGTGTGCCTTGCTTTTAACCTTTGGAAAGATGCAGCAATGCATAAATCATAAAAACATTTTAAAGGTTAAAGTAAAAAATATGCAAACCTTAAAGGATTGGAAGACATCAAATTGCTTTTTGGTCTCAAATCTTTAGACTTACAATAAGCTAAAACTTACCAAAGAGTGAATCATTAAAACTAAATATAATTGATAGTTTTTATAAACATAGATGAAATTGAAGTGATATATAACTTAATGAGGATTACTTTCATTGTGAAAATGCACTTACATCACATACTTATACATCTATTCGAAAAAAGGACAATATTAAGACATGACCAGGGGAGTCAAACTGCCAATATTGGAATTCTGGTCCCACACTCAGTAGCTTCAGTGATACTTAGGACAAGATAATTAAACTGCTTCCTTTAGTTTCCTCATGTATTAAATAGCAGAAGTATTAGCAAACTACTCATTATTGTCAGAATTAACAGTATGTACTATCTAATAAAAGAGTAACATGCAAATTAACCATCACACCACTACAAAGATGGTAGAGCCCATAGTGCTAGGGCTGGACACGGCGTTGTTACCATGGTTACAACATTAGCATCCCACTCCCAGGCAGCAGAGGGAGGAAGGGCTGCAGACAGAACACTGGGTTGCTGGGCCAGGGGATTGCTATGAGCCGCTGCCACAGGGCTTGAGACATGCCCCAAGCCAGCGGACAGAAGCCCAAACTGACAGAAAGTGGGCCTTGGGCTGGGTGCTGCTCAGAACCACCTCAATGGGGCTTGGATTAGGCCCCCAACCCAGCAGACAGAAGTCCAGCTGACAGAATCGGGCCGCTGGGCCGGGGGCGTGCTCAGAGCTGCCTCCATAGGGCTTGGGACAGGCCAAGCGGACAGAGGCTGGGTGGGGGGCTGCTCAGAGCTGCAGCCGTGTGGCTTGGGAGAGACCCCCAGCAGACAGAAGCCCAGCTGACAGAAAGTTGGACGCTGGGCTGAGGGTGAGCTCTGAGTCGCCACAGTGTGACTTGGGACACCCTAATATTTCAGGGACCAACCTGACGATTGAACCGGGCTGAGGTAGGGAGGTGGGAGCTGAGAAAAGAAAGAGAGGAGAGCAGGATCGGGAGAAGTCTGCAGGTAGTCATCGACTGACTACAGCTACTTTTATTAACTGCATAATGCCTTTTATACACAAATATACTGAATGGGAGGTCCACAAAGAGGAATGTACTCTATTTCTCTTCATCTCTAAGATTAAGCAGGAAGCCAAATTCTCAGTAAATATTTACAGATTTCTGATAAGCTATGAAAAGTCACTCTCATTCTCATTCTGCTGACAATAGGAAAGTGCTATCAAAACAAGTCAGATGACAACAAGTCAGGGGACACTGTGGGAAGGGACTGATTCTTGTTGGTCCCTTTGAGTGAAAGGACTCTGCCAGCTTACACCCAGTCTCCAACACTAAGCAGACAAACACTGGGCTGGGGGCGTGCTCAGAACCGCTGCCATGCAACTTAGGACACCACCACCTCCAACCCCCGTCCAGCAGACAGAAGCCCAGCTGACAGAAAGCAGGACAAAGCCTTCCAGCCCAGCGGACAGAAGCCCTGCAGACACAATGCAGGGGGTCCTCTGTGCATGAGCTAACTGCCCTCCCCTGCAGGCCTGATCCCCTCCAGCTGCTCTCCCCTGCAGGCCTGAGCCCCCTCACTCCCAACTGCCCTACCCTGCAGGCAGGTGGACATTCCCCAAAGGGTTCCAGACTGTGAGAGGTTGTAGGCCAGGCTGAGGGAACCCCCTCCCCACAACTGAGTGCATGAATTTTTGTGCACTGGGCCTCTAGTATAATATAATTACTAGTCTTCAGGGTTCTCAACAAGTGTACCAGTGTGTAATAAGTAAGGTGCAATATCAAAGGGTCAGATCTTTGATTATATAAAGTTGTAAAATAATGGAATTAAAATGTTATATTATTATTTCTAAGGTGTTTTCTAAATACTAATAATTTTTAATATGCAAGGTTAATGTCTAAGACTGATTTAAGAGCATGACATTTTAGTAAATTAATATTGACCAAGAATGCATTTATTGTCAGTCTATTCATTTGTTTATTTTCCAAACATATTAAGGTGTTTCTGTTGTTGACATTTCTTGGTTTGCTGGGAATCAATAAATTTGAAATGTAAGAGAAACAAGTCGAATTTTCTTGTGAATAATAATTGTGGGTCATATACTTGATTTTATTATTGCATGTAAGTAAAAACTTATCTGTTCATATTAAAGACAAGATGTAGGCTTTTCTTAAGAGAATCCAAATATATTTCACTTATTTGTTTTAGAGAGTGTGCTATGATTTAACAAGACCCTAACATTTTTATGTAAATGTAGCTACAGGTATTTCATCTTTTTTTCTGGAAATATGTGCCTATACAAATGTTAATAGGATGAAAAAAGAAAGCCATATAACAGGAATCAATAATCACACCACTCCTCTTGATCACATTTTTATATAGCACAATTTCTTCTCTTTCATCAATCAAGGTTACTCTATTCTTCTGCCCGATGTCATAGGGCACCATCAATAAAAAATAAAAATAAAGATATTTTGTTGAGCAAGCTAGTATCACAAATGACTACTCGCCTGAAAGAACCTTTTATATTATTAGAGACACAAAAGATTCCATTGAATTTTCCTCTAACACAGGGGTTAAGGAAATAAGATTTCTGATATATATAAAAGGAGTGAAAATGTTTAATGTCACAAGATTTTGAGGCTCATTAACTATTATGCTTTTGACTTTAGGGTCCCACTTTGACACTCATGGAGATCAGCTCCAAAGATGATTAATAAGACCAGTTTTTCTGGTAATTGGATCAGTTTCTTTAATACTCTGGCATTTATAACTCCTGGCAAATTATGCAACTTCTATTATGATTTAGTTGAAACATTTTTCACTCTCTTTGAAAGAACTTTTGGGATACTAACATTATTTCTAATTATAAATATATCCTCTGAATTTACACATTAACAAATGAGGAAGTAACCAGGGTCTTTCCTACCTTCCTAACACTGCCTTCTTTGTACACATGTTGCATTGTTATGTCTTCTTGCTTTCACATTCTTCAGTTTGGCTTTGATTTTTGCCAATTTGACCATGATGTGTCTAGGTATGAATAACTCCCTCTTGAAATTTGCTGAGCTTCTTTAATGTATCTGGTAATATTTTTTCATCAAGTATGGAAAGTTTTAGGCCATTATTTATTCATAATTTTTTCTGCCTCTTCTTATTTTTCTCTGGGACTCTCTATGCACATGTCAGTTTATAGTGTTCTACAGGTTTATGAGGCATTGTTCAATTTTCTTCTTTAGTTTTCTTCTGGTTCTCAGATTTGATAATATGTCTATGAAGCTATCTTCATGTTTGCTGATTTTTCCCCCTCTGCCTGATGAAATCTATTGTTGAGCCACTCTACTAAATAAATAATCTTGGTATTGTAATTCACAGCAGAATTTACTCTCTGCAATAAATGGTTAATATTTTAAAATTTTATCTCTTTAATGATAGGTCTATTTTGTGAAACATTGTTGGCATAGCTTCTTTTAGACATAGTTGTCTTTAGTGTTTTGGACATATTCATAATAGTTTATTTAAAGTGTTTGTCTACTAGGTTAAAAATCTGAGTCTCTGAGTGTATACTTTATCTTTTCCCCATACGTATGTGACATACTTTCATATTTCTTTACATGCCTCACAATCTTTTTTGTTGAACACTGGAAACTAGCTAACAAAACAACCAGGGTGTCAGATTCCTCAGCTCTACCCCTCTCAACCTCTAAGGTGTATTGTCATTACTGTGTGTGTGTTTTTCATCTCTTTGCTCTTTATTCTTTCTATGTGGTTGTCAATTCTCCTGAACTAATAGTTTTTTTCAGTAATAACCTGGAAGTTGGCTCACACTATCCTGCTGATTTGAGGTCAATGTCAAGTGAAGTAGACTAGAGATTTGGCAGCATTCTGAAAGTTTGAACAAAATATTGACTGTGCTCAGCGGAGACTATTTTTAATAGAACTCCAACAGAGGGCGGTCATCTCCTTTGGTTAAAAGTCTAATAGGTTTTCACTGCGGTCATTCCACTGAGATAGGAGAGGGGGTGGGTAGAACCAGCCCATGTTAAAGTGGCACTGACCCCACTGTCCTAACCAGATTAAGTAGTTTCTCTTGGATAAGTGAGTTTTAGCCCATTCTGCAGCATTGATTAGTTTCCAGAGTTCTAAAAAAAAATAGATAATTAATTTTAGATACTTTGTCTGTTTCTGTGTTAGTTTTGGGTAGAACAATTTTATAATGAACTTTGCCATCTTGGAAGTCAATTGCAGCTCTGCTTCTTTAATGTCAAGGATCACTGCAGCCACACCCCTGCCTCCTTTTATTAAGTATCTCTGGTTCACAACAGGATCCAGGTGACCCAGGCCGACCTTTCATTCTGAGCCCTTGAAGCTCCTCTGTGTCCACTGAAGTCAGAGTGATTATCATGTTGTCTCCTATGGGTAGGGCAACACATTTCCTTACAGGGATTTACTTTCTCAGCGACTTCAATCTCCTCTCTTTTATACCAGTATTGATCAGGATAAACAAGTCGGTGCTGTGGTAACACCTTGAAATTTAATATAGCAGCGACTTATTTTTCACTCACATAGTGATTCCATTTCAGGGATGCAGAGGTGTGTGTTTTATACAGACGTTCGGGGACCCAGGGCAATAGAGACTTCCCCAGGATGGAACTGTACCATCTGAAACATGCAGCATCCTCATGTGCTGGGAAAAGAAGCACAGACCAATTTCATCACTACTTCTGCACGGTTCAGCCAAGAAATTGTTCTTGCTGATTAAACAGCAATTGCTTAAAATTAGTCACATGGCTTTGCTTATCTCCAAGGAAATTTAGTTATTTTTGCCTTCCTTATGACTAGAAAAAAGAACCTGCAATCAACTACAATACTCTTAAGTTGGATGCTATTTTTTACAAAATCAGGTTTAAGCCATTTCTTCTTATGGTTTTCTGTGGGTAGTCTAGCATTTTTCTCTTTAATTGTGGTTTACATACTATTCATCACTAGAGGCCTGGTACAGGAAATATTTGTATGGGTAAGGTCCCTAGGCCTGGTCGGCGATCAGGGCCAATTTGTGAGGTGACTGATGGGGTGATCAAAGGGCCCCTCTGGCACCTGCCTTTGTCTGCCTGGCACCACCCACTCATTGCCCCCCCCCTATACTGCCACCACTGGTCACCTCCCTCTGTGGGGCAACTGGCAGTGTGATTGGGGGTTCTATGCTGGCACCCACCTTGGCTGGCCTAGGGCCTGGGGGCTGTGGGAAGCTCCCTGGTGGTCAGTGCACATCATAGTGGCTGGTCATTCCACCAGTCATCCACTGGTTATTTTGCATATTAGGTTTTTATTATAAAGAAGTAGAGGCCTGGTGCATGAGATTTGTGAATGGGTATGGCCCCAAGGCCTGGCCTGCTATCAGGACCATCTTCCCCAGCTTCTCACACCTAGCCCCGGCCGCCCCCACCCAACCCCAGTTCCCTGTTCTCCACTGGGTGATCGGTGCTTGATGGCCAGGGGAAGGGACCAAGAGCTGGTCAGTGCACCTCATAGTGACTGGTCCAGTGGTCATTCTGGTCGTTCTGTCGTTAGGGTCAATTTGCATATTACCCTTTTATTATATAGGATAGAGGCCTGGTGCATAGATGGGGGCTGGCTGGCCTGCCCTGAAGAAGGACCCAGATTGGGGTGGGATAGAGGGCTGAGGGATGGGGCCACCAAGGAAGGGGTTTCAGATGGTTTGCAAGCCAGCCACGCCCCCAATCAAGGTTGGGGTTCTCCACTGGGAAGCAGGGCCAGCCTGAATGAGGGGCTGAGGGTGGTTTTCAAGCCAGCCACGCCCCTGGCTTTGTCAGGAAGGATGTCTGGAAGACGTCCAGTCTAATTAGCCTATTACCCTTTTATTAGTATAGATTGTATTGTGAATCTATCAGTGCCTCTGATGACACTTGAAAGAATGTCATTCTCATTTTACTTTCCTGATACACAGTGTGAAATATTTTGTACTTATAATATTTTATTAGATACTTTTTCAAAAATTGTCTGCAAGACATGCAACAAGAATTGGTGCTCTATCCAGTCCTGATCAAGAAACAAGGGCAGAACTGCTTCTTCTTTTCTTTTTGTCCCAAGTTGCACTGATGCAACACCCACCTAAATGAGAAATGGTTTTCAAACATTATTAACAATCACTTTTATATTGCTCTTAAAATTAATGTCTAGCCTTACATCAGCTATTCTGTCCAAGATAGAATATTTAATTCAGAAAGACTGTCCTGGATGAACAAATTTGCTTGGTCAAACTACGCATGGGGCCTCTATCATCCATTATTCCACGATGTAATAAACAGAGAATTATTTTGTATCTACTACATGCTAAGGAATGAGTTAATATCTTGGAACATAGCAAGAATGGAAAACATACACTACGCTCATGCACTTTTAATCTATTAAAATAAATGTTAGAAATAATTATAATACAATCAATCACCTCACTTGTTCAATAATTTAATATATAGTATTTAATATAGAGAACATTTATTAGATTTTAGTTACTAAAATTTCAAAAGCAAAATGGGAAATTATCTCTGTCCCTAAGTTTTAAATATTATGAAAATCCCACTAATGAACTTATTTCCAACAATAAAATCATATCAGAATTTAAATATGCCACTTATAATTTCTAATGTACCTCTCTATAGATTCTGTTAAGGCCTAGCTATTATTTTTTAATATTAATTTTCTCTTTTAGAGCCAAGAGGAGCAAGCTTCTGAAAGAAAACCACAAGGAGCATCGTAAACCCTCTGCCCAATAAAGCAACTATTTAAGGAGAGAAATTTATTAATATGTCATTTGAAGTTCCTAAAAATGTTCCATAGTATGTACAGAAAATGCAGCAACATTTGTCATTACTAAAGTCCTGGCAGGTGTGGCTCAGTTGGCCATAAGGCAATGGGATGACATAGTCAGAGTATTTAAAGTGAGTTAAATAAATAAATAAATAAATAAATAAATAAATAAATAATAAAATGTTATCCTTTAATAGCCTAAAAAATGCATATTTTCTGAATATTTTAATATTCATAAAAATAAAGTAACATATTCTAAAATGTTTTTCTAACTTCAAATGAAATCTATATTTCTCAGGCAAATGCTCTCATACCCAAGGAAAAACAAGTAGACAATTTTGTGTAGTTGAGAAAACACAGTAAAGAAAACCAAGTTTGAATCTAATGTATACCATTTCTCAACTTTCTTTTAATTGATAAGAGTTACTAGTACAGTCTCCATACCTTTAAAATGAGAATAAAATACATCACAGCAGCATGATGAGAAATGACTACTGGAATATCAGTGGTACCAAGGTGCTTAGTAAATTCTCCCTGTAGTAAAGAATATTACCTTTTTAATATATGATGGGCATTGCACTAAGAACTTTCTGTGCATGTATATCGTTTATTTTGTTTAAAAGCATTGCATGCATATTGATATTTTCATATCAATATGACTCATCCAATATATTATATTTATAAGACACTTTACTATAAGATCCCCAGACACTGCTAACTTCTCAGTTCTAAGCCTTTGGTTGTATTTTCACAGTAGTTGTACCAGTGACTAAAACCGTGACTGGAAGGTGGCTGATAACCATAAGTATTTTCAGGGTGGATACAAGCAAACCATAATCTCATGTTAGACATAAAACTGAATCATGGTGAAATATAGGGAATTGCTAAAAATTAAGTAAAACATAAGGATTTGTATTGTTTGAATTAACAAAGAATCTTTGGAAGATTATGTATTTTTAAAAATTTTGCATACTATTCCAAAGAGTTAGTCTTTCTATATTCAAGGGGAAAACAAGAGCTAGCTATTCTGGATTTTTTCTTGGCATTAATCAGAACAGTAGTTCGACTTTTGGCTATCCTAATTTTAACTGCATACACTCCCAAAATAACCTCACAAAACTCAACCTACTATATGAATTTATGAGATTTAGAACACATTATGCTATATAAGCAATTATTGTTTTATTAAAATGAAACATTTCCCAATGGTTCACATCAATATCATTCATTAGTCCCTGTCCCTGCTTCTACAGATGCTCAGGAAGCTTGGGAGTTCACATATCCTATCTAATAAAGAGGGAATATTCTAATTGACTGCCCCGCCCATAAAGATGGTGGCACCCACAGCCAATAAGGAGGGGATATGCTAATTGACTATCCCACCCTCAAAGATGGTGGCACCCAAGCCAATGAGGAGGAAATATGCTAATTGACTGCCATGCCCACAAAGGTAGCGGAACCCATAGCCAAAAGATGGTGGCACCCAGTTCCCTCAGCCCTGCCAGGGAGGCAGGCCAGCATCAGGCACATGCCTCCACAGTCCCCCAGTCCCATCAGCCTCCCAGGACCAGCCTGAGGTGCAGGCAAGCCTCAGATGGCAGCTGCCCAGCCACCTAGGGCCATCTGAGGCTCAGGTAACCAGGGACGGACGAGGCTTAAGCTGCCGGCAGGGGCAGCAACAGAGGTGTGATGGGGCATCACCTTCCCCTGATCGCCAGCTAGCCTCCTGCCCCTGAGGGCACCCGGACTATGAGAAGTGGAAGGCCAGGCTGAGGGACACCCTTCCCCCCCCCTCCCCTCCCCCCCCCCCCCCCCCCCCCGCTTCAGTGCATGAATTTTTATTCACTGGACCACTGCATGACCTCGGGTTAGTCAATAAAATGAGAAAGTACATCTAATTTTGTCTTATTATCTAAGTTTCAACACCCAGGTAAATTTCAAAAATGCTCTATTGCCAATGCTTGATTGCAGTAGAATAAGATGATGTTCTGAGGCATACAAATGGAAAGTTCTTTACTCCATTATATTCAGTAGGTCTTGTTATATAAGTAAAATTTATTGTTTAACTGACACAAAAATAAAAAAATCACTGGAATTCTATTAGATCAAGACTCAGCCAAAGAGTATAAATCAGTATAAGTTGACCATGACTTAGACCTAAATTTTTGCAGTAGCATCAAGCTCTTTAAGAGAAACTTGCAAAGGAAGTATTAAAACTTTTTTGACACACTTGCATACCTTGGGAAGATTTTCCATCCTGGCTTCTTGCCATTGTTCTTTATTTCCAGCCGGTAACCTGAGGCCCTTCTCAAAGTTGTCTCCTTCCTCCCTTGCTAGAAGCACCCAGATGGCGGCTCCCCCTCTTTTCAGTGCCCTCTCCCCACGGCCTTTGCTTGCAGTTAGCTGTTTCCATTACAATGGTAGTTCCCTCCTCCCAGCAAGCTGAATCTCAGAGAGATCCCTGGGCGCAAGGCAAGTGTTTCCTGGGTCCTTCCCAGCCACGCTGTTATTAACATGTCATATTTTCAAATATTATGCAAACTCTGAGCTCCCTTTCCTTAATTTCTGTTTCAATAACTTCCGTGAGAAATCACTGAAACCAGAGTTCTGGTGTATAAAGGTTAGACTTTATTTTAAAATGTCTTTTCTTAAAAGTCTAAAGCATAAAATTGCATGGTTTTAAACTCACAGCTCAAATAAAAAATCAAGTTGGGCAAGGCAAATAGTTTTTCTGTTAAAAAAAATCACATAAATAGAGAATGCTGAAGCAAATGGAAATCTTGACAAATATGTAAATATGCTAACAAAAGTTGTTTTCTTACTAAAGCCAGACTGATGCTCCTTGCACTTAAGAAAAAGAAACTGTATTAGAACCTGGAAATCTTAAGCTTTATTAAAATGTGTACATAGAAGACAGAATGATCTAATGCCCACAATGTAACATAGGCTAAATTTTACCCAGAAATAAAAAAGTGAAAAATGTAAAACCAACCAGCAGTGGATTTGAAAGCATCTTTAGGAAGTGCTGAGTAGGTCCTGTTGATTTACCACCACCTGGCGAACCCAGAACTCCGGACTCGGCAGCCATCCCCACTCACTGTCCTGCAGGAAGAGGGCGAGGCCCACGTGTTCTCTACCAGCCAGAGAGCATCCACCCTGCATTCAGTGACAGATGCATTGCCTGGGAAAGATCTGTTGCTGAATCTGTCCAATGCTTCTTTCAAAGATGTGTTGGGGCCCAAAACCTGGTCACAGTAACAAAGAACTAAATTGTGTCTTCAGTGGAAGAAGAGATGCAGTCTCTAGTGTTTTGTCTTATTTTTTCCTTATTGAGAAAGCACTTCTCAAAGTTTTCATCCACCCTCCACATATGCAGGCGGATCTGTTAGCTGGGGATGGGAGGGTGGGGCCATTTCAATAGGTCCAGGTTCAGTTATAGGGAGATTTCCTTGAAGGTGCTGGTGTGTGTGTGTGTGTGGGGGGGGGGGGCAGATGGGGGCACTGTGCCATTTGTTGCCTGCTTCTCTGGGACTAAAGAAAGTCCTCCATAATTTTACTATGTCTTTTCCTTCAATCAAAAGAAAGAACAGGTACTATTTCACTGGGGTAGAATTGATTCTAAACAGTTGAGTGCTTTCTTTCAAATTAAATATGTCCTAATCCTGGGGGAAGTGTCTGTCCATTGGCGGAATTGAATGAAAGGATAGGGCACTTGACGGAAGTAAGGTCTCTAGGAATTCTCTGCTCTTTTCCATCCTTGTCTAGCAAATGTGCTTCTTTTTTCCTAGCCATCTCAGAGAAGGAATGGAAGCACTCACTTGGCCTTTTTCACATAAATATACGCCATAGGATCACTCTTATAAATATCGGAAGTGAAGTTTTGTCCAAGCCATTTTAGCACAAATTAAATTACAGCCAAAGCTTTCCCTGAGCTATCATATCTATTCCACTTATTCTCTGGTCTCCGGATCCTTCCTTTTTCCTCTTTCTTCATCTCTCTGACCAAAGATCTCCCTCCTGAGGAAAGCGTCCATTGAGAATGCACAACTGAAACACTGCTGTGTTGCAGGCTGTCATTTTGCCACGGGAACCCGCGGTTCTTCTTAGTGTATGCTTATAGAGCAGGGCATCAAGTAGCTACTTTTTTCTATGTGCAATTTAGTGGATACTATTAACTCTTTTGCTAATTCTTACTGTCTGGACTACCCATATTTATTCAGGACCCTTTTTAGGACTGCTTATTTTTTCATTATTTTAATATTGTCTCCATAGTTTTAAGTATGTTTGCTTTATTTTGTTTTCTTATTTTACTATACGAGTTTTGCTTATTTGGGGAATCTAAAAGACCTGATAAGAAAACAAAACAGAAAGAGATGCATAGATACAGAGAACAAACTAGTGGTTGCCAGAAGGGAGGGGCTTTGGGGTTTGGGTGAAAGGTGGGGGGATTGAGCAGCACAAAGGGGCACTCAGAGCATCAGGAGGCCGCACAGGAAGGCTCAGGGAATGCAGGCAGCTGCCCCGCAGTGATTGTGCACGGTGCCAGGTGGGCACCCGACCCACCAGGGGGTCACCTTGCAGGTTATGTCCAACCACTACGCTGCACCCCCGAAAACAACACAACATTGAATGCCGACTATAATTGAAAAAAAACATTTTAATTCAAAAAATAAGAATCCTGTATTAAGGACTTCACCACAAATGGGAGAGTAAACGGCATGACAGCATAGCCTAAAGGCTAGAAGCAGAGAAATGGAAATGAACTACTGAAAGGCTCTCATACTCTGCAGAGTCCTATAATAGCACATGAAGGTGGGCTGGAGGTGAGGGCATGAAGCAAAGGAAAAGAAAACTCCATGGCACAGACTAAGGCATGGTGATTACCGGCAAAGGGGCGGGAGAGGGGGAAGAGACAGAGGGGGATAAATGGTGATGGAAAGAGACTCACTTGGGGTGGTGGGCACACAATATGCTGTAGATGGTGTGTTATAGAATTGAATACCTGAAACCTACATAATTGTATTGCTCAATGTCATCCCAATAAATTTAATAAAAACAAATCTCTAATATAGTTAACCAACTAGATTAAAAAAATAAGTTATGGCTAACAAATCAACAAGAAAATATAATAATAAATATTACTCAACTACTCCAAAGAAGCCCAGAAAAAGAGGAAAACAGGTCAACTGGAGTGAATAGAAAATAAACAGCAATATGATAGAATCAAACGTAACCCTACTAAAATCATATTAAATGTTTCCTTTTGTTCTTATAATTTTGCATATGGTGACTTGCCATATAAAAGTTTTTAATTTTTCTATACACTAAAAACTGGAGAGAGAGAGAGAGAGGAGAAAGAGAGAGAGAGAGAGAGAGAGAGAGAGAGAGAGAGAGAGAGAGAGAGAAAGAGAGAGAGAGAGAGAGAGAGAGAGAGAGAGAGAGAGAGAGAGAGAAGGGGTCACTGAGAGAGATAAGTGGAGGGGTAAGAATCTGAACTAAAGCAGTAGCATTGGAAATGAGAAAAAATACTCATATAAGAAATAGTTCTCAGATGTGTGAGGATAATCACCTTGCAAGCTATATAAATGTTTATCTCAAACCAACATAGCATTGCATGTCCACTGTAAATAAAAAATAAAAATACTTATTTTTCAAAAGGAGATATTTCTCAGGTAGCAATGACAAAGTTTAGAAATCCCTTGCTGTGAGAGCCTGTGCTATGACTATGTCCAGTGCCCCACGACAAAGTGGCTGTTCACAGACAGATGATCTCTAAGCGCCTGCTGATGAAGTAAGCCAAGTGGTAGCACCAGGCAGGACCCAGAAGGCTATAGCATTATATTGATGGGCATTCGGATCTCTTGCACCTCTTAAGATGTCCAAAGCCTTGCTGCCTTCCATGAAAATAGTCTCTCTATTTGAAATAGTTACATTATAAAAAAACATTATATTTAGAATATCGCTAAATATAGGTGGTAACTTAAGACATCCTGGTTTAGTTAGTTGAGACTAAGTCAGATGGATTTTGACTTACCTGGAATAATAGTTTTATTAGTCAACATTTCCTGTCTCCTGAACTTTATAAATGGGGCAGTTTCATATTTTTAAGGACACCACTTCTTCCAGTGAACTTCATTTTTTACCATATAATAATGATAATTTAAAGAAAAATCAATTTAATCAACTGAAGTCAAATGCCAAAATAGAAACATGTAGATTTTTCTCTGAACCATAAGTTTTGAAAAATTTTAAATTCATTTAACTTTGAAAGCATTACATGAACCAAAACCGGTTTGGCTCAGTGGATAGAGCGTCGGCCTGCAGACTGAAAGGTCCCAGGTTTGATTCTGGTTAAGGGCATGTACCTTGGTTGCAAGCACAGTAGAGGGTGTGCAGGAGGCAGCTGATCGATGTTTCTCTCATTGATGTTTCTAACTCTCTATCCCTCTCCCTTCCTCTCTGTAAAAAATCAATAAAATATATATTTTTTAAAAATCAATAAAATATATTAAAAATACATGAGGAATATTGGAACCATGTTTGTCATGGGATAGGGTGTATTTATTTATTTTTAAAAAATACATTTTATTGATTTTTTTTTTACAGAGAGGAAGAGAGAGATAGAGAGTTAGAAACATCGATCAGCTGTTTCCTGCACACCCCCTACTGGGGATGTGCCTGCAACCAAGGTACATGCCCTTGATGGAAATGGAACCCAGGACCCTTCAGTCCGCAGGCCGATGCTCTATCCACTGAGCCAAACCAGTTTCTGCAGGGATAGAGTGCATTTAAGGGGGACTCATTGCTGCACAGGTATGGTTTGCTGGCAGCTTTGCACCCAAGTGTATTATTTCTGCTGTTTAATCCTGGCAGTCAAGGAAAAATGATGTGTTAATTTGAAACAAAAGCAGGACATGCAGAAAATATATGCACACACAAGCAAAATCTAGGGAATTAATTGCATAGTTAATGCTTACATGAAATTTTAGCTTAAATTAATTTTGTCCAATAACTCAAATAGGTTTCTTCTATATAAACATGGATATGCAGTTAGATGCCTAGTTAGACAGATCATTTGTTTTAATTAGCATCTGAAAACCTATTTTTATTTATTAATTTAACTTTCAAGAAAAGAATTCTCCATCAGACAATATAAATCTGAATAAATTGACTCATGTGTTCCAAACACTATAGTATTCAAAATAATAATAACTTAATATACATCAGTGCAAACTACTTTCTTATTTAAATCTCAAGGGATATACTTTAGAGCAAACAAAAATTCCTACCAAATCATACTGGGATAAATTAAGTTAATAAAAATAACAGCTTATATCTTAAAATCTAGCAATATTTTTAAATCTTTATCTAAGGGTATGAAAGACTGCAAAATCACACATCTTAGATATGTAATTTCTATCTTTCTTCTGATTGCCTGGTATGTACTTATGTTCTTATTAAGTGATCCATTGCATTCATTTGTTAGAATTTTAAATATATTTGATTTTTGTCAAAGATATGTAGTAAATCTTTTTCTAGTCTGTCAACTGTATCATATCTTTATTTGTTAGTGTCTTGTTTCATACATAAATTGAAAATGTTTATGTTCATATCTGTCAGTTTTCCTTTACATTCTGTGAGGTGAATAATGCACTTCGAAAGCCTGTACTCTCCTGATATGATTAATAATATTTCCCATATTTTATCCTCATCTGTGTTTGCTTTTAATTGCATAATACTATTACCAAATAATAAGCAGTATATAAAGCCACAAAAGTAAATGCAAACATTTTCTAACTACTATTACTCAGAACTTTGTTTTTTAAATGTAAAACAACAATGGAAATAATTTATGTCTGTACCACATATGGCTATTGAGCCCTTGAAATGTGACTAGTTTAATCAAATAACTGGGTTTTATTTGAAATTTTTAGTTACGGTAATTTAATTTTAAATGCAATACAAAACTACCATTTTTCTATTCATTATAGTGGTAAAAGGATAGATACATTTGCAGGATTAATTATATACCAATGGAATTATATAATAAATTAATATTTTAAAGATAAAATATTTTATTTCATAGGACTTGTAAATTAAGATAAGTTGTAAAGAAATATAGCATAGCTAAAATTCAGAACACTATATTTTTCAAACCAAATATTTTCACTGCTAAAAAAACATGTTCCCTTAGTTTAACAAATGACTATATAATGCATTAAGGTGATTGGAGTCACAATGTCTATTTGAAAGTTAATAGTTTTCATGATTTTATCAATTTTTTAAATCTTTATTTTTTTAGAGAGAAAATAAGAAAGAGGGAGGGAGCTAGAAACATTGATGAGAGAGAAACATTGATCAGAGTGCCTCCTCCATGCCCTCTACTGGGGAACTAGCCTGCAACTCAAGCATGTGTTTTGATTGGGAATCCAACCTGTGACCACTTGGTGCATGGGACCATGCTCAAGCAACTGAGCCACACCCTCCAGTGGGGCTGAAAGTTATTTTTAAATACATATTTTAATATTATTTAGTATCCCTTTGCTGTCTGAAATGATTCATGATTCATGTGTTCCATAGTTTCTCTCACCTTTCTGTTTATTATATTGCACAATATTTATATTTCACTTGCAGCCATAATTCCTCTGACTATCTAGTTTGTTATTGTTTTTATTACTTGATATTTAACCAACACATATTTTTTCACTTACACATGTAATTATAGGCTTAATTTTATAATTAAGTATATTAAACCAGAATATTCTGTGAGTATATTCAAATTTGAAAATACTTTCTCATTAAAACAACCCTCTCGGTGTGTTATATAGTCATACGCTGGTTAACGATGGACATATGTTCTGAGAAATGCTTCTTTAGGCAATTCTGTGCTTGCTCAATCATCACAGAGTGTACTTACACAAGTCTAGATTGTATAACCCGCTGCTGTAAACCTACCTGCCACGCTTCATATGGCTGGCAGCACTGACTTTGCTTACATCAGCAGCATCACAAACGCATGAGTAATAAATGCCCTGCTTGTGGGGCGATATGACGTCTGTGATGGGCAAACTCTCAGCTCCATTAAAATCACCATCCTATATGCGGTCCCTTGTTTAGCGAAACGATATTATGAGGTGCATGACTTTAATATTTGCAGGTCATATTTTCATCTTCCAGAACTTATCAACATAGTTTGTGTGGAGTCTTTGAAAGATGCTTAAGAGATCTGAGCCCTGTCATTCCTCTGCTTTTCATACCTGTCTCTATTAGTAAGTGGTCTCCACTTTCCATCTCTTGGTTATCAGGATTCTCTCCAACTAATCTTCAGTTGATTATTCATGGGTTTTTTTCTTTCTTTCTGTATTTTACTTGTAGTTTGGTCCTGGAAGAGTGTCTGTGTAGCTCCCACTTACTCTGCCTCCATTTTTGAGTACCCAAAAACTTTACTATATAATTGATTTTATTTTGCTATTTTAATTGGCTAGAACTCCATTTTATAATAGGAGAGTACTAAGTGTTTATATATTATAAATATTAATATCAAGTGTTAATTAAACACATGTACGCTAAGCAACTAAGAATATATAACTGTCTTCCATTAAGAACATACCTTCTTCATGTCTTCCAAATTCAAATGCCACATTTCTCCTGATGTTCAAGTAGAAAAGTTTTCAAATAGTTCCTGCTTAGAAAATTTTATTTTCTGAACTGATTGCTAACAGGAAAGTTATTTTCCATTTTTGTGAAATAGCCTTTTTCTTATTCCCCTTTTCCATCTCATGGTTTCATTGCCTAACCCACACCAATAATGATACTGGAATTATTTTTCATACGTAGTTCTGGGCCATCACAAAGATATTATTTTAAAAAAGTTAATGTGGAATAGTGGCTAACCTATTGATGAATCGAAACATCTTTTTAAAAGTTATAATGAATTACTCTCTTACTAATTATTGTATTTTAGCTATTTGGCTATGATAAAATGAGACTAGTACAATATCACTACATCAGCACTTCCATATCATTGAATATGCCTGTTAAAATATGTGGAATCAACTTAATGCTGTATACATATTGACTTGGTCTAACAAGTATTAGGAAAATAAGTTTAGAAATTTCATTTTAATATTTCAACTCTGAAATGTATTTTTAACAGTAAATGCAATGTACTATTGGCACATTTTTTGACCTGTGTTCATTTTGTTGGAATGTTTTCAACATTCTGATATTTTTCACTTATCCTCTGCAATTTTAGAGCAATAAATTGCTTCAGTAAGTTTTATGAGATAGATTCAATGTCTACATTATTTGAAAGACTTAATGCTTCACAGAAATTCAGAGATATATTTTATTCTTCTCTATTTAATATCTACTTCATTGGAATTGAAGCCAAAGAGAAATTGGTTTCTTATTATATCAGTGACAACAGTAACTGTGATAATAGAACTGAGATTCATAAATGCATTCAGTTATTCAAGAATTGTTTTTTGTGAGACTACCATTTTTGCAGGCACTTGGAATATTATGATATAGCAGTGAACAGATGGATAATCATGCATACATATCCTGCTATAATGGAGATCCTATTTTAGAAGGTGTATTTGTGCATTGTTTGTGTGTGTACATTATATACATGCACTGCGTTAGGGAATAAGTACTGTATGGAGAAAAATGAAGCAGGAGAGTGAGGAGTGAGCAAAAAGGAATTTATTTTTAAATAGGTTGTTTGGGAAGAGCTCACTAAAATGCTATGATGGCATAAAATTGAACAACATGAATAAATGAGCAATGAAAATACATGGTAGAAATTCCAGCCAAAGGTAATAGCCAATTCTAAGATAATGATGTTGCCAGATGTTGAAGGAATGCCACAAAGGTCACTAAATATGTCTTTGAGAAAGGGGATGAATAGTAGGCCAATCTGTAAAGGTAATGGGGGACAAGAAAAGAGAAATGTCATAATATAATTCATGATTCAAAAAGATGATTTTTCAGCTATGATAAAAAAGGACCAATAAAGACAAGAACAGAATGAGATGAGTTAAAAGATTATTGTAATAATTCAGGCAAAAATGATAATGATTAGATCATCTCTGTGATGATAGAGTCACTAAAAGGTGTTTTAATTTTATATACATTTTTTAAAGCTAACAGAATTCACTGGGAGATTACATATGTGATCCAGAAGAAGTAAAGTGATGGAAGATGACTCAGAATATACAGACTTAGATCTATAAGACTTTAAGAGGAGGTTTTGAATCCATATAAATGATTAGACACTCATTTTGCATATGTTAAATTTAAGAAAATGGGGAGGCATTTAAATGGAGATTTTAGGTAGGCAATGGATAGAAGCCTAGAGCTCATACATAGAAGTTTGAAATGATAATACATGATTTGCATTCATCAGCATACCAGATGTATTACTACTACCCAGGAGACTGAATTAGATCACCAGGTGGCTGAATGTCAATAGAAAAGAAATCCAAGGACTTTATCTCGGTGCACTCCAAATTTAACAAGTGGTTTGGATAGAATATGGAGAAAGGAGAGCCAGAAAGAGATCAAGAAAATTAAACAATTATGGTGTTTGGAAAGTCAAGGGTACAAAGTAAGAAAGTGCTTTAAAGAAATGTGAAGATTTATGTCAAATAGTGTAACAGATCAATAAATTGAAGGCAAAAAAATAATAACAATTGTATTTTTAAGTTGAAGATTATTGTCCTACTCAATTATTTATGGCTATTCAATCCTCATTTCCAAATGGAAAATCCCCCAAAATAAGTCACATTTTAAGCCCAGATCCAAAGGGTAAAAAAACAAATTGCACTCATAAATGGGAGGATATCAAAATTAAGATTGTAAAAAAGTGGGAGCCTAGAAAGAATTATATGGTCAATTTAATAAATTTCACAGAAACTCAAATTCTATAGACATTAAAAAGTTAATAAAATGATATTATGGACTTGAGGCTCAATATCAGTTATTAGAAATGAAAACAGTAAAATTCCACTACTTATTTATTAGAATGATTGAAATTAAAAAGATCCTAGTAAGTATTGGCAAGGACATGGACCAATGGGAATTCTCACACATTGCCAGTAGAAAGTGGTACAGCTACTTAGACAATGGGTTGTCTATGTGTCTCCTCATTTCTAAACTGACTTCAATACCCCGAGGAGGAGTTGAAGATAAGCAGAGAAAAGTGACCTTGGTATTTCCAGGTTCACATAATTCAACAAACGGTCACTGTGTTCTTGTTTTAGGGAAACATGCTGGGGCATACAGAGAGGACTGAGGACCATCTTTTGTTCTCATGGCGCTTATAATCTAGTGCAGAGAAAATCCACAGATATAATTACTATAAGATAGGAATTTGCAGTTACTACAATTGTAGCACAATAATGGTTCCAGAAGAGTACCAAGAAGAGAGGAGCAGAGTAACTCCAAATTTATCGCCAAGGTGAAAATCATAAAATAAAAAGGTTTATGAAGGCCAAGAAAGGAAGGAAAAGGATGCTGAAAGGGTTGCACTTCCCTTTGTTGCCCTAACTCATGTTTTGCTTCCTGTATCAGTTTAAACGTCACTTCCTGCTATTTTTTTTTTTTGCCTCAGTAAATTTGATTAGAAACTAGAGAGCCTGCAATCAGATAGAAAAACATTCTAAAGGTAGAGTTAGGAGTTAAACTCAAGTCTTTTATGACCATTTATCACACATGCCTTAAAAGGCCATGGCAATACAAATCATATCAAATGAACTCTGTACTATTCATTTTACCTAGAAACATCTTTTCATTTAAATATCCAGTGGGGAAAAAGCAAACAAGAAGAAAACACACACACACACACACACACACACACACACACACACACACACACATACACACACACAAAATAAAAATAACTGATCCAAGAGAAAGGTTTTTTCTTCTCGAGTTACAAGCATGTTGACTTTAAATTATCCAATTACTTTCAAAATTTAATGAAACATTGCCCTAACTGGTTTGGCTCAGTGGATAGAGCGTCGGCCTGTCAACTAAAGGGTCCCAGATTCAATTCCGGTCAAGGGCATGTACCTTGGTTGCAGGCACATCCCCAGTAGGAGGTGTGCAGGAGGCAGCTGATCGATGTTTCTAACTCTCTATCGTTCTCCCTTCCTCTCTGTAAAAAATAAATAAAATATATTTTTAAAAATTAATGAAACATGTAAATAGTTACATATTTGCATCATTTATTAATATAAAACTGAACAGAGTTAATTCTGACAAAGCTGTGCTCATTGCAAACGATGATTAAATGGGCAACTCAACTCTCAACAGCTCCGCTGAGCTGCAGGCATCCATTTTTAAAGCCAGTGAATTCATAGCATGATCGCGTGTTCCAGTTAAACAAGTCCCTGATATAAAATTATGCTCAGTGTAATAACTTAAGCATTATTTAGATATGTCGGGGGCTTGGCAAGCTGATTTATAGCTTTGAAGACGAAGTGTTTGCCAGAGACAATGTTTTACAACCACATCTCATTAAAGGGTAGGAAATTGAGAACCTGAGAGATTCAATTACTTTTTCAGAGATATAGAGATAATTAGTAACACAACCTGGCTCGCATCTACCAGAATCCTTCTCTTTTCACTGCACCTCGGGTTCAGATGTAGTTCAGATTTACACACAAACCAACTGTTGTTCTTTCTGTTTCATCATGAGCCAAGTGGGTTCTAGGGTGACTCCAGCGGTTTCACTATGACCAGAATTTGTCTTTTCCTACAGCTCCCACAATCCCCAGGCCATTTCTGTCCTGCTCCACAGCTAAGCTGGAAGATCAGGGTTCCTAATACTTCTTGATCCCTCCACTGAGGAGAAAGTGGTCTCCCACATCACTAAAGCAATTTAAAGTGCACTATTTTGCAGTTGATTATTTAAAAGAAACAATTGCAGTTTGTAGTTTCTGAATAATCCTATCTAATAAAGAGGGAGTATGCTAATTGACCACCACCCTCACAAAGATGGCAGTGTCCACCACCTATAAGGAGGGGATATATTAATGGACTGCCACACCCACAAGATGGCGGTGCCCAGTCCCCTTAGCCCCACCTGGGGTGGCAAGTACACTGCACAGATGGTGGCTGCTCAGCTGCCCAGGTGGGCCTGAGGCGCAGGCAAGCTTCAGATGGTGGCTTCCCAGCCACCCAGGGCCCCAGAGATTCAGGTTACCTAGGCTGCCGGAGGTTTGTGTTGCTGGAAGTATCAGCAGCAGAGGTGTGATGGGGTGTCACCTTCCCCTAATCACTGGGTTGCGTCCTACCCCTGAGGGCTCTGGGACTGTGAGAGGGGAGCAGGCCAGGCTGAGGGAACCCCCTCCAGTGCATGAATTTTCATGTACCGGGCCTCTAGTATGTATATAATTGTATATATGATTCAATTATGTAAAAAATGTTAACATGTAATGACCTTGCTTTTCTGAGGTGAGAGAAACTTTCAGACTTATAAGAAGTAACCAAGACTTGGTATGTCGTGGGAATGGATACATGTCTTCAGTATTCAGTCCCAAGCACTAACCCACATCATGATCACTATGAGAACAGATGAAGTAATGTATTTTAAATCCGGCTCTTTAGTGTGTTAGGAAACAGAGATTTCTTTCCTCCGGGGAATAATGGCTAATTATAAGTACGTAAAAGTTCACGGCCTGGCAGAGAAACTGAATATAAATTATTTACACTCAGAATTAAATGATAGATCTGATGGCATAGCATCATCCTTGTTTACTCTCAACCTTGTCATCTCCTCTGAAGAAGGTATTAATTTATTTCTACTCTTTTGACGCCTCTGATCCATGCTTCATCTTCTCTCTGGGTCTGCTTTTATAATTCTCTCTAACTCTGCTGCATTCTCTATGTGACTTTTACTCTCACAGCTGATTGGATAGTCACTATACATTTGGAGAGGTTTCCTTTGCTTAACACAGAGATAGCAAGTCCCTTTTTGTCTGTGGCAGTCTATAGATAAGAAACTGGTTTTTAGTCCCATGTGGCAAGGATAACAAGGCCATATGACTTAATCATGTCAACCTAAACATAATTGTGGTAATAAAATGATAATAGCTAAACTTTATTAAGTGCTTACTATGTGATAGCCACATTTTCAAGCAATTTGCCTATATTTTCCCATGCAACCTTAATGCCAATTCTATGAATTTGGAACTATTACTATGCTCTCTGGGTTTAAACAATTTGCACAAGATGACACAAATACTAATAATAGTTATTAGTTTTGCTAGTAACACTAATTACAAATAAAAAAAATAAAACTTATTCTATTTTTTTTTTATTTGTAGACAAGAAAATTGAATGCAGTATTATTGAGTTCTCTCCTGGGCTACCCAGTACACAAAACTGATTAAATCACTGAATACTATTAAGTTAATTTATATGTGCATTATTGTTAGTACTATAGTACTCTATAGCTTATATTTGCTTTCCTAAATTGTGTAATCTCCATGCAAGTATTCAGATCTTCTAATAGAGAAAAACAATAACAAAACTTAGAGACATAATGGCTGTTCATTGCTTCATTTGCTTGGTATCTCTACTCTTTTGTTTAGGCAGCAAGACCACTTCTTAGATATGATAATCATCTACCACTCTGTGTGCTTCTTGTTACACCGAAGCCAGATAGCCACAGTAATGGACTTGTGATCCAATCCTGGACAACTGTATGAACCACAGACACAGATACTGGCCTAAGGTTGAGTCAGAAGCCCAACTTGAACACTTAGAACTTTTCCTTTGATGTAATACAGCATATATGGAGAAGATGAGGAATAATTTCTCTCTTTCTTTTGGAGCAAGTAGGTTGAAATGTTGCAACCTAGAGCTCTCTCTAAGCATAACTTCACAATGCAGTTTTAGTCAGAAAGATGGCAGAAGAATGAAGAGAGAGGGAGAGGGAAGAGAAAGTGATAGTGGTAACCTTGGGCTTTTTCTTTTGTCTAGCATGTTTGATGTTGGTTTCTTTCAAATGCAGTGAGAATTGCAAGAATGCAGATCTGAGGGCATGACAACACAAGAGCAGATGCAGAGCTTAAATTCAAATGCCACACCAATTTACTTTCAATGTTGGTAATGACACTGTCAAGAATTAGTCAGATATGTCATTAGTAGTTGGCAAGGATTCCCATTAGAGCCAGAAAAGAGATAATGAAAAGAAACACACAACAGAGTTAGACATATTTAGTAAATTTTCCAGGAAAAACATAGATTATTTTGGAAATAGTAAGCATGAAAATTAGGTGACTATTTACATAACTCGTTTCTTTTTAAAAATAATTTTAAAGAAACAGAAACCAAATTTATTTCTTCACGTTAAATTGTGATTTGGTAAATTTAAGTTATCTGTATTTTTAGCTTATTCTTTTTTATAAACCTTTGTTTATTTATTTACTTTTAATTCAAGTTTGTTACCAAGACATAGGTAGAAACTTCAACCATACTATTACATAGGCTAAGGTTATTACTTTTTGGTGTTTTAGTAAACCTCTATAGAGAGGAAACGTTTCTGTGTAGAGTAGAGAATGAGATGTTGCATTGGAAATCATTAAAATTAGTCTTATTCTGGTCTACCAACTCTGTAAAGTATTTTGTGTTTTGCAATTTCATTGTTTTTAATAATGCAATACATAATGCAAACTTACAGAGTGAAGAATCATCTGTCTATTCATCCATTCTTTCATTTAGACATTGATTCAGTGAACAACAAATTCCTAAACAGAACTGTAAAAAAACACACACTATTTTAAAGAAAGCATAAATAATGTACACTAATCAGTTAATTAATACATGGAATACCAAGAAAACCCACATGTGCCTTTCTTATTACCCCACTCGGGGATTTGAGAAGCATGAATACAAATAATGTAAAGTGTAATATCCCTTTCTGGGCCTCAGTGAAGGAATTCAAGTATTCTTTATCCCCTCTAGCTATCATTTTACCACAAGGAACAATCTTATCTAATTAGTGTTCATTTACTATCTCAAAGTCAATAACTACCCATGGAACTGTGATTAAAGGAATCCCTAGATTCATTTCCTGAGAACATGATCGATGAATACAAAGATGGGAATTTGAGAATACCTCTTTCTTGTAAACGAAACTTTATCATATGTACTCATCTATCAAAGCTTGTATCCCTAAACCCTAGACAGATTAAAAGTGTATTGTCTGACATTGATTGGGTCTGCCTTGAAAATTTAATCTCAATCATCTCCTAATTTGATTTTAGAAATACTTAGTTTTGTAACTTAAAAAAAAAATAAATCAGGCTTTGGCATGCTAAGTTCCCAGTAGTACTTTTCAGAGATATCAGTGACTGCTATAGAATAGAATAGAATGTATTAGGCCTTGTCCTTTAAATGAAAATAAACAGTAACTTTTTGTTTTTATTGTTAACCCTTTTTCTTAGCATGGAGTAAATGGATTTTGTTGCAAAATCATACTTATAAATTCTTTCTGAATCTGAAACTAATCAATTCCAACTGGTAATCTTGATCCCAAATGTGCTGTAGCCTGTGGTGATTTATTTCATAAATATTCTGCTCTCTATTAGAAGTCCTAGAGATAAATCATTGGTTGCCACAGTCAGTAGCTTTATGATTCAAATGAAACACTGAAAACAACTCTGCAGACATCATTTACACAGGCTTCCATCGAAGGAACCATTCACTAATGTGTTTGCTTTGAAGTGTGTTCCACATTTCCTCCCATGCCCAAGGGTTTACCATAAATTCATTTCTACTCAAGAAAATGTAGGCTACCACTCTACTTTCTTGGCATTCATACCAATCAATACTTCCATTTCTATTTTTTAAATATATTTTATTGATTTTTACAGAGAGGAAGAGAGAGGGATAGAGAGTTAGAAGCATCGATGAGAGAGAATCACCGGTCAGCTGCCTCTTGTACACCCCCTATTGGGGATGTGTCCGCAACCAAGGTACATGCCCTTGATCAAAATCGAACCTGGGACCTTTCAGTCCATAGGCCAACCCTCTATCCATTGCGACAAACCGGTTTCAGCAATACTGCCAATTCTTCATTGCCTATGTTAATGAAGTGTATATATTAATGCAATTATATATATTTTGCCACTGTTTTGAAATATATATAATGCTTTGGAAGTCTGTACCCCAAATGTTTCTCTTATGGAAAATTATAAAATAGTGTATGTAATTTTTAAAATGGTGTATATAAATTATAAAAACTTTCTAATTTTTGAACATGAGGCACAAAAGAAAGAGGAAGTAATTTAGAGAGCTGACCTTCTGGACCTTTCTGAAAGGTTCATTGTCATTGCTGAGATCTAGGAATAAAGTAAAGTCATAGTCTAAGCATGAATTGTCCTCCCACGTAACCCATGTTTCATTACTTAGCAAAATGACACACATAATTCCATGCTAGAAAAGTACAATTTTTATTTTAGTGAAAGTTGACATTCTCAACAAGTCTACAATTAGAAAGGAATACATAAATGATGTTTGAGTGCTGCTAATTGTGTGTTTATTACACTTATAAAATAAAATGCTCTTTTCGCCCAATGGTTGCCTGCACATAAGTAATTGGAATATGCCCATGAGATAAAGCTGGGCTCCTACTGTGCTGTCACAACCATATTTTTGAGACTACTGGGCCTGAGACTGGGCACAAGTATTCAGTTAATTCAACCCTGAGGGTAGCTACTCAGCTGATTATTCTTCGTTTTTTTTTTTGTTGTTGTTGTTGTGTTTTTTTTTAAATATATTTTATTGATATTTTACAGAGAGGAAGGGAGAGAGATAGAGAGCCAGAAACGTCAATGAGAGAGAAACATCGACCAGCTGCCTCTTGCACACCCCCCACTGGGGATGTGCCCGCAACCAATGTACATGCCCTTGACGGGAATCAAACCCGGGACCCTTCAGTCTGCAGACCGACGCTCTATCACTGAGCCAAACCAGCCTCGGCTCAGCTGATTATTCTTTATGAGTTGGCATGTCTCTATTACATACCTTGTTGGAATTATTTGAAATACATGTTTAATCATGCTATTAAGCATTTGATTTTACTAGTATACTGAGGCAAGATATAAAATATCAAGGTATTTAAAAAATTTTAATAAAACTATGTATAAAATATTTGGTATTTCTTTGTACTTGATTCATTTGCAAGTAACTCATAGTCACAAGGTTTGAAGATTTAAGTGATTAAAAATTATACTATAGCCGAAAAACGGTTTGGCTCAGTGGATAGAGCGTCTGCCTGCAGACTGAAAGGTCCCAGGTTCAAATTTGGTCAAGGGCATGTACCTTGGTTGCGGGCCCATCCTCAGTGGTTGTATGCAAGAGGCAGTTGATCGATGTTTCTCTCCCATCGATGTTTCTAACTCTCTATCCATCTCTCTTCCTTCTGTAAAAAAACAATAAAATATGTTTTTTTGTTTTTTTAATTACACTATAGGGGATCCAAGATGGCTTCTGATGGGACTGCAGGCTGCTAGATAGTGTGAGAGTGAGAGAATGAAAAGAGAGTGTGAGGACCTGTGGGGAGTGTCAGTATTTGTGAGTGAGGGACAGTTATACTCCAAGGGGCTGTTGGGACTGGCGGACCGAGCCTACCCCCACACACTGGCAGCCTCCACGGCAGCTGAAATCTCTCCCGGAGTGGCCGGCTCTGCCACAGAGGCCGCACCATCTCGAAGGGGAGACAGCTGTGATTGGAGACTGACTGTGTTCTGAACCCCAGCCTTACATTCAACAGAGGAGATCTCGGATACTTCCTGGGACCTTACAACCACAACACCCAGGGACCAGTTACTTCAGCGGCGAATCCACAAATGCAGTAACTCTAACGTCCCCACCACGGGTTCCTGGAGCTCTGCTCAGTGGGAGACAAATGTGGAATTCACGATGGGACCTGCACCTTTTCACAGAGCAGAAGGAACAGCTGAATCAAAGAGCACCCATCCTTTGATTTAAACACAGCTGGCATTGCCTAAAGAAAGGTCAGATTGGGATCCAGGCTGGAGGGAGAAACCTGCCCAGTGGGAACTAGAGCATCAGAGAAATACTGCCCCCCATAAAGTTCTCAAGCCGTTGGGGTCAGTGTAGCCCTCAAATGTGGAAGAGGGTCCACAGGGCTGCTGGCAGAAGGGGGCTCAGGCCTTGCCTTTTATTCAGTTTTGGATACACCTATAGCCCTTAGTCAGGCAGGCAATTCCAGTAACAGACAATCTTAAAGGTCAGTAAATATTAGTAAACATTTACTTTGATACTACTTGGTCAGGAAATTGCTTAAGCTAACATTGTCTCGACTAAATAGTCGGTGCAAAGCTCTGGCCCTTGCTATGCCAGCATTCTGCACTCCTTGTTTACACTTCTCTGATAGTGAAGAAAATTGGTAGCTTCTAACATCAAGGCTTAACTTGTAGTTAACACATAATACAGTGTCACCCCAATAAATTCAATAGAAAGGAAAAGAAAAAGTAGTTTACAATTCTTCACTTAAACCACTGATCTAGCATTCTAATGAGGAATCAAAAAGAATAAGAATTAAGTGAGAGTAAGAATTCCAGGAGTTAAATGATCATCAAAGCAAAGCTAGACCCTAGACTTTGAAGTTCTAATGCAATGGCAGGTTAGCTTTAATAAATTTAGAGATTTGCATTTGTGAGAGAACGTTTATGTACAGAGAAAATTTTTGAATAAAATACATTATTACTATTTTTTCGAATTTATTAAGGTATTATATGTATACATAGTTTACCATTCCCCCCACCTCCCTAAATGCCCTCCCTCCCCAGAGTTTTGTGTCCATTGGTTGTACTTATATGCATGCATACCAGTCCTTCCATTGATCTCTTATATCCCCCAGATCATCCCACTTTCCCCGCTGTCATTTGACAGTCTGCTTGTTGCTTTACTGTCACTATATCTATCTTTCTGTTCATTAGTTTGTAATGTTCTTTATTATCCATAAATGAGTGAGGACATGTGGTGTTTCTTTTTTGTTGACTGGCTTATTTCACTCAGCATGATGCTCTCCAATTCCATCCAGGTTACAGCTAATGATGAGAATACCTTCTTTTTATGGCAGCATAGTATTCCATGGTGTAAATGTACCATAGTTTTTCTGATCCAATCATCTGCTGATGGGCACCTAGCCTGTTTCCAAATCCTAGCTATTGTAAATTGTGCTGCTGTGAACATAGGGGCTCCCCCAGGTCCCACCGTTCCCCCAGGGCACAAGGTTCCCCCGGGTCCCACAGCTCCCAAGGGGCACACAGCTCTCCTGGGGCACACGGGTCCCCTGAATCCCACCGCTCCCAAGGGGCACAAGGCTACCCCGGGACCCACCGCTCCCCTGGAATTGTCCATTTTTTAATTGACTCATTATATTTTCCTTTTATTGAGTTGAATAAGCTGTCTATAGATGTTGGAGATTAAATCTTTATCAGTGATATCATTTGCAAATATGTTCTCCCATACCGTGGGATTTCTTGTTGTTTTGTTGATGGTTTCTTTTGCTGTAAAAAGCCTTTTATTTTGATGTAGTCCCATTTGTTCATTTTCTCTTTAGCTTCCATTGCCCTAGGGTTACTATCAGTGAAAAAGTTCTTTAGGCATAGGTCTGACATTTTGCTGCCTGTGGATGTCTCTAGTATTTTTTTGGTTTCCCATCTTACATTTAAGTCCTGTATCCATTTTGAATTTATTTTTGTGTATGGCATAAGTTGGTGATCTAGTTTCATTCTTTTGGATGTATCTGTCCAATTTTCCCAACACCATTTATTGAAGAGACTGTCTTGACTACAATGTATATTTGTGTCTCCTTTGGAAAATATTAATTGAGCATATTGATTTGGGTTGACATCTGGAATCTCTAATATATTCCATTGATCTAAATGGCTGTTCTTGTGCCAGTACCAGGCTGTTTTGAGAACAGTTGCTTTGTAATACAGCTTGAAATCTGGTATTGAGATCCCTCCTACTTTACTCTTCTTTCTCAAAATTGCTGAGGCTATTCGGGGTCTTTTATTGTTCCAAATAAATTTTTGGAGGGTTCTTTCTAGGTCTGTGAAGTATGCCCGTGGTATTTTAATTGAAGTTATAAATTGTTTGGGAAGTATGGACATTTTGATGATGTTGATTCTACCAATCCATGAACATGGTATGTTCTTCCATCTGTTTACATCTTCTTCTATTTCTTTTTTCAGTGTCGTGTAGTTTTCTGCATATAGGTCTTTTACCTCCTTAGTTAAGTTTATTCCTAAGTATCTTAATTTTTTTGGTGCGATGATAAATGGGATTGCTTTTTTAGTCTCTATTTCTGCAAGTTCACTATTAGTGTATACAAATCTCAAAGATTTCTTGGCATTGATTTTGTATCCTGCTCCATTGCCAAATTAAGTTATTAAGTCTATTATTTTTTGATGGAGTCTTTTGGGTTTTTTATATACAGTATCATGTCATCTGCAAATAGGGACAACTTTACTTCTTCTGTTCCAATTTTGATGCCTTTTATTTCCTCTTCTTATCTAATTGCAATGGCTAGTACTTCCAGTACTATGTCAAAGAGGAGTGGTGAGAGTGGGCATCCCTGTCTTGTTCCTGTTTAGAGGGAATGGTTTTAGTTTTTGCCCATTGAGTATGATGTTTGCTGTGGGTTTATCATACATAGCTTTTATTATGTTGAGGTATGATTCTTATACTCCCATCATGTTGAGAGTTTTTATCAGGAAAGGGTGTTGGATTTTATCAAATGCTTTTTCTGCATCAATTGATATGACTATATGATTTTTAACTTTCAGTTTGTTTATGTGATGTATCACGTTTAATGATTTGTGGATATTGTACCATCCTTGCATTCCTGGAATAAATCCTACTTGGTCATGGTGTATGATCTTTCTGATGTTCTGCTGGAGCCTATTTGCTAAAATTTTGTTGAGGATTTTGGCATCTATGTTTATGAGGGATATTGGCCTGTAATTCTCTTTCATTGTGTTATCTTTATCTGGTTTTGGTATTAGGGTGATGCTGGCCTCAAATAAGGAGTTTGGAAGTGTTCCTTCCTCTAGAATTTTTTGGAATAGTCTGAGGAGGATAGGTTTTAGTTCTTCCATGAATGTTTGGTAAAACTCTCCTGTAAAGCCATCTGGCCATGGGCTTTTGTTTGTTGGATGCTTTTTGATGACTGCTTCAATTTCTTCCAAAGTCACTGGTCTCTTGAGATTTTTAGATTCTTCCTGATTAAGTTTTGGAAGGTTATATTTTTTTTTCTAGGAATATGTCCATTTCATTCAGATTGTCCAATTTGTTGGAATAGAGTTGTTAGTAGTATTTTGTAACAATCCTTTGTATTTTGGCAGGGTATGTTCTTATTTCACCTCTTTTATTTCTGATTTTGTTTATTTGGGTCCTCTCCCTTTGTTTCTTGGTTATCCTGGCTAGTGGTTCGTCAATCTTTTTTATTCTTTCAAAGAAAAGCTCTTGGTTTTGTTGATCTTATTGTGTCTGTGGCCTCTATGTAATTTATCTCCGCTCTGATTTTTGTTATTTCATTCCTTCTGCTTACACTGGGCTTTTCTTGTTGCTCTTTTTCTAACTCTTTGAGTTGTAGAGTTAGATAATCTGTTACCATTTTTTTCTTGTTTTTTACAATAGGCTTGTAGAGATATGAACTTTCCTCTCAAGACTACTTTTGCTGTATCCCATAGATTTTGGATTGTTGTGTTTTCATTGTCATTAGTTGCCATGATGTTATTAATTTCTTCCTTGATTTCTCTGGTCACCCAGTCTTTGTTTAATAGCATGCTATTCAGTCTCCATGTGTTTGATTTCCTTGGATTATTTTTATTGTAGTTGATTTTCAATTTTATGCCACTATGATCTGAGTAGATGCATGATATGATTTCTATCTTCTTGAATTTGAAGAGAAATTGCCTATGTCCCAACATATGGTCTATCTTTGAAAATGACCCATGTGCACTTGAGAAGAATGTGTATTCTGTGGCTTTGGGGTGAAATGTTCTGAAGATGTTGATTAATTCCATCTGGTCTAGTGCGTCATTTAGTGTTGATGTTTCTTTGCTGATTTTTTGTTTAGATGATTTGTCCAAAGATGACAGTGGGTATTAAAATCTCCTACTATGATTGTATTGCTATTAATCTCTCCCTTAATGTCCTCCAGCAGTGTTTTTTTATTTATTTGGGTGCACCTGTATTGGGTGCATATGTGTTAACCAGGGTTATTTCTTCTTGTTGGATTGCTCCCTTTAGTATTATGAAGTGGCCATCTTATCTCTTGTTATGTCCTTCACTTTGAGATCTAATTTGTCAGATATAAGTATTGCTACCCCAGCTTTTTTTCATTTCCATTTGCCTGGAAAACCTTTTTCCATCCCTTCACCCTCTGTCTGTGTGCATCTTTTTTTCTGAAATGAATTTCTTTTAGACAGCAGATATATGTGTCCTGTTTTCTTATCCAATCTGTTACCCTATGTCTTTTGATTGGAGCCTTTAATCCATTTACATTTACAGTTTTTATTGATAGGTATTTATTTGATGCCATTTTTAATTCTGTACCCCTGTGTCCTTCTTCACTTCCTATTTCTTTATGTTTACAGTAGACCTTTTAGCATTTCTTGCATTGCTGGTTTGTTGGATATAAATTCCTTTAGTCTTTTTTTGTCTGTGAAGCACCTGAATTCACCTTCAATTTTGACTGATAGCCTTGCTGGGTACAGTATTCTTGGATTCAGACCCTTCCTTTGCATTGTCTTTATATATTTCATCCCATTCACTTCTGGCCTGATGAGTTTCTGTTTAGAAATCAGTTGCTAGTTTGATGTGGGTTCCTTTATATGTAACTTTCTGTCTCCCTCTGGCTGCTTTTAAGATTCTAACTTTGTAGTTGGTGTTTGCCAATTTAATTACAATATGCGTTGGCATTGGTCTTTTGGGATTACTTTTACTTGGGACTCTGCGAGCATCTTGGATTTGTGTGGGTTTTTATTCTCTATCTCAGAAAAGTTTTCTGTCATTATTTCTTGAAATACACTTTCCATGTCTTCTTCAGTTTCCTTTCCTTCTGGAACCCCTACTAGTCTAATATTGTTTTGTTTTGTATTGTCCCAAAGTTCCCTTAGGCTCTCCTCGTGCTTTTTAATTTTTCTTTCTAGAAGCTGCTCTAATTGGGTATTTTTTTCCATCTTGTCTTCTAGCTCACTGATGTGGTCCTCTGCTTCTTCTAGTCTACTCTTGATGCTTTCTATTGAGTTCTTCATAGAAGCAATGTCATTTTTTAAAAAATATATATATATTTTATTGATATTTTACAGGGAGGAAAGGAGGCAAATAGAGAGCTAGAAACGACACTGAGAGAGAAACATCGACCAGCTGCCTCTTGCACACCCCCTACTGGGGATGTTCCCCCAACCAATGTACATGCCCTTGACTGGAATCGAACCCGGGACCATCCAGTCCGCAGACCGATGCTCCACCACTGAGCCAAACTGGTTTTGGCTCGATGTCATTTTTCATTTCTTCTTAGTTCTTCATTTCCTCTTGGGTCTTACTCATATTGTCAAATTTGTCTTCATTATTTTTAGCCATCTTATGATCATTACTCTGAATTCTTGCTCTAGTAGGTTGCATGCCTCTAACTCATTTACTTCCTTTTCTGGTGATGCCTGCTTTTCTTTCATGTGTGGGCTATTTCTTTGTCTCCCTATGTTCTCTCTTTTCAGGATGTCTGGTTATGTAGTTCTCTTTCTCCTGCATTGATTTAAAGGCACAAAATACAACACTACCAGGTACAACACACATGACACTGAACAGGAATGTTTTTGTAATATTAATAACCTCTAATAAAGGTGACCACTAGAGAAATGCAAATTAGGGGAGAAGAAACAGAAAAGGTAAAGAAACGAGAGAGAGAGAAAAAAAAAGAGAGAGAGAGAGAGAGAGAGAGAGAGAGAGAGAGAGAAATAAAGAAAAAAGAGTAGTGTCAAACTGAAATTGGGTAACAGGAAAAAAAGAAAAAGAAAAAAATAGAGTTAGTGTGAGAAAGAGAGAGAAGGAAATAAGAAGCAGACTAATAGAGAAAAGGGGATCAAACAATATATATGTGGAGAAAATTCCAATAGGACAACCACTAATCCCAGCAAATGCCAATAATACAATACCTACCACTATCAAGCAAGTCTAGGATAAACAGAAATAAAAAGCATACAAAAACAAAGTAAGTAAAAAATACTACACAACATTAACAACGAAAAAATAAACCTGTCAATCTCATTAAAAAGCATTAAAATTCAATATAATCAACAGTCATGCAAACAACAAAAGGACAGAGAGGAAAACATTTTTTTTGTTTTTTTTTTGTTGTTGTTGTTTTTTACTCATTAATATAGTGAAGAGATTGGTACTTATGCACTTGGAAAAGGGAGTTGGAAATTAGGTATATAAGTAGGGTGAAAAAGAAAAGGAAAAAACTAAAGCGGGAATGGGTTAAGATAAACAGGGGATGACAAGGGGATAGGTTAGTAATAGAGTGATGGTGTAAAGATTGAGTTAAGATAAGTTTGAACGATACTATAGTGGGGGGGGTCTATGAAACTAGAATGAAGACTAATGTCAATGTAAAATAAAGAGAAATTAAAATGGTACTTAAAAAAAGAAAAAGGAAACAAAAAGTGCAAAATAGGAGTAGTAATAATGACGATTGAGACTAAAAAATGTAATTATTGAAGAGGTAACCTCAAGTGAAGGAAAAAGAAAAAAATAGTTTCTTAAATAAAGGATGTAAAAAAATGAAAATAAAATAAAAGATGTAAAAAAAGAAAATATAGAAAAAATAGCATAAAAATGTGCAGTAGTGGTCATTCACTTTTGATTAATTAAAAGTAGTTAAAAAAAAAAAAGTCAGTTTATATATCAGCCCCAAGGTGGCAGTTTCTGGATTGACTTCCCAGTCTTTTGGCTCCTCTAGCCTTCTTCCTTTCTCTATGGCTCTCCTATGGTGGCTCCTGTTCAGATCCCCATTTCCAGGAAGGCCATTTCCCCCTGAAGTCTCCCAGGATATGCCAAACTGGGCAGTCCTTCCCTAGTGCTCAAAAGCCAGGGGACGAAGGGGTTCAGACACAGGATGGGTCTGCGCCAGGTGTCCAGATGTGCCGCTGAAGATGATAGACATGATTCTTATGAATTTGTCCTGTGCCCCTTGGCGTTTTAAAAAAAAATCCTGATTTTTGGGAAGATCACACCAAACCCAGCACTGGGTCTTGCAGCATGCGATTCTCGCTGCCTCTTTAAGAGCCTGTTCTGGCCGCTCGGCCTCTGCAGCCGCTCTGGCTATGCAGCTGCTATAGTCGCAGCTGCCACAGCAGGAACCCAGAACTCCCATGTTCTTCCAGGCAAACTCTGACCTTTACATGGGTGATTGAAGAACTTCCTTGAATCCACGTGTCTGCACTGATTGAGGCATCACAACTGCTCAGTGGATTCCGCTGTTGTGGGCTTTTCAGGCAAAGTTTTCCCTCTGAGCCCATAGGTACGAGAGAAGTTCCTGTTGCAGAGCAGGCTACCTAGTCAGGGAATCCTGTCCAGCAGACACCCCCCCCCCATCTTCTCCTAGAGCTCTGCCACCCCTCAGTTTGCCAACTAACACTCCCCGAGTGATTCTCAGGCGCTCCTTCTACCTGCTCTGGGTCTAGGTTCAGAACAGGTCCATCTGATCCGCTGCCATTTTGTCTTTGTTTCTATTACTAATTTTCAATCCACTAAAACATATATCTAAAACTTAAAAATGCAATTCTAACTACAAATGAAAAACTATAATGAAAATTAACAATTATGAAATTAATAATAATTAAAACATATATCAAAATGTCTAAGAGGTAGATTAAACTACTTTTAAAAGGAAATAACTTTTCTTTAAGTAACAAGAAAGCTATTGAATTCAAACTTTAAAGTAAGATGTTAAATAAAGGAAAGTAGATGAGGAAAAGAGAGTAGAAAGGATATGCCAAAGAATGGGATTAAGTAATTAATCAAACGGAAAGCAAACAAAGTCAACAAAGCCAAAAGTCAGTTCTCTGAAATACTTCATAATATGAACATATATGTCTTATGATTCATGAAAATAAAAAAGAAGAGATAAAGCAAATAAAGTAATATATACCATTATAATTAAAACAATAATATTAATGAAAAAGAAGACAAACCACAGAGATAAAAACAAGGATATTATGAAGAGCGTTGGTATAATTTAATTGTTTCAAAAAAACATTTAGTATCTGAGAAAATACAAATACCTAAAAAAATACCTCAAGATATTAAAACCATAAAATGCCTGATATCCATTAAAGTAAAATTATGATCAGTTCAAATTTTTCTATAACAAAAATACTTTCTTCAACAACTTCACAGCCAAATTCAATAAAATATGTGTGAAACAGCTATCTTTTACATAAAATCATAATCAATAAAAATAAAGAAGGGAATATCCTTAAACAAAAAATATAGTATTTATAATAAATATATATGTGTCACACAATGTTGAAATGATAAAGCCATTTTTCTGCCATATTCAAAACAATTTCAAAGATGTTCATAATCCAACCTTTGGCATTGTCAATAGGAGAGAAATAAAACTTTAGAAAGGAAAAATAGAAATACTGAGATTTTCAAATAATAGGAATATCCATACAATAATTGCAAAACAATTCAAGACATATTATAAGTTTAATTTTTCTACATTTTATTGCATTTTCTTACAAAGGCTTCCTGTAAAATGTTGACTAGAAATGTCAGTAGTGGCTATCACTGTCTCATTGTTGGTTTCATAGAAAACTTTCAAAATTCTATCTTGAAGCACAATGTTTGCTTTAGTATTTATTTAATATATCTTTTATCAGATAATATATTCCCATTTTTTGTATGATGGTTTTATTTTTAGTGGAATGTTATTGACTTTTATCAAATAATACTTCTGCAAATTTTAAATTTCTTGTAAAATGTTCATCTTCACACTGTTAATATTATGAATCAAAATCTGTTTTATTTTTTATTTGTTTTTGTGAGGTTTTTTTTTAAGAGGAAGAAAAAAGGATAGAGAGTTAGAAATATCAATGAGAGATAAACATTGATCAGCTGCCTCCTGCACACTCCCTACTGGGGACATGCCCTCAACCAAGGTACATGCCCTTGACTTGAATCGAACACAGGACCTTTCAGTTAGCAGGCCAAGGCTCTATCCACTGAGCCAAACCGGTTTCGGCATGTTTTTGTGTTGTTGTTGGTTTTTTTTAGTGAAAATAAGGAACTTTAATTTTACTGGATGGGGAAATAAATTATTTTATTTTTAAAATGCTTTCATCACATAGTAAACTTGAATATTATCCTTTAAACTCCTTTTTATTTTATTTTAATTTTCTTTTTAAAATCTTTACTGTTGAAAGTATTGCATATGCCCTCTTTCCTCCCCAACTGACTCCTTCACCACAGGCCTTCACCACCCTATTGTCTGTGCCCTTGGATAGTGCATACACGCATACAAGTTCTTTGGTTGAGCCGAAACCGGTTTGGCTCAGTGGATAGAACGTCGGCCTGCGGACTGAAGAGTCCCGGGTTCGATTCCAGTCAAGGGCATGTACCTTGGTTGCGGGCACCTCCCCAGTGAGGGTGTGCAAGAGGCAGCTGATCGGTGATTCTCTCTCATTAATGTTTCTAACTCTCTATCTCTCTCCCTTCCTCTCTGTAAAAAATCAATAAAATATATATATATATATTTTAAAAAGTTCTTTGGTTGATCTCTTCCCATCCACCTTTGCTCCCCTGACTTCCCTTTGAGATTCTACCATCTCTTCCAAACTTCTATGTTCCTGGATCTATTTTGTTCATTAGATTCCATTTATTAGTGAGATTATGTAATACTTGTTTTTCTCTGACTGGCTTATTTCACTTAGCATAGTTATTCTGGAAAAAAAAGGAATGTGCACATGTCACTGGAAATATGCAAAGAAAAGTTCATTAAAGTATTCCCCATAATTGCCAAAATGGTAGGAAATAATTCATCACATGTACAAAGGAAGAACATAATTTTCTTTCCATAAACCAGTGGAATGTATGTAAAAATTGAGAAATTTCCAAATCATTAAGGAAAACAAGAAAATCACTATGTATACCATGCTTTTATTTTTATAGTTTTAATTGGGGGTAATGTTATCTAAGAAGGTAGTGAAATTATTAAGAAATGTAATAGGATTAGTAAAATATTATTGGCAATGATTATCTTTGGGAAGGTAGTATAGATACTGCATTGGGCTTACTGGTAATATGCAATCAATTGAGCTGGATATATAAGTGTTTCATTATGTATTTTCACTATTTGTGCACATTTATAGACTTTTCTAAATTAATGCTGTGATATAATAAAATACTTTAAAATAATAAATGTGAATTATAGTGAAATTTTCTTTATGTTAGAAAAAACAGAGATTATAGAAAACTAACATTTTAAAAATAGATTTATCGCCTGTAAAATAATCTACTCGTTCATGTTCTTTGACATTTTATTACAGATTTTCATTATATGCTATTCATTTTTAACTTGCGTTTGTTGATCTTGTTCACCAATTTTAGGCTCATGATGGAGAAGATCCTGTCCACTGGGTTCAAGAAAGTGTGCCATGCCTGTGGGATATTGCCTGGTTAGCAGTATTTGCTCAATGTATATTTGTAAACTAATGAATGGGCTAATGCATAAAAATGGTGACATATATGTGGAGAAGTTACAATTATCATCAATTGGCTCTCCTCATTTTGAGCCTTAAACCTCATTATTTAGGGTTACTAAATTTCTTTCTAATCAAGGACACACACTATGAATAAATTACACTGCATCCTTTAGCCAGAAAATGAACAACAATAACAATATTGAAAATATTACAGGAATAAACTGGAAAGTATAAGCTTATTTATTTTGCTGACTTTTTGCAGCTGCATTTCAGAGTTCTCTTTGAATTATAGCGCAATTTAAAGGAGACATTAGCTTTCTGCAATGTCTGCAAAAATGTCTTCCTGCCATAAAACATTAAAACATTCCACTTTCTCCTGGGGGGAATATTATTTCTCAATTTGTTATTGCAATAATGGAGACCATAGCTGTGAGTGATAATCTCAGAAGAGGGAATAAAATTACCAACACTTTTTTTGTAATGACAAATGCTTTGCCAGTAGACTGATTTTATCCCTTTTCACAGAGGCATCAACTAATTTATCTGCTTAACTTCTGTTTGTTTGTTTGTTTGTTTGTTTGTTTGTTTTTTAATCCTCATCCCAGGATATTTTTTTCTTATTGATTTTTAAAGAGAGTGGAAAGGAAGTAGGAAGGGGAAAGAGAACAAGAGAAACATCAATGTGAGAGAGAGAGAGAGAGAGAGAGAGAGAGAGAGAGAGAGAGAGACATCCATTGGTTGCTTCCCAAACGCACCCTGACCAGAGCCAGGGATCGAACTTGCAACCCAGGTATGTACCCAGTTATCATCAATTGTGTATCGAACCCCCAAACCTTCCACTCTAACCACTGAGCCAAAACTGGTCAGGGCTCACTGCTTAACTTTGTCACAAATATTCAGATGGTATCTGAGCATATACTATAATTCCAGTTTAGGACTTCAATGAAAAACTCAGACCTCTATTTTGTTCTGCTAATGGTTAAACAGCCACAATCCAATTTCGAGAGGTTATCTCAGGATGCCTCCTTTAGTTTTGCAGTAGGGTTCCTTCATTCTCTCTCAATAGTTCTGAAAAGGAGAAACAACTGTCTGGCAAGTTTTCCCTCCTCCCTTTCCTCATTAGAGCAATTCACGAATTTGCTACTATGGCTTTGAACTGCTAACAGTGTTAAAGCGACTTGCAGCTGCCATATTATCATCAATGTTGGTAAGAATGAAGTCAGACATATATACACTGAGCAACATTATGATAATTATGCACTTCCTGAATATACTAAAGAGATGGTGTTCTGTGAGGGCTTATATGTCACAAGGTGGTGTCCACAGATTGTACCCCATCTTCAGGAATGGCTCCTTAAACTATACAACACAAAGGGAGAGATCACTAGAATAAGCACTGTTACCTGCCCAGTGATATTACAGTTGTGCTCACACCAGGAGACAGATAATGGGTCTCTCACGAACTAGTAGCAGATACATCCTCTTCCCACTACTAGTTCTCTTGCTTGAGTTGACACAACATGGAAGTTTTCAAGCATTATTTTAAGAGACACCACGGGAAACATCGGCATGTTTCTAAGCAAAGTAGGTCTGACTCTTTTGAAGGAAAACTTTAAATAAGGCTGAGAGAGCTATAAAAAGCTCTTTAAGACTCCAGGCTGTTTGAGAATCTAAGAAAAGAATGAAGGGGATTCAGTGACAGCTCTGCATCTTGTGGGGTTTTTAATTCTTGGCCCACCTAAGTAAATGCTACTCCCAATACTATGCAGGAATCTGACAACAAAAAATGCCAAAGGCTAATAAGCAGACTTAAGCAACTAAAGCAAACTAAAGCAAATTTCACCGGAGAGCTTCTATGGCACCAACTTAGAGCCTCGTGGAAAAAATAGGTAATGGGATAGAGGTCAGATGTAGCTGGTTAGAGCTGAGATTTTGCATAAAGGCAGATGGGAATTATCACTAAATTTGAGCATTAATGCTTACATGATCTCTTTGTACCCACAGATTACTTTAGCCTAAGGAAATTTGTGTTGCACTTATTATTTATAACCATATTCATATCCAAAAATTCTAAGTTCAGGCTATAGCCACTTACATTAGAGACTAATTAATTAGATTTAATTTGATGAAAGTTTAAAATATACTATTTCTTTATAAATGATGCAAATTGATCATACAATTTAAATATTGGAGATTAAGAGAATTTAGGCAAATTTTACCACACTCAAACATTTTCTTTTCTTTTATACATTTTGAAAATTCTAGAGTATTTCAAGCACACAAGAAACAGAACAGCCCTAACTGGTTTGGCTCAGTGGATGGAGCCTCAGCCTGTGGACTGAAGGGTCCCAGGTTTGAATCTGGTCAAGGGCATATACTTTGGTTGGGGCTGTAAAGAAGGCAGCTGATTGATGTTTCTCTCTCATCGATGTTTCTAACTCTCTATCCCTCTCCCTTCCTCTCTGTAAAAAATCAATAAAATATATTTTTAAAAAGAAAGAGGACAGAAAAATATTATAACAACATGTATGCACTCACTGACACAATTTTGCAAATTGTTTATTTGCATATTTACTTGTATCTATTTTTAAATAATAAAACAATAGAAATTTTAACTAAACATATACCACCTTTTTTCCCATCATTTCTCCCCAGAAGTAACTACTATCTTAAAGTTAGTCCACCGTGTCATGGTCTGTCTTTTTATACTCTCCACATTACTTTGCTTGAACATATGATAAACAGTATTGCCACATGTGTTTAAACTCTCTCTAGAGGATGCATACATTTGCCTTTCTGCTTTTTTGTCTGAAGGAATTTTTCTGTCTGAGGCAGTGTTCCACACCTGCTTTTTAACTTTTTTTTTTTAATCCGATGGTATTTTCTGTTTGTGCAGAAGAACTCAGGTCATCCGTGGCAGGTCAGAAGTACGGACGAGTTTATAGCCCTGGAGTTTGCTGGAAATATGACCCCAACAATCCAACCATGATGGCATAGTTATTATTGCTCAGAAGGAGGATAAGTAGTAAGTTGACTTTAAAATATTAACAGCATAAGGTGCAGAAGGACCTAAAACAGTAACATTCACAAAGGTGGTTTGTGTGGGCAGCCAGGAGCCCAGGAGGGAGAGTGAGGTCTGGAGAGGAAACCTGCCCTCAGGATCTAGGTTCTAAATGCCGCTCAGTTCCATCTTTCCGCTGTCTCCCATTTGCTCTTTGATGCATCTATTACACAAGCATGTGTTGGTGCTGTTATATCCACAACTGGAGGACGTCTGGGGAAAATGAGCAGGAGGTGGCTACCGCGTTTGACACACCCTGTGTCAGTTTCTTCCGTTCACAATTCCCACTCTTCTTCCAGTGCTCATGTTACAAACAAATGTGCTAATGTCACTTAACCCAAAACCTGTAGAGAATTTTCTGCCTCTGGGGGTACCTCAGACTAAGACAAGTGGTCTAAAATGTACTCTTTGCACCAATTCTCTATTTGTGTCCAGCCATTTATTTTCATGACCCCGGCACATACACGGCGGCCACGCTGAGTCCTTTGACATTCCAGAACAGTCATGCTAATTTACATCTCCACGCTGTGGCCTGATTTGCACACGACATGCATACGCCCGTGCCTGCTCTGCCGTTGTTACCCCCTTGCCTGGGATGCCCCTGCCAAGTGCCTCTGAGGTCCTACTCCTTCAAGATTCCACTTGACCTTATTCTTAAAGCTGGGTTTTCGGCCCCAATTTTTCATAATACTTTGCCAGTTGTGGGATTTACAACAGTGTTTTGCTGGATGTGCTCTCATACCGTTACACCCCTGTGCTTGTCCATAAGATATGGATTCCTTGATTGCATGAGCTGTGTCTTCATGCTGCTGATTCTGTATAGTTATTGTAAATGTCAAGTCAATATCTGAGTAATAGACCAATAAAAATCTAATTAGAGTAAATACCTATCCTAAACATATTTTTATAATTTTGTGGGCTAGATTTAACTTATTCAATAGATCAGAAGTTTTAACTGCAGTTTTTAAATTGCAATGTGGTAGATTGAAAATTATCCCAATTGTTTATCTTTCCCCGATAGCCACACCCTTGCTTTGGCTTCCTCGTCGAGAGAGCAGTCTCCCCCACCCTACATGGTGAATTTTAGCTATGAGATCTGTTTTGGACCAAGGTATGTACATGAAAATGAGCCAGGTATGAATCAAGGCTATAAGGGGACTCCAGGATGCTGGTTTTTGTGTGTGTTTTTTCTGTGTGTGGCTGTATGTGTGTGCGTGTGTGTCTCTGACATCACTATGGGAACAACTTCCTTCCTGGAGAAGAGAAATCTGGCTGTTCACAGGTTGTCGGAATTCACCTCCAGTAGAAAATCTAACAGTCAATTTTATCATGTAAAAATGTTCATCTAAAAACATGGCAGGATAAAATAATAAATCCATTGTTATTACCACTTTCCCTAATTTTATTATTTTTGCCAAGTCAGTTGATTGAATAAATTATCTCTAGGTTCAAATCAGTACCAGCCAGCTCATGTTTTCACATACTGCCTCCAAAAAGATGAATGGCCAAAACCTGTTTGGCTCGATGGATAGAGTGTCGGTCTGTGGACTGAAAGGTCCCAGGTTCGATTCCAGTCAAGGGCATGTACATTGGTTGCAGGCGCATCCCCGATAGGTGGTGTGCGGGAGGCAGCTGGTCGATGTTTCTCTCTCATCAATGTTTCTAGCTCTCTATCCCTCTCCCTTCCTCTCTGTGGAAAATCAATAAAATATATTAAATAAATAAATAAAAATAAAAAAGATGAGTGATCATCTTTCATGACTCTTTCAACATAGGAATGAAAATCAACAGAAATAGTGATATTAAAAAAGCTCAACATATTAGAGGAGAGAAGTAGCAATTATTTTCCATTGACTTGTGTTATAGGTTTATCACATAACCAGCTGCATTCCATTCACATAATTCAGACAAGCCTCTGGCACTGGAAAACTAATTATACCTTTTTTTATACTTAATAGATCCCATAAATCATAATGTTCAATTTTGTAGCACAATACTTTACCTTACACATGATTGAGAGAAATGTAGCTTTTCTGGTAAGAAAGGAACATAACAGAACAATTATGAGTAAATTAAAAATCACTGGTCTATACATTTACACTGCCATTAGATCATTTTATTATTTTGATTACTCGAGGTTTATGTTTAAAGTCTTGCCTCTTTCTCTCCAGGTACATTTTTTTCCCAATTAAAGCTATAATGCATCCACAGTTCAAAAGTGGAACCATAGCAACACAACCCAGGTATATCCACTTCAAACCAAATAATTCTGTTCAAGTTGGTTTCTTTGTCTCATTCCTGCATTTTAACAGGAGGCAATCAAATTAGAGTAAATACCTAGCCTAATCATAGTTTTTATAATTTTGTGGACTAGATTTAACTTCTTAAATAGACAAGTTTTAACTATAGTTTTTAACTATAGTTTTTAAATTGCAATTGTGATAGATTGAAAATTTTCCACAATTGTTTATCTTTTCCAGTTGTGGGAGACATAGTTGTGGTAGAATGTAGCCAACCATGTAAAATTCTATGTGAAGGAGGCTTCTATTTGGGTTTCATTTAGGTCTGAAAGGTAGAATCAAAATGAGTTATTGAGGGATTTCAAAATATTTTTATTGGGAATCTGGAAATATTTGTATTCTGTTACATCTTTTAATTTTTTAAATTTAAATTCTTTATTTTTTTAAAGCATGTCTTTCCATATGTCTTTACATATGCCTCCATTTCCCCGCCCCATTGACCTCTCCCTGGCCATGCCCATCCTAGCACATGCCCTACCCCTCGTGTCTGTGTCCATTGGTTATGTTATATGAACGCATACAAGTTCTTTGGTTGATCTCTTACCTTCCCCCACCCCTGCCCCATTTCCTGGTTTTTCAGCCATTCTGATAGGTGTGAAATGATACCTCATTGTTGTTTTGATTGCAATTTACCAACTTCCCTTCTGGAAGGACACAATAATTCTACATGAACATGGTGATAATTTGCTGATTCCAGCCTATCTCTACCTTAAAAGAATCAGTTAACAGCTTCTCTGTTTCAGTCTTTGACCTCATTCAGGTAACTTCCATACCCTATGTAGGCAGGGACCCCAGCCCCTGTAGGCAGGAAGCAGTTACTGAAGACTGTCCCTCCTCATCAATCCTAAAATATTTTAGGGATGAAGGCCTCTAAACAGAGAATGAGACAGACCAGTAAGCCAAGACAAACTGAATAGGGAAACAGACAGATAAACAGCAATTTGCAGCCATAATTGTTTGCTTTTCTCCTCAATCAAGAGGGTAAATTTTTAAAATCACTCTACAAAGGGAAAGAGATAGCAGAAATCCAATTAGTGCTATTTCCCAACTACACCCAAGGACAGTTGAAGTTAAGAGAATAAATCTCATTTTGGTACATCAGCATAAAGCTAATGAATAGCCTGACATTCTCCCTTAACACCTCCCCTAAATGCCCAGCCTTTAAAACCCCTCAAAAAACAAAGCTCACAGTGTCTGCTGTGCTCCCCGCCTTCCCAGGAGCAGGCTCTGCCCTCCTATTTCTTCCCTAGGAGGCATGCATCTCCTGAAGGTCACCTCATACAATAAACTCCTGACCTCTATCATAGGAAGCAGTATTTCTTTCAAATTGCAAGGAGGGCAATAGGCAGTGGCAGTTCATCCCGGGCAAATCCCCTGAAGCTGTCCCCAAGGCCTCCTTTTCTCTGACGTCTTAGTGAGCCAGAGCAGCCCACCTGGGCCCGTCTCCCAGCCTTTGCACGGCGTACTGTCCCCAGCTTTAGTAACCGTCCTCTAAAAATAAAAAAAATAAAAAATAGGGTGCTTATATAAAAAAGTCGTTAGCTGCTTTATAAAATGGAGATTTCTACTTGTATATAGGTTATTGTCATATTTTATTAAGTATATGTCAGGGATTGGATCATTTTGGCTTTATGGTAATCTTTATCATGAAAATTGTTATCATGTTCTTATTTGAAAATAGTGGCTAGCTGAGACTGGTTTGGCTCAATGGATAGAGTGATGGCCTGCAGATTGAAGGGTCCCGGGTTCGATTCTGGTCAAGGGCATGTACCTTGGTTGTCGGCACATTCCCAGTAGGGGGTGTGCAAGAGGCAGCTGATCTATGATTCTCTCTCATCGATGTTTCTAGCTCTCTATCTCTCTCCCTTCCTCTCTGTAAAAAAATCAATAAAATATATTAAAAAAAGAAAATAGTGGTTAAAAGGAACTCTCCCCCAATATCCTAGTGTCAAAGCTTATTAACTACCATCTTCTATTCTTGGCCTGTTATGATCAGGATCCAAACAATCTATTGTCACTCATGAGGTTACTTGTAAAATGGAAAAATTATAGATTTCTGTCTAGACTCTTATTTTTCCACATCTTCAAGTTTATTCCCTAAAAAACTTATCTTTGTCGATCAAAAATTCATATTCCTTTTGATTCAGAAATTTACTTTAAGGCACTTATATTGTAAGTTATCGTGTACTTGTCTACACAAATGTATTTTCTTTTATAATAGGGAAAAACTTTTTTACCTAAATGAAACAAAATAATTAATCCTGGTATATTCGGCACTACAAAGCAATAAATTAGCTTTTTACAAAGTTATATCTACAGTATGCATTATAAAATTAAAAGAGCAAGATACACAGTGTGAGTGGTTCTCTTCTGTCCCTTTCTATTCAATATGATTATCGGTTTATATTCTTATCTTCAGTGAAATTGCATGGACAGAAACCAGGTGTCTAAGTCAGAAGCCCAGTCTCCTTTGCACCTCCTTATCCCATGCTTATTATTGGCCAGAAAGTTCGGTGAATCTTGTCTCCAGAGTAACTCTCAAGCGCTGTTCCCTTTGCCTCATTCCAGCTGTCACAACTCTCTTTAGCTCTATGGCTCTTTGCTGAACTTCTGACCCTCATACAATAAACTCCTGACCCCTATCATAGGAAGCAGTATTTCTTTCAAATTTCTGATGAATTCTCTCCACTGCCTTCAACAGTATTTCTAGAGACACTTGATTATCTCTTTCAACAACTTGAATGATCTCATTGCTCCCATGATGAAATGCCTAACTTCCTGCCTCAGAGTGTTGTTTCTTCTGTAACATGGCAACAGCTGTCTTCTTCAGCAGGGGCCAGGTGTCTCTAAGTTAACAAAATGCACCTAGTGGAGCCTTCCCCTGTTTCATTCGGACAGCTGCTCCTCAGCCTCAGCCAGCCTTTGCCAGCTGAGGGTCTGTTTCCAGTGTCTCCCATTATCTCTGTGCGTTGTTAAATATGCAATGCCAACTTTAATGTCACTTTCCTTTCATAGCTATGTCTGGCCAACCCTTTCTTCTCCTACCCAAGTTTACATTAAGCATTCCTTCATCTGTGTTCAGAATACTCCATCTATATTCTTATAATATTTTTATCACCATGTATTTTAGTTTTCATATGACATGTCTGTCTTTCCCCTTCAAATATGATCTCCATGAGGGTAGGGGGTATAATATATATTTTGTATAATTCTCAAGATTGGGGTCCTTCACAAATTAGAAAGTATCAAAAAGTAAGACCATAAACAAAATACTTCATAGACAGAAAAGTGTTTTGTTAATTCAGCCTTAAAGTCTAGGGGAATGAGCTGTGCTAAGTGAAATAAGCCAGTCAGAGAAAGACTCACATCACAGGATCTCATTCATTTGTGGAATCTAATGAACAAAATAAACTTTTGAACAAACAGGATCCAGAGATATAGAAACATGGAACAGACTGATGAATCTCAGAGGCAAGGGAGAAGGGTGAACTGGAATATATTATCCAAAGAACTTATATGCATAACCCATGGACACAGAAAACAGTGCTGTGAAGGCTTGAGAGGGTGGGTGGTGGAAGGGGGTCCTTGGGGGGAAACATCTGTAATACTTTCAAAAATAAATATAAGTTTAAAAACTATTTAGGGAAATGGTAAATGCTTCACCAAGGAGACATTTTTTTTTCTCAAATTAATCTTAAAGACCAAATAGAAATTTCCAAATAGGAGATAAGGGGGTGAAGGGTGAAAGTCAGAGAAATAGATTTTATGCTCAGGAAACAAGCACCTCCACCCTCATCTAGAGGGTGGCCAATGTTGGATTTAAAGGCTGACAACAATGGCGAATGGCTTTGGATGAGGAAAGGTGGGGATGTCAGGGACTCACACTGTGGACTGAGCTCACAATGATAGGTATGCTCTCAGTGGCAATGTACGGTCTTGGGATACAATCTCACAGGAAGTGGGGAGTCAGGGATATTTTTTTTTTTGCATAGAATGTTAACATGATTTATCTTAAATCTGTTACTGGAAAAAAATAGCTCTGTCAGCTATGTACCAAACTGCTTGGAAGAGCAACTGGATGGAGAGAGGACACACTTGAGGTTGCTGAAAATACACAAGCTAGAGAGGATGAAACACTGAGTTTGAAGAGATGTCTACAGAGCTTGCAGTTTGTGAACTCTGGTGTCTTGACTAAGGGGACAACAATTTCCCAGACTTCTTTTCTGGCTGGAAGGCTCACTGATCCACCCACATGCTCACTTCTTGTCTTTAACTCTCTTCTGAGAGAAAACCCCCACACCTCTGCCTCAGTCTGTAGCAGGGACTCCTGGTCATGTACATCCTCCAAGCTCTTCTTCAGCTAGTCCAGCAGCACATGCCTTCCATAGGAAGGGTCTCTGTTCATCTTCGGTTAGTACTAGGCTGTGAGCATCTTGGGGAATGTGCCTGGGACTTGTACTGCAGCATCTCTTTTTATCAAAGCATTGTAGTGACAGTAGACTTTCACTGAATCAATGCAGAAAAGGACTGACAAAGTACTTGTAGTGAATATGAGCTACCACATAGATAATAAAACTGAAATTATTACTTCCTTTTCAATTTTTCCAGGTTTGTTTTGCTGGCTTTGTACTATTTCGCCTCAATAATTTAAGAGTATGATTTTTTAATGATTAAGTATACAAAATGAATTGTTAAATTTTATTTAATAAAACACATATTGTGTGTTAAGTGCTACATCCTCAAAAAGCTGAGGTAGATACAGCCATGACATTTTAATTAAATTTCTCTCATAAAAGCTGTCTAAAAATTGTTCTGTGTAATGAGGTTGCATTATAGAAAGCTCACACTGAAATAGTGCTGACAATTTTCAGGCAATTGATGTGTAATGATGAACAAAATAAAATTTCATAAGGTGTATAAGACGACTTTTTGGCCCTGAAAAATATGCCTCCAGGTGGGGGGTAGTCTTATACGGCGAGTATATAACAAACTCTGTATTTTTTGTGGAAATGTTAGGGGGTCTTCTTATACGCCCAGTTGTCTTATACGCCAGCAAATACGTATTTTTCAGGGCAAAAAAAAATCGTCTTATACACCGGCAAATACGGTAATTCCTTTATTAATGAATTAAAATTGTGGAAATTTTTACATTTTGAATATGATTAACATGTATGTCAGATTCTACATATAATAGATTATATTCCTTTTTAAAAAATATATTTTATTGATTTTTTACAAAGAGCAAGGGAGAGGGGTAAAGAGTTAGAAATATCGATGAGAGAAAGATCAATCAGCTGCACCCTGCCCACCCGGTACTGGGGATGTGCCCACAACCAAGGTACATGCCCATGACTGGAATCAAACCGGGACCTTTCAGTCCGAAGGCCGACGCTCTAGCCACTGAGCCAAACCAGTTAGGACAGCGTATATTCTTTATTATTTTAAAATATAAAACTATGAAATGTTTTAATTTATTTCTAATCTAAAAATGGCCAACTTTATCTACTTAAAAGGGAATGGCTATGTCAATTATGAATAAACTTCTGGTTTGCATTAAAATTTATTGTCTATGAGTCTATTCTAGTAAGAGTGGAAAGAACACCATTTCTAATATATCACTGTTTCATACATCACTCATTGCTACCCAATTAAATACCCATTCACATCAATTTAATAATATATATGATCTCATAGTAATTTAAAAATGCTTATAGAACACATAACTAGACTAAACTGTAGATAATGAAATTATAAAGCACCCTCTGTTTTGTAGAATAAGTTCTTATTTTAGAAAATTTGTCAGTATATAACAAAAGATGTGGAAATATAGGTTGATCATAGAGGATTTTTAGGGCATTGAAAATGCTCTGTATGATAGTATAATGATGGATGCATGGCATTATACAGTTGCCCACCCTCACAGAATGTACACCAACAGTGAACCCTAATGTGAATTATGGACGTGGGTTATTGTAATGCATTGATATGGATTTATCCTAAGTTAAAAGAAAAAAAAGGCCATTCTTGTGAGTGATATTGATATTTGGGGAGGTTATGACCCTGTGAAGGATTGGGGTATATGGGAAATTTCTTTACTTCCCTCTTAAGTTTGTCATAAACCTAAAACCATTCTAAAAATGCACAGTGCCAGAGCTTGTAATAATATTGCTTGTCTTCTCATCCACCCAGAATAACCTTGTAGTCACTGGGACTTGGATTTATGTGGTAATTCTGAAAAGATTAAAAAAGAAATAACAAACACAAGGAAAACAACAAAATATGTCCTCTGTGAAGGAGAGATTGAGAGTTTTAAAAAGAGGATGAACATAAAAGGCTGTTTTAATATTTAAACCAAAACAGAGGAAAACTTCAAGTCAAAATCAAACAGTGAAAGGTGTTTAACAAGGTGGCTTTGTTTCTGTCAGCCTCTCTATTGATTTCATTGGGCAGCCTTGTTGGCTTCAGAATGAGATAACAATCCAATCACTTCTCCCTGCCTTCACCTCAACAGCCCTGATTTGAATCTCGACAACTCTCACCTGATTGCAGTAAGCAAGCCTGCCTGATCTTCCTACTGAACCTTAGTCAGCGCCCCTCAGTCACATCACAGTGTGATACTTGTAAACCAGATTATTCTGCTTCTGTATCAAAACCCACGAGTCCCTGTTTCTCTCAAACCTGGAGCCACATTTTTAGTGATCTCTGAGGTCCTAGCTTCTCAGCACAGTCCCACCTTCCTAACCTCCTATCTTCCTCTCTCCTCCTTGCTTCAGACCCACTGACCAGCAGACTTCTATTATATGAAACAACACTAAGGTTGCTCTGACTCCTGTTTTTGTTCTGACACTTTTGTTGGCCTGGGATGATATTTTTATAGATAGCCTTATGTTTAAAGCCTTGCTGCCTTCAAGTCTGCACAAATGTGACCTTCCCAACCACAGGACTTAATAGGGAGATCTTTATCCCTCATTAGCCTTCCCAATCACCATTATCTGTTTAACTTATTTTCTTTTCCATTTAGTTATCTTAAGCAGTTAATATACTAAATTATGCATCTGTTATATTTCTTACATCCTCAATGTACTGTAACTCCATAATGGTAAGGATATTAGTCTGCTATATTCAATTTTGAGAATCACAGACTCTAAAATATTTTTAATACATAGGGTGTATACTGTAAGTACTCCTCGAGTCAACTAGTAGATAAAGAATAACTCAAGTCTTTAGACTTAAAAAAAATATTGAGCAAAATAAAGTAAATAAAAAGAAAGATCCATGGATTGTAGTTAAATCAAATAAAGCTAAGGCTAAACAAAGACTCTAAAAGTTTCTTAATAGAGAAAAGTACTGCATAAAAATAATTGTGGTTCCAGATTTCTCTTTAACAATCTGAATTTTTAGGAAAGCAACAAAGTATGTTCTCAAAGTTCTGAGTGAAATGCTTTTGAACTAGATTTCTATATGTTGCAGTGAACAATTACTATGTAAGAGTGCGGAGTAAATACATTTTTAAGTTTCTTAGACCTTGATAAGGTTTTTTTTTCCTCACAAAGTTTTTTGAAATTAGTTTAATAAAATGTTTACGTGAACCTGAAATAATAGAATAATTAATAATTCTGATTCAGGAAATAAGAAGTTACAACTGGAACACAATACAATAAAATCCAACGATGAGGGGAGCAGTGAATCTACAAACCAGTTGGTGCAAATGAGTGTGAGAAAGGAGAGAACTTCAACAGATCAAAGAGATTGGGAAATCTTTATGTATAAAGGAAATGCATGTAAACTTTGTCAATAAAAACGGAAAGAAATAAAAAAATCTCTGTGAAAGACACACTAAACAGAACATATTGAAAATATGAAGCAAAACCATGACACAATTTTGAGCTACCACGTGTGTGAGAAAAGCCTACCAGTTCATTCTTAATTTTGTGCTGATCTCTTTCAGGTTCCACAGGTATAGTTATGTGAAAATATACTGCATAGTGTTTTCTATTGATGCAATCATGTTACCATGTTTGGTGGAAATACATATTTATATTATAATGTGGGGATGCTATTTATACTGTATCTAATTTATATAATCAGTATTTATACAAGCACCAAATGTACTTACAAATGAGATGATCCATTTCCATCTATGTTTTCTAAAATAAAACATGATGGAATTGATATATCTATGTTAAATCCAAGTGGTTGGGTGATGGAGTCTTCTGTAGCAATGATAATTACTTCATCCTTTATAGTAGTGTGAAGTTAGTATATATGTTTTAAAGATAATGATTCAACAAGACAATGTTTAAGTATATATTTGAGGTTAACCATTAGGACAAAGAAATAAAAAAAATGCAAAATAGGAAATGGAGGAGCAGATTTATCAGGTGATGTTAACTTACTGAATAGTCCTCTTCTAATGTGGGGTTAATATAATGCATATAAGTTTTACAAATTGAGAACAGGAGTAAAAAGTATAAAGTTATTATGAAAATTACAAGAAGAACTAAAAATAGAAGTAGTTAACAGTTAAAATGAAATATATGTATAGAATCTAAATAATATATTAATTTAATTTTGTTAATTTCTTATTTGTGGGATTTCAGATCATTTCATTGATTTAAAAGTTATTTATATATGTCTATGTTTTTACACTTTATAGCCAGGTAAAAAAGTTAAAATTATTAAGTTGAAATGTAATTTGATGTCTCAAGAGTAGAAGCAATTGTACACACAATTTTTATAGATGCCAAAGAAAGACAAAAGTCTAATGCCAAAAAGCAATGATATTGTCCAGGAGCAAGTAAAAGAGGCTTCCAAAGAATATGAAAATTCACGTGTGCTTTAAAGAAAGAAAGGAATTTCATTTTCTGAGGAGAAAAAAATATAAAAGCATACTATAAAAAAAATTTAAAAGCAGAATTCATAATGTGGGATATGGATAAGTTAATTAATTAATAGATTACTAAGGTAATTTTTTCCTTATATTGAATTTATGTTTAATTGCTGCTGGGAAAGACATTAATGTAATATGTCCAGCCAAAAAACAAACAAATAAAAAAACCAGGAAGACAACAGTGAGTTAACATTGCATATCTAAATGAGTATATTATAGGTTAATATAATAAAACCCTAATATGCAAATCAACTGAACAGCTGAACAACCGATAGAAAAACCAGTCACTATGATGAGCACTGACCATTAGGGTGTAGACACTCAACAACGGAGCTGCCCCCTGGTGGTCAGTGCACTCCCATAAGGGGAGCACTGCTCAGCCAGAAGGCAGGCTCACAGCTTGCTAGTGCAGTGGCAGTGGCAGGAGCCTCTCCCACCTGCACATCAGTGCTAAGGAGCAGTGAGTCAAGTCATAAGGAGTAGCAAGCAGATGGGCAGTAAGGAGTGAGGGGTCCCGGACTGCAAGAGGGATGTCTGACTGCTGGCTTAGGCTTGATCTCCGGGGATTGGATCTAAGCCAGCAGGCAGACATTTCCCAAGGGATCCCAGACTGCGAGAGAGTGCAGGCTGGTCAGAAGGACTCCCCACTCCAGAACACGAATTTCGTGAACCAGGCCTCTACTAGTAATATATATATATATATATATATATATATATATATATATATACACACACATATATACATATATATGTGTATATGTATATATATGTCACATTTAAAGAAACCTGTCTTTATCAACTGTTGATAAAAAGTGAATAGACTCTCAACCTCTTTAGAAAACAGACTTTGAAAATAAGGTTAGACCATATTTTTATTTTTTTTAAATAAATCTTTATTGTTCATATTATTACAAATGTTCCTCATCCCCCCCCCCATTGCTCCCCTACACCAAGTTTCCATTCAATTCTCTTCCCTTTCCCCATTCCCCATTGTTCTCATCCATAGGTGTAGTTTATGTTCAGTCTCTTCCCCCCCGGCTCCACTCCCCATTTCCCCGAGAATCATCAGTCAACTCCCCTTCCATACCTCTGATTCTATTATATTAACCAGTTAATATTGTTCATCATGATTTTTACTTCTCTTGGTTTTTAGACTCACTTGTTGATAGTTACGTGTTTGTTCATAATTTTTCTCTTTATTTTCTTCCTCTTCCTAAAGAACCCCTTTTAGCAATTCATATAATTCTGGCTTGGCAGTGATGAATTCCTTTAGCTTAAATTTATTTGTGAAGCTCTTTATCTGGCCTTCGATTCTGAGTGATAGCTTTGCTGGGTAGAGTATTTTTGGCTGTAGGTTCTTGTTATTCATCACCTTGAATATTTCTTGCCATTCCCATCTGGCCTGCATGGTTTCTGTTGAGAAATCAGCTGACAGTCGTATGGGTGCCCCTTTATAGGTAACTACCTGCTTTTGTCTTGCTGGTTTTAATATTCTCTCTTTGTCTTTTGCTCTTGGAATTTTAATTATGATGTATCTTGGTGTAGTCCTCTTTGGGTTCCTTTTGTTTGGGGTTCTGTGTGCTTCCTGTATGTGTAAGTCTATTTCTTTCACCAGGTGGGGGAAGTTTTCTGTCACTAATTCTTTCAATATGTTTTCAGTATCTTGCCCTCTGTCATCTTCTGGGATGCCCATAATTCTGATGTTGGTTCGCTTGAAGTTGTCCCAGAGGTTTCTTACACCATCTTCAACTTTCTGGATTCTCTTGTCTTCTTGCTTTTGTGGAGGAGTGTCTTCTGGCTCTTTGTGTTCCAAATCTTAGACTTGATTCTTGCAATCTTCCAATCTGTTTTTAGGACTCTGTATAATATTATTTATTTCAGAGATTGTATTCTTTATTTCTAGTTGACCCTTTATTATTTCTTGTTGATCCCTTATCATATCTTCATAGGTCTCATTTATTTTATTGGCCTTTTCTAAGAGATTGTTGAACAACCTTATAAGTGTGGTTTTGAACTCTATATCCAGTCGCTTTTTGTCCTCCATTTCTTTCGTTTGTGATCTGTTTCCTGGTTTTGGCATTTTCGCTCCTTCCCTGAGTTAGTTGGTAGGTTGGGAGGATCAACTGTGTCTATGCCAGGAGACAACCTTATTCCTCTAGACTTGGAAACCTGCAAAAGCCTCTCTGAGTTCAGCTTGGATGGGGCAGAGTTTCAGGGCGGAACCTACAGCCTTGGCTTCCAGTTAGCCCCGCCCTCTGAGGTTCCTGAGTCTCAGTGTACCTAGTTGTCCTTTGGTATTTGCTGCAAGCTCCTCTGAGAGAAAGGCGCCCTAGAGCTTCGCCCGCTACCAGACAGTGTAGTCTCTCCCCCAACAAGCCCACAACTGGGGTTCAGAGCAGTTGGAAGTGGGGTTAAGAACAGTCCGGAGCTTATGTCTCCTTCCTGCTAGGGCAATCTCGCAGCCCAATCAACAGTCTGTCCTCTGTGCGCGCAATGTGCGGACTCAGGGGCTCTGCCTTCTGCTGCTCCCCTGAGCTTCTGTCTTACAGACCAGATTCCCTCTGTATGAGGCTGGAGCCCAAGGGTCTTGCCCAGGACTGGGGTTCAGTGCAGTTAGAATTGGGGCTCAGCACATTCCTGTGCTTTTGAGTCCTTCCTGCTGGGGCAATTCAGCAGCTCAGTGAACAGTCTGTCCTCTGCACACAACGTGCGCGACTCCGGGGTTCTGCCCTTCACAGCTCCGCTGAGCTTCCGCCTTACAGCACAGATTCTCTCTGTATGAGCCTGGACCCCAGGGTCTCACCCAGAACTGGGGTTCAGTGCAGTCGGAGTTGGGGTTCAGCACAGTCCGGAGCTTTTATCTCCTTCCTGCTAGGGAATGCCAGCCAGGCACTCAGCCGCCCCTCCTCTCGGGCTCTGTCCTCTCCCCATGCGCACACTGTGTCTCTGTACCTTAAGCTTTTACAGCTCCTCTGATTTTCCTTCTGGTTTTCTCTTTCCTTCTAGTTGTAGAATTTCCAGTCAGTCAACTTTCCTGTAGTTCTGGATAGTGTCCACTCTATATTTTAGTTGTATTTTTTGAAATTGTTGAGTGCAGCTGCAGTTAGGTGTTTACCTCTGCCGCCATCTTGTTGCTCTCCCTTAGACCATATTTTTAAATAGTTGTTTCCTGAAAATGCATGCAATTTGTTCTTCCCTAATAACCATGAATAGGAATTGTTTTATTTCTCTTTTATTTGTAGTGTTTCATATTCTAATCATACACAAATTAATTATGCGTTTATATGTTAATATTTATGCACACAGGATAGTTTGTGTACAATATCTGTGTATGACAATGTTTATTTTATTTTAAAAACTTAAAAATCAAAGTAGTTTTTTGAAGAATGCACTTTATAAAGAATCAAAACAAAGTATTCTAGTTTTTGCCAAATGTGAATAATCTATAACTTTAGATTTCAAAATAGTAATTATTGAGTGATCTTAAAATCAATTAGCCTTGACTAATGAATTAAGGATTGCATAGCAAAGTGATTCATGTAGTCTCAAAAGAATGGAAAGGGATATGCCCTTAATGTACCAGAGAACCCTATTCTACAGAGACCAAAATTTGCATCTAGCGCAGCTGTTTCAACATCTGTTTGCCTGTTCTCTGGGGAAGAATAAATCTTGAATAAAAGGCAATTAATAGAAAAAATGTGCAAAAAGCAAATCAGTAGCATCAAGAAAAACCCTCTTTTCTGAGAGTTATAATAGATTTATTGATTTCTCTTATTTATTGACTTAAACTCTTCTCTACTGTTTCAAAATATATGAATGTATCACATTTTCTTCATGGTTCTATAACACATATTAATTTGTAAATGTTTTACTTAATCTAGACTCTACCTTAGTGGTAACTTATAAAGCATTCATAATATTTGTAAAAGAAACTGAAACATCAAGCACATGCAAGATAAATTGTGTGCTCTGATAATAGAATTCATATTCATGAATAAGCAAACATATTTAGTGGCAAAAATATCAGTTGATATATTCATTCCAAATAATGTTGAATATGAGTTAGTGTCAATAGTTTCAAATGAAAAAATAAATTTATTTTTCTCAATACATATAGTCATGTGCAAACAATAAAACAATAAAAGGAAGAAAAAGAAAGAAGTTTTGCTTTCATAGACTAGTAATCATGGATTTGTTCTTTTTATATATTTTAATTAATTTTGCATTTAATATAGTTTTGTATTATTTTCAGGTATACAACATAGTGGTTAGACAATCATACAACTTACAAAGTGTTTCCTCTGATATTTCTAGTATCCAACTAATACCATACCATACAGTTATTACAATATTATTTACTATATTTCCTAAGCTGTACTTTATATCCCAATGACTATTTTGTAACTACAAACCTGTATTTCTTAATCCTTTACCTTTTTTACCCAGTCACCCAAACCTCCTCACATGTGACAACTCTCAGTCTGTTCTCTGTATCTAAGAATCTGTTTCTATTTTGTTTTTCATTTATATTGTTCTTTAGATTTCATATGGAAGTGAAATAATGGAGTATTTATTTTTCTTTCTCTTTCCAACTTATTTCACGTACTATAATATTCTCTAGGTCCATCCATGCTGTAGCAAATGGTAGGATTTCTTTCTCTTTTTTTTATGGCTTTTTCTTATTCATACTAAAGGACCGGTGCACAAAATTCATGCATGGATGAGAGGGGGAGTGTCCCTCATCCCTCAGCCCATCCTGCACTCTCTCCAATATGTGATCCCTCTCACCATCCAGGACTGCTGGCTCCCAACCATTCATCTTCTTGCCTGCCTGATCAGCTCCTAACCACTCCCCTGTCAGCCTGATCAACATCTAATGGCTCCCCTACTGGCCCAGTCACCCTTAACTGTCCTCCCCTGCAGGCCTTAGCACTCCTAACTGCCCTCCTTTTCAGGCCTAGACCCTCCCAACTGCCCTCTTTTACTGGCCTGATCGCCAACAACTGCTCTCCCTTGCTGGCCATCTTGTGGTAGCCATCTTGTGTCCACATGGGGCCAGCCATCTGACTACATGGAGGTAGCCATCTTGTGTGTTTGAGTGATGGTCAATTAGCATATTACCTCCGTATTGTATAGGACTATTGGCCCAGTACAGTATTTGAGAACATTGAAAGGAAATTAATTAGAAGAAATATTTTAATATCACTATCCCCCCTTTCTCTGTAATAGAAGTGTTAGGTCAATCACTTAGCCTTTTATACATGCCAGCAAGAGTTTTATATGTATCACACATACAGGGGTCAACATTTATTTTTAAATTTCGAGTGCATGTCATATGTATCAGCTGGTTGGGCCCACATATGGTTGGTCACTTAGCTTTTCAGATAGATAGATAGAAAGATAGATAGATGATAGATAGATAGATAGATAGATAGATAGATAATACCCTGTTTCCCCCAAAAGGGGTGGCCCTAGCAACCAGTTTATGGTAAATTAATTTTCATTCTGAGACAGAGCCTGAGGACCTTATTTTCGGGGATGCCTTATATTTCACTCAGAAGGAAACCTGTAAGTAGGTCTTATTTTCAGAGATTGTCTTATTTTTGGGGAAACATGGTAGATAGATTTTTTAATCTCTTATTTATTTTTTCTTTCTCTTCAAGAAGACCTTTTCTCTTTTTTATAATACTGGTTTGGTGGCGATAATCTTCTTTAGCTTTTTCTTATCTATGAAAGTCTATCTTTTGACTCTAAATGGTAACTTTGCTGACTAGAGTAATATTGGTTGTAAGTCCTTGCTTTTCTTTTTTTTCTCTTGGTTTTCATCACTTTAAATATTTTGTGCAAAGTTTCTGTTGAGAAATCAGCTGACATTCATATGGATGCTTCCTAGCTGCTTTTCTCTTGCTGCTTTTAAGATTCTCTGTCTTTAACCTTTGGTATTTTAATTATGTTGTGTCTTGGTAAGGGCCTCTTTGGGTTCATCTTGCTTGGGACTCTGTAGTTCCTGGACTTGTATGTTTATTTCCTTCACCAGGTTAGGGAAGTTTTCCGTCACTATTTTTTTTTAATTGATTTCAATATTTTGTTCTCTTTCTTTACCTTCCTGAACTCTCATGATGTAAATGTTAGTACACTTGAAGTTGTTCCAGAGCTCCTTACACTATCCTCATTTTGGGGGGATTCTTTTTTCTTTTTTCTGTTCTGATTGAGTCTCTTCAGCTTTCTTATCTTCCAAATCACTGATTTAATCTTCTGCTTCATCTATTCTACTGTTGATTTCATGTAGTTTATTCTTCATTTCAGTAAGTGTATTCTTTTTTTTTTCTAATTTGTTCTTTTTTATGGTTTACAAGTTCTTTTTTTTCTTTCATAATTGAGATTTTATTGTATTGAAGATGGGTACACAGACATTTCAATTTGTATACAATTCTTAACATATGTACCAAAAATGTAAAGTCATATAGTTATGATTATTTTTTAAACAATTATCCCAGTGACTTTCCAGCTTAAAATTTAGAGGCCAACTTTCCTTAATAGAATATCAAGTACTGATATCTTCAAATGTTGATACACTGTTACATGAAAGTCCAACTAATTCACAATTTAATAACATATATTCTACATAATCAAATTCTCAATCTTTCAAGGCCCATTAACAAAATTACTAGGAAAATTGAACTACCACACTAAAAATGTTATAGGTGCATAAAATTCTGACAGGGAGAGCCAAGATCAAGGAGTGTTTATTAATTTTAGGAAACAATTCTACCAAAAACTTGTGAATAGAAGTAATTTAAAATGTTCAAGACACAGTAAAAACATGACTGACTCCAAATTGCCATTTAGTATGCTTTGTATTATCCTGTATAATAAAAGCCTAATATGCTGAGTGTCTGGTCGACCCATCAGCCATTCAACCAATAAAAGCATAGTATGCTAATGATATGCTAATGTCACTCAACTGCTTGCTATGATGTGCACTGACCACCAGGGGGCAGACAGTCGACCATCCGACCAGTCACTATGACAGGCACTGACCACCAAGGGCAGACACTGTGACTGGTATGTTAGTTTGCTTCAAAGAACCAGAAGATCAGGACTGAGTGGGACAGGCCAGGCACACCCTGGAGCTCTCCTACAGTCCTTCCTCAGTTGGCCAACCTCCTGCATCCCTCCCTGGACCCTGTTGTGCACTGGTGGGGTCCCTCCAACTGGCCTTCACCCTCTCGCAATCCAGGATGCCTTGGGGGATGTTGGAGAGCCGGTTTTGGCCTGATCCACATTAAGTTTTTTGAGTATTCTTATATCCAATATTTTGAATTCTGTATCTGGTAGTTTGCTTGACTCCATTTCATTTAGTTCTCTTCCTGAATATTTCTTCTTTTATTTCACTTAGAGTCTATGTCTTTGTCTCCTCATTTTGGCTGCTTCCTTATGTTTGTTTATATGTATTAGATAGAGCTACTATGTCACCCAAACCTGGTATAGTGGCCTTCTGTAGTAGGTGTCCTATAGAACACATTGGCACAGCCTCCCCAGTCACCAGAGCTGGGCACTCCAGGTGCCACTTCCATGTGGACTGTGTGCACTGTCAGCCTTGATAGCTACTGGCATGTCAGTGGGAGGGATTGACCCCCTGGCTGAAAGACTGCAAGGACTTGCTATGACTATAGGGGAGAAACTGCTCTTTAGGGACCGATCCTACGGAGCATGACTTGCTTCAGTGGCACTTTGGTTCCCACCAACTCAGTCCTTTGAGTGTGTCACTTGTGGAGGTGATAGGGTTGTAATCTTCCATGGTCTGAAGCTATCTATCTGATGTATTGGCTATGGGGTCTCCCTGGAGGTCCAAGATCAGCCATTGCCTAAACCCTGCCTGGAGCCACCTGGCACTATCTACAGAGCAATCTTCAGATGGCTGCTATTTGTGCTGGGGTTAGAGGTGCCCAGAAGAGGCCAAGCTGTGAACCCATGCTGCCTTCCACTAGTGATAGGAGGCATGGAAAAACTTAGCAAGAGGTACACAGAGGCCTGAGGCTATTTGTTTAAGATATTTTAGGAAAACCTGAAGCATAAGCCAAGAAAGGCTGTTTTTTGTATGGTAAAGCCATTGGTAATGGCTTGGTGGTTTGGGAAGCTGGGTGGGGCAGGGTCTCAGGGAATCATTAAGCAGGGCTAGAGTACCAGCCAGGTTGATGGAGATGCAGATATGGCATGCGCTTGAGGGTCATGTGGGGATGGGCTCAGCGAAGGAACAATGGCCTGTGCTAGCACTTCTGTCTGGGAGAAATCTGCCCCTCCAGCCTTTAATCTGAAGCCAGACAATTCAGTTCCTCCCCACACTTCCAAGGCTCCTTTCAAGTTGTTGCCTCAAAATAAGTGAGTTTGAATAAGTATGTGTGGGCTTTTAAGAAGAACTTAGCCACAATCCCAGCTGGTTTTGATGGTCAGAAGTTGTGGGGGAGAGGAAGGGAAAAGTTGTTGCCTCAAAATAAGTGAGTTTGAATAAGTATGTGTGGGCTTTTAAGAAGAACTTAGCCACAATCCCAGCTGGTTTTGATGGTCAGAAGTTGTGGGGGAGAGGAAGGGAAAATGAACGGAAAATGGCAGCAGAACAGACGGATTTGTTTTGAGTCTAGTCCCAAAGCAGTAGAAGGAGTGCCTGAGAGTCACTCAGGAAGTGTTTGTTGGCAAGCTAAGGGGTAGCAGAACTCTAAGAAAAGGTGGGGGACTGCTGGATAGGGTCCCCTGACCAAACAGCCCGCACTGCAGCTGAGACCCCTCCCAGAGCTACGGGCTCAGAGGGAAAACTACTCCATCTTGCAAGGAAAAGTGGATCATATATGAGGCCTGAAAAACCCACAACAGCTGAGACCACAGAACAGCTGTGAGGCGCCAATCAGCACAAACACGTGGATTCAAGGGAGCTCTTCACTCAACCATGGAAAGGTCAGATTTTGCTGCAGATAACGTGAGGAATCTGGGTCCCGGAGGCGGTGGCGGCAGGGGCTGTGCAGCCACAGTGGATGTGACAGGGCTGTGCAGCCACAGTGGATGTGACAGTGGCAGCTGCGGCAGAGAGAAATGTGCCCACTGCAAGACCCTGAGGACCAGGGAAGTCTGTGCCCACAAAAGTCCCCCAATGTTGGGTCTGGCATAATCCGTGATTGTAGAAGGGGGTCCTCAAGGTTGCTAGCAGTGGGGATCTAGCAACCCATCCTGATCTGACATGGAGGGAGAGCATAAGAATTTGAAAGGTGTGCAGTCTGCTTGAACTTTCACAAAACCTGTCCTTCGAACACCTGGGCTTTCCCCCCTGCATTCCCTTGCTTCTGAGTACTAAGCAAAGACTACACAGTTTGGCATATCCTGGGAGACTGCAGGGGAAAATTGCCTTTCTGAAAACCAGGGACCAGAGAGGGGAGACCATCTGGGAGCCAGCTCCGAGTCAGGCGTCCTCCACAAACCAGTATTGAGAGCCATAGAGAAAGAAGGCTAGAGCAGCCAAAAAGATGGTGAAGTCAACCCAGAAACACTACCACCTGGGGGCTGAATTACAAACTGACTTCTTTTATTATTACTTTTACTAAATCAAAAACAAAAAGAACACAAGAAACTAAGAAACAGCCTACTTAAAAATAAGGACCAGCTTACAACACTGATGTGCAGTGGAACACAGGGAACTGTAATACTGTCTGGACTGAGAAACCAGCACACCAAACAGAATAACAGAGGAAGTGAATGATCTTCACTAATGCACATTTTTATGATAATTTTCTATTTCTCATTTTATTTTCATTTTTTACATCTTTTACATAAGAAACTAAGTTTTTCTTTTTTCCTCACTTGATTTTACTTTTTGATTATTACATTTTTAGTTTCAATCAGCATTATTACTCAGACTGCTATTTTACCTTTTTTGTTTCCTTTTTATTTTTTTAAGTGCCATTTTATTTCTTCTTTATTTTACTTTGGGATTAATGTTCTTCATTCTATTTTCATTTTTCTTATAGCATCATTTAACCCTATCTCAACTGGATCTTTATGCCATCACTCTATTCCTAACCTTTCCCCTTTTGGTGTCCTGTTTATCTTAACCCTTTCCTACTTTATATTTTCCCTATTCTTTCTGTATACTTCCTGCTAAAATTTTCACCCTACTTATATAATTTCCAATCCCCTGCTCCAAGCACACACACCACTCTCTTCGCTGTCTTAACTATAAAAAATTTTTTTCCTCTCTGACCTTTTGATGTTGTTTGCATGAATGTTGATTATATTGAATTTTTATGCTTTTAGTGATATTCATATGCTTATTCTCTTGTTGTTGTTGCTTGGTATTTTTTATTTGCTTCGTTTTTGTTTGTTTTTTACTTCTGTTTTCCCTTCCCTTGATTAATATTAGTGGGTGTTGTAGTTTGTATTAATCTCCAAGTACTGTTGCTGGCTTTTGCTGGGATTAGTGGTTGTTCTATTAGAATTAGAATAGAATTTTCTCCCCATATTAGAATTTTTCTCCCCATATATATATATAGTTTGTTCCTCTTTTCTCTCTTAGTCTCTTTCTTCTCTCTCTTACTTTTTTTCCTATTTCCCAACTTCATTTTGACACTCCTTTTTTTCTTTCTTCTTTTTCTCTTTTCTTTCCTTATTTTCCCCTCTTCTTTTTTTACTCTTCTTCTTTCTCTTCTATCTCTTATTTGCCTTTCTCTAGTGGTCACCTTTATTACAGGTTATTAATATCTCAGATATATTTTTGTTCAGTGTGTTTTGTGTTGTACCTTGTTGTGTTGTATTTTGTGCCTTTAAATCAACGCAGGAGAAAGAGAACTACATAACCAGACATCCTTAAAAGAGAGACCACAGGGAGACAAAGAAATAGCCCACATATGAAAGAAAAGCAGGGATCACTAAAAAAGGAAGTAAATGAATTAGAGACAAGCAACCTATCAGAGCAAGAATTCAAAGAAATGGCTGAAAACGGTTTTGCTCAGTGGATAGAGCATTGGCCTGCAGACTGAAAGGTCCTAGGTTCGATTCTGGACAAGAGCATGTACCTTGGTTGCAGGCACATCCCCAGTGGGGGGTGTGCAAGAGGCAGCTGATTGATGATTCTCTCTCATTGATGTTTCTAATTCTCTATCCCTCTCTATCCCTTTCTGTAAAAAAATCAATAAAATATATATTTTTTAAAAAGAATTCAGAGAAATGATCATAAGATGGCTAAAAGAATGGAAGACAAATTTGACAATATGAGTCAAGAGGAAATGAAGAAGAACCAAGAAGAAATGAAAAATGACATCACTACTGTAAAGAACTCAATATAAAGCATCAAGAGTAGACTAGAAGAAGCAGAGGACTGCATCAATGAGCTAGAAAACAAGATGGGAAAAATACTCAATTAGAGCAGCTTCTAAAAAAAAAATTAAAAAGCACGAGGAGAGCCTAAGGGAACTTTGGGACAATACAAAACAAAACAATATTAGAATAATAGGGGTTACAGAATGAAAGGAAACTGAATAAGGCATAGAAAACCTGTTTCAAGAAATAATGACAGAAAACTTTCCTGGGATAGAGAAGAAAGAAACCACACAAATCCAAGATGCTCGCAGAGTCCCAAGCAAAATGAATCCCAAAAGACCGACGCCAAGGCACATTATAATTAAATTAGCAAACACCAACGACAAAGTAAGAATCTTAAAAGCAACCAGAGAGAGACAGAAAGTTACACAAAGGAAACCCCATCAGACTAGCAACTGATTACTCAACAGAAATTCATCAGGCCAGAAGGGAATGGGACAAAATATACAAAGTCATGAAAAGGAAGGGTTTGAATCCAAGAATACTGTACCCAGCAAGGCTATCAATCAAAATTGAAGATGAAATCAGGAACTTCACAGACAAAAAGAGACTATGGGAATTTATCACCACCAAACCAGCAATGCAAGAAATGCTAAAGGGTCTGCTGTAAAAATAAAAAAGAAATAGGAAGTGAAGAAGGAACACAGAGTTTAGAATAAAAATGGCAACAAATCAGTACCTATCAATAATAATTTAAATGTAAATGGATTAAATGTCCCCCAAAAAACATAGGGTAATGGATTGGATAAGAAAACAAGACCCATATATCTGCTGTCTACAAGAAACACATTTCAGAAAAAAATACACACACAGTCTGAGGGTGAAGGGATGGAAAATGTGTTTCCAGGCGAATGGAAATAAAAAAAAGGTGAGGTAGCAACACTTATATCTGACAAATTAGATCTCAAAGTGAAGAACATAACAAGAGAAAATGAAGGCCACTTCGTAGTACTAAAGGGAGCAATCCAACAAGAAGAAATAACACTGGTAAACATGTATGCACCCAAAATAGGAGCACCCAAATACATAAAAAACTGCTGTAGGAAATTAAGGGAGAGATTAATAGCAATACAACCATAGTAGGAGATTTTAATACCCCACTGTCATCTTTGGACAAATCATCTAAACAAAAAAAAAAATCAGCAAAGAAACATCAATCCTAAATGATGCACTAGAACAGATGGAATTATTAGACATCTTCACAACATTTCACCCCAAAGCCACAGAGTATACATTCTTCTCAAGTGCACATGGGTCATTTTCAAAGATAGACCATATGTTGGGACGTAGGCAAAGTCTCTTCAAATTCAAGAAGATAGAAATCATATCAAGCATCTTCTCAGATCATAGTAGCATAAAATGAAAAACGACTACAATAAAAATAATCCAAGGAAATCAAACACATGAAGACTGAACAGCATGCTATTTAACAAGGACTGGGTTACCAGAGAAATCAAGGAAGAAATTAAAAACATCCTGGCAACAAATGCCAATGAAAACACAACAATCCAAAATTTATGGGACACAGCAAAATCAGTTGTGAGGGGGAAGTTTATATCTCTACAAGCCTATTGCAAAAAAACGAGAAAAATGGTAATAAATTACCAATGTTTAATTCAAGGTACTATCTGTGGACACCTTATAAAGCCAATGCAAGTGTCTGAATGTATTCTATTGGCCTAAAATCACTACACATCTAGTGTTCTACTTTTCAGCAATAGAGATAAGAGTGATGTGAAGCAAGTTCTGCAAATTTTTATTTTTCTGTGGCTTCCTGGACCATTACTGTGATCTATGAATAGATAGAATAATAGGCCAGTTCTCTCTGATCAATGGCAAAAACCTCAGCATGTTACATAAAAACAAGAAACAACAAAAACAGTTCATAGTCTTCTTACAGCATAATTATATTAAATTAATATTCATTAACTTCTGAGTTCTTGACACCTAGAAAAAGTGAATGCAAAAGTCAGTTGCAAATAAATGCCATTATGTCCTCATTAGCATAATCACATTCACTAATGCAAAAAAAAATATGTTGAGAAATATGCTAGGTTTTAACCATTCTCAGCTGGATATTATACGGATAAACAGCCTGGATTTTTATCCTGAGAAATAAGTTAGTTATTTGTGTAAAGAAGGTATATCTTCTAACCATAAATAGGCAATAAATGTCCTTAGAAAATGTGAACGCATACTCATTCTTGTTTAGTCTAGCAAAACCTCACCACTCATGTTTCCTAAAGGGACCTCTAGTCAGTAATAATGAAGACAAAAATTATAATATGAATTTTATGTGCATTTGTGTTAACTCTACCTTGAAATTTAGCTCACCTTTTATTTAGGAGATCTTAATAAATGAAATAAATTTTAATTAACGCATTAAATACTTTATATGCATACATGTATAATGTATGTGTATGTATATTTATAGCTAGTACATATGTGTTTTCTAAGATGATCCTCCCATATGTTCATTAAAAACTTCTACATGAGTAGAATTAGAAACTATGAGAAAGTTTCAATAAATAATGTAAGCATTTATGAGATTTCGACTTTTCTATTATATGTCTAACCAGAAAAATACTAAATGATTGAAATATTACCTCTTAAAATTTCTGTGTATCTCAGTTGAGAAAGAGAGATTTTTACAAAGTAAAATATATGATTGTCAGTAATTGCTGAGCCTTAAGATTCTCAAGTAATATTTTTGGTCTTTATATAACTGTACTGATCCTCCTCATCATCAAATATAATAACAATGATGCTAGTTTTTTGTTAAGATGTGACAATTGGCCCTAGCCAGTTTGGCTCAGTGGATAGAGCATTGGCCTGAGGATTGAAGGGTTCCAAGTTCGATTCTGGTCAAGGGCATATACCTCAGTTGCAGGCTCTCCACCCTGGTTAGGGGTATGCGAAGGCAACAAATCAATGTGTTTCTCTCACATCATGTTTCTCTCTGTCTCTCTGTCTCCCTTCTACTCTCTCTAGAAAATCAATGGAAAAAATATACTTGAGTGAGGATTAAAAAAAAAAGTTGTGACAATTAAATAATAATATGTATTTAATTGTTAGTACGTTGCCTGGCTCATGGAAAGCATGAGGCATCACACAATAAATATTATTACTATTGTTAATATAACAATAATTATTACTATAAGTACTAGTACTAGTAGTATGTTCTCAGCTACATTTTCTTAGATTTAGCACGTTGTAATGGAGATTTCACCTACAGGATAGAGCCAAAATGGGGCTCTCTGGCCTATTCCACCAAGAGAGGGAAATGGTCTCTCCTGCCCTTTATTCCTAGCCAGATACCACAGTGGTAGAGGAGGTTACTTCCTAGACTCCTTGGCCACATGGAAGTCCTTTGGAATCAACTGAGTGCACAGTATATGGCTTTTATACTTTAAGGGAAAAAGTACCAGGATCACACAAGACAGAGCTCACTAGGGAACTGCTGCTTTACATCTATGAACACAAGCATCCTTGATAAAGGATGCAATCCAAGATTCAGCACAATAGGCCAAACTTCAGGCAGTCACACTGACATCACAGGATGCCCTAGCCAATCATTGTCCCAATTATATATCTTCACAGACTCCTGGGCCAATGTCTGTCTAATGTCAACAAAACAACTCCTCACTCAAAGCCACCCCTTGTGCGGTAAAGAACTTTGGAAATTCTGTGACTCAAAAATAGTAAAGATTCAAATTATGATCACATCTGTCACAACAAGGCTCAAGTTTTTGCTAAAGCTTATATGGCAATTCTTTGTTCAAGATCTTATCCCCCAAAGTTTATTGGTTTTATTGTCCTTCTGAACTCACTTATTACTTTGCCTTAGATTTCTCCTCTTATTTTGGCTTGTGCTCTCTGTATTTGAGGCTAAGTGTATTCTCTTGAGTTCCTGCCCCCGAGCAAGCCGCATCAGTCATGTTCCAAGTCTACTCTATTCTTGTCAATTGCCCTATTCTGTAACCAAATTATGGGGCCCTGAGTGCTGCCTTCAAAATCCACATAGAACATAATAGGTTTGATGCAACTCAAGAATTATTCTAAAATAATATCAAGTATGCGATTCAAACCACTCTCAAAGCTCTATATGAAGAGCGATACTCTCTGACATTTAGGGTTGCTGGTAATGACCTAACACTAGCCTGGATCCTGGACAGCTACATCTTGGAAATAAAAATACTAAATTTATGTTTTTTTATTGATTGGATACATGGAATTTTGGAGCACTAATCTTCTTGTTGCCTGTGGATCAACAACAAAGGCAACACTGCTCATGTGATCCCTCAAATGAGCCAACAGTTAAAAGTCAACAAATATATCACTCGGGTATTTGACAAATAAATACCTTGAGCATTTGCAGACATCTTCTCCTGGCTCTCCTCAATGATCTAGGGCCATGGTCAGCAAACTGTGGCTCGCGAACCACATGCAGCTCTTTGGTCCCTTGAGTGTGGCTCTTCCACAAAATACCATGGCCTGGGTGAATCTATTTTGAAGAAGTGTAGTTAGAAGAAGTTTAAGTTTTAAAAAATTGGCTCTCAAAAGAAATTTTAATCATTGTACTGTTGATATTTGGCTCTGTTGACTAATGAGTTTGCTGACCACTGGTCTAGGGGATTGAATGCCTATGCTCTTCCAAGGCCTTCTCATTTTCACAATAGGTGGTTGCACAGGCATTTGGGTCTCAAATATACACTTACATTAGTTCAATTAAGTGAGACAAGCCACATGTCAGTCATTCATCAAACATCAAAAGGTAGAGGTATATTAAAGAATCAACTCTATTATTGATATTTGCCAACTGAGTCTCTTTTGTACCTCACTCTCCTTTTTTCCTTTGGCTTTATATCTGGTCAGGCTGAAAATAAAGCACCGATGCAAGCATCTCTTTTGTTGGTACAGATACCCTGTACCTCCCATCACACCTCTGCTGCAGTTAGTGATCTGAGGTGCAGGAAATGCAGTTGGCAGCATTTCCCCAGTCCCATCTCCTCATCACTGTAAAGGCCCAATGAACACCCTCTGCTTTGTTCAAGCCAATCCAGACCTGCTAGTTCTTGCCAATCCACAGGTCTTTGTCTATGAACAGGCCCCTCACGTGAGTAATGCACTCTGCAATTATCTTGGTATGTACATGGTCAGAAACCTTTGCATCTGAACCAGCTTTCAGGTGATGCCCATCTGAATTCTGCTGATTACAAAACATAGGTTCATCAATCAGACTGGGGAAAAGCATTCCATGATATCCAATGCAACCATTACTCTAAATTAGCAATTCTCAAAGAGTACTTCATAGAACATATATTTTTAGAATATTTTCAAGCAAAATAAGTTAAGTCAAATACCTTTACAAAACACAGAGGCAAACATAATTAAACATATTTCATAAATACAACTCTTTCCAGAGGTTTTAATAATCATATGTAATTTATAAATTGTCATGACAGGCATATATAGTATAGGATTTCATAAATGTATTTTTTCATAAAATTGGCAATGATATTCAACTAAGATCTGCTAACACCTTAAGATGATTATGGATATGTCTATTTTGATTACTAGTGGCCATGCTATACCAAATGTATGTATGTGTATGTGAATTGAGAAATATATATATATATGGAGGTTAATGGAGGATGGAGGTTAATTACACATATATATACATATACACACACATATACATATATATATATATATACATATACATATATATATATATATATATATATATATATATATATAATACATATACAACATATAATCCTATCTAATAAAGAGGGAATATGCTAATTGACCCTCATGACATTCCAGAGATGGTGGTACCCACAGCCAATAAGGAAGGAATATGCTAATTGACTGTCATGCCCTCAAAGATAGCGGCTCTAAGTCCCCTCAGCCCTGCCAGGGTGACAGGTGCACAGCAAGGCCAGGCACACCCCTGCCTCCAGAGTCCCCCAGTCCCCTTAGCCCCCCAGCTTCCCATGGGCAATCTGAGGTGAAGGCAAACCTTGGATAATGGCTGTCTAGCTGCCCAGGGCCTCCCAAGGCTCAGGTAACCAAAGCCAGCAGAGGCTTGTCCTGCCAGCACTAACTGCAGCAGAGGTGTGATGGGGTGTCCTCTTCCCCTGATTGCCAAATTACCTCCTGCCCCTGAGGGCTCTTGGACTATGAGAGGTGGCAGGCAGGCTGAGGGACCCCCTCCAGTGCATGAATTTTCATTCACCAAGCCTCTGGTATGCAATATAATCAAACACATGTGTATATGTAAACACACATGTGATATATGTAATACATATGTCTGCATGTAACATTTAACATATGGATATGTTAAATGTTAATATATATAATCTTACCTAATAAAAGAGAAACATGCAAATTAACCATCACTCCACTACACCCACAACTAATCAGCATGAATATGCAAATTAATCAAACAAAGATGGAGGTTAATTTGAATATGTAGGCACAGAGCTGTCAGGAGGGGTGGGACACCTGTTATGAGGGGAAGGGGATGGCGGAGAGAGCTATAAGAGCAGTGCTCTAGAAGAAACAAGGACTTGCTGGCTTCGGGGCGGGCCAGGAGTGGGGACATGCTGGCTACTGGGTGGCTGGGAGTGAAGCCAGGGGAAGGAAGGGCTGGCTATTCTTGCATGAATATCATGCAATGGGCCTCTAATATATATATATATATATATATATATATATATATATATATATATATATTCAATGAAGAATGGTCTAAACTAAATCTTCAAACACATTTTTAAAAATACTGGTTTTGATGATTATCCATCCTGTGTATTAATATTTTTCTCCAACACAAAAGACTTTAGTTTTCCAAAGATTATATTTACTTTGAACTGAAATTGTCCATTTGGTATTTTGTGACTACTTTCACATTTTCAGTGTTGCATGATATATGTCTTTTTATAACAGTTTATTTTATGAGTCTATAGCTAGAACTTTCCACCAGCCTAAAGGACACATAATCCTAGATAATCACTGTTAAAGATAGTAATGAACAGTCTCTTTTTATTTTTTATTTTTTAAATATATTTTATTAATATTTCACAGAGAGAAAGGGAGAGGGATAGAGAGCTAGAAATGTCAATGAGAGAGAAACATGGACCAGCTGCCTCTTGCACACCCCCTGCCGGGGATGTGCCCACAACCAAGGTACATGCCCTTGACTGGAATCGAACCCGGGACCTTTCAGTCCACAGACCGACACTCTACCACTGAGCCAAACCGGTTCGGCTGAACAGTCTCTTTTTAATGACTTAAAGCTCTCCACTATATTAGCGATCTTAAGAGATTTCAAAAGTCTGAACCTTTACCAGAGTGAGTATATCTTATACACTTTTTTCCCCTTCTCATAATCCATAGTGTCTTGTCCAAAGACACACTAAAATGCAAAAACACTTCAGATGGCTAAATAATATTTGCTATACATTCTTTCTAAACCACAACTTCATTTTTGTTCATTTTACCTTTCTCCTGGTGGGTGCTAGGGTCCCAGTAAGGATAGATGTCTCCTGTGCATGTTACCATAGTAATTTGAAAATCTGAAAGTTTAAGGCACCCCAATGGCATGTACCCAATCAATAGAAAATTTCATTTCTGCATTTTTAATTCCATAATTTAATATCATATTTCTATGTATTTTAAGAACCATTATATGTATATACACTTTACATTGCCTGGCACTTCTAAGACATTGGAAAGTCATCCTTGCTGTTACATTTCATATTTGCTGTGAGATTTTAAAAGTATAAAAGAGTCTGGGGAAAAGTTATCACCCAATGTAAGCTTCACTATAAGTTAACAATATCAAAAGATTGTCATAAATAAACCAGTTTCCAATAGTTTTACAGAAAAAAATAAAAAACATGAGTTCTTTGTTAAAATTTATCAATTGAAATTTTTATTTCTAACTGTGTTTTCATATCTTTCTCATTATCCTTATTCATCAAACATCAGCCTTCCTTTAAAAAAATTATTGACTTCAGAGAGGAAGGAGGGGTGGATAGAAACATCAATGATGAGAGAGAGTCATTGATCAGCTAACTCCTGCAGGCCCCACACTAAGGATTGAGGCTGCAACCAGGGCATATGCCCTGACCAGGAATCAAACCATGACCTTCTGATTCATAGGCCAATGCTCAACCACTGAGCCACACTAGCCAAGGAAACATCAGTCTTTCAATTGTCCTGATTATATTTCACCCTTTTAATTTTTCCTATCACCCAGATCTTAAAGTTCTGTCTGTAAGTTTCTCCATCCTAAAATCAGTGAGAAGCAACAAGGAAACATTTCCCTTCAGTTTCCAGTTCACTTGCTTGCCAGACTGCCTAAAGCATAATCTTCCATAGATGCATGCCCTTTTTTTCTTTCAAATTGATTTAGTTGTTCCCTATAATCTGGCTTGCAATTTCAAGCCTTTCTAAGAGTCCCTGTGCTGAATTGCTTCTGTCATCTGATTGCTCCCTTCAATATTGTCCTTTGGATTCTAGGGAGAAGCCTGAACTGCCATTTCCCGGAATTTTGTCCCTTAGATTTAGCCTCCAGGAGGCATTTCATTAACTATTGGAAAGTGGAGAGAAATAAGAGCCAGTATTCTGTGATGGCAAATTCAGATAGTTCAGAACATCAGCAGCAGCTTCCCTTGACTTTGGACTCCTACTGAGAATCACCTGGGCAGCGAGGCAATTGGAATCACATTTTCGTGAGCAGACAGCTCAGAACATCCACAGCAACTTCTGAATTCCGGAAGCTTTCGTGAGAATCAGTCACCTTGATGCTGAAGACAGCTGGCTTCGTTGGCTGCAGAACCTGGAGCTGTTCACATTTTGGTGTTTTTTGCATCCAATGACTCTTTTTTAAAAATATATATATTTTATTGATTTTTTACAGAGAGGAAGAGAGAGGGATAGAGAGCTGAAAATGTCAATGAGAGAGAAACATTGACCAGCTGCCTCCTGCACACCCCCTACTGGGGATGTGCCCGCAACCAATGTACATGCCCCCAACCAGAATCGAACCCAGGACCTTCCAGTCCGCAGGCCAAAGCTCTATCCACTGAGCCAAACCGGTTTCGGCCATCCTATGACTCTTTTCTCTTTTAAACTGTCCAGAGTTTGTGAAACTCTAATTTTACATATTAAATCATTTTTACTTAAAATATCATTGTTGGGAGTGACCAAATTCTGACAGTTGCCAGTTGTCTCCTAATTGTGACATAAAATGGACTTCCTAGGCGGAATCTTTTTTCCCTACTTTTCCCAGGATTTGACATCATTGACAAGATCATATTCTTGAAGTTGCCCCCCCCCCCCCACACACACCTTTTATTCCATGACTATGAACTCTTTTGGTCACTTACCTCTGACACACAGCTCTCAAGGGTTGGGTCAGTGAAAGTCAGTTGCATACCATCTGTATAACTCTCAGTGCTTCTAATCTAGCTCCTTTCCTTTTTCTCTGTCATGAAGTGGGGTTTTACTAGCAATTTATGTTAAACCCTCTTTTCAAATGTCTTTATATCACTTAATATATATATATTTTTAAATTCCAGCCAGTGTGCGTCGGTGGTTGAGCATCCACCTAAGGACCAGGAGGTCAGGGGTCAGGGTTCAATTCCCGGTCAGGGCACATGCCAGGGTTCGATCTCCAGTTGGGGGATATAGGAGGCAGCTGATCAATCATTCTCTCTCATAATTGATGTTTCTATCTCTCTCTTCCTTTCTGATATATATATACTCTACTGTATACTATGGAGTGGCTGACAATTAATATATATATGGGCTTTGAACAGAAATGAGTATAGAGTCTGCCTATATCTTTTGTAATTATATGATGTTAAATAAATTGCACCATATTTTTGTTAAAAATGGGAATAACATTATTTATTCACCTCATACTCTTATATGCTTAAATAAAAATGTTACATTAGTAGTGAATTGTTTATCATGTAATGATTTTTATAAAATGTGCCTCATATATAACTGCATTAAAATAACCTTTTTAGTATTTTCTAGATAGAGTTTTGAATTCAGAAATAACAATGGGAGGAGACCAAAATGGCGGTGTAGATGAATGGCTGGTCCCTGAAGCATACAACAATTTGGAGAAATTAAAACTAATATAAAGGACATCTATCACCCAAAACTACGGGAAGGCTGGCTGAAAGAGAAAGGAGCGCAACCGCTGAAAAGCTGAGACAAGGTACTGAGGTAGGGAGTCTGACTGGGTGCGAAGCTTTTTTTTTTCAACCAGAAAGAAAAAAAAAGTGCGGAGTGCGGATCACTTTCACTTTGAAATCCAGTTTCTTAGGTCACGTGGGAGACCCAGACACCTACGGGGGAGAAGCTGGTTTGTGGGCCAGCAGGTCCGAAAGTGAGGGACTCTTACAGAGGTGCACGCAGCAATCACTATTTACTGCACTGGATCCCAGGGACACTAGGGGGAACTGGAAACTCGGAAGGGCAGGGTGTGAAGGCAGCCATCGCTGTTAGCCACGCCCCAGCCTAGAGAAGTCCTGAGACCCAGTCCCACCCCGAGGCCCCGCCCTGAAGTCAGGTGGGGGACCCAGATGCCTAAGGGGAAAAGCTGGTCTGTCGGCCATCAGGTCCAAAAGTGAGGAACCCTCTTGCAGCAAGAGAAAAACAGCTACTTAGTTACTTACAAGGGAGTACCTATACGACTGTCAGCTGATTTCTCAACAGAAACTATGCAGGCCAGACTGGAGTGGCAAGAAATATTCAAAATTATGAACAACAAGTACCTACAACCAAGACTACTCTATCCAGCAAAGCTATCACTCAGAATTGAAGGTCAGATAAGGAGCTTCACAGACAAGAAAAAGCTGAAGGAATTCATCACCACCAAACCAGGATTACATGAAATGCTGAAAGGTATCCTTTAAGAAGAGGAAGAAGAAAAAGGTAAAGATAAAAATTATGAACAACAAAAAAGCATCAAATAAATACCTACCAACAAGTGAATCTAAAAGTCAAGTGAATAAAAAATCTGATGAACAAAATGGACTGGTAAATATAAGAGAATCAGGGACATAGAAAGGAATTGGAGTAACAATTCTCAGGGGGAAGGGGATCTGAGGGGTGCAGGAAGAGATTGGACATAAATCTTACACCAATGGATGAAGACAGGTTCGGGATAAGGGCACGGGGTGGGGTTGGGAATCAGGTGAAGGGGAGCTATTGGGGAGGAGGGGGCAAAGAGGAACACCTGTAATAATCTGAACAATAAAGTTTTTTTTATAAGAAACAAAAAGAAATCACAATGTATTTTTCTGAAAAATCCCATTTTCTCACTGTCTTTCTTTTTCCAAATTGAAATCTTCTAAAAGTCTTTCCATACCTCTTGATTTACCATCTCTAAAGGATGTGACACACGCATGTGCTGAAGGCTCTCACCATACACTTAAAGTTAGGGTTGAACAGCATTCACAATGTGCTAAAGTAACTGTTCATGGTTTGGTGTAAAATTTCCAAATATAAAATGAAACATTGAAATACATTTTTTACTCTACCAATTTATAAATGTAGCAAAAGCCATAAAAAAGCAGTTGCTGCTAGTAATACTTTTTTTGAAAGCTATATTATCGACATGAGAATAACTTTGACCAATCTGATGACATATTTTCTTCATAAAGTTTCAGTTCTCAAAAATCATGGAAAATGTGCATTCACCAACCAAATTTGCATTAAAAGGATATCCCAAACACTTTTAATTATCTATCATACTCATTATACAGGAAAGTTGACTTTAAAGATTAAAAGAAATTTTATTATCCCAGTGACACATTTACTTCATTATATTAAGGTTATTCATTAAGTTTATTTCAAAATTAAAAAAAAACATACAAATATTCTTCTAAAGATGAATAATGTTGCAACATTAAGCCTCTATCATCAGTAAGTACCTTTGTCACCTAGGTAATAGACTATTAAACCTGAAAGCTAATGTTATAATGGAGTCAGATAATTACACAACAGATGCAGTAATGAAACCTGAGATAAATAACTGATAAAATTATAGAAAATTGCTATTGAATCAACATTTGTTGGATAATATTTTTAGTGTACACCTGTGCTAGCAGGATTTTTAAAATGAAGATTAATTAAGTCTGTTTGAGAGTCTTATACCTGTTCATTAACCAATACTAATATTGTCAGGTAAAAGTAATGTTTTCTAGGAAACGGAGATCATAAGAGTCTAGTGTATACTATGGAGTGGCTGACAATTAATGACCAACAAATATTTCATCTTCTCTCCACATGGTCCAGTTTTTCCTCCTTTTATTGGGGTCTTGCGACTAGGTTTGTCAGTGAGTAAAGAGCAGACATAACATGCAACACTTTTGTTTTGAGACACTTAAAAGCAATTAATGCCTTCTCCATCTCTCTCGTTTCTTGCTACTGTAAACGTGGAATCCTCACATTTAGGATAAAAGATAAAATGATAAAGGGCATGTGGACACTGAATGACTCCATACAGAAGAGTCCCTGCTGTCTTTGGGAACATATGAAATTCTCATTTATTGTTTAGATCACTGATGTAGTTTTGCATTTTGTGGTCATCCATCCAAATTGTTCTGTAGTACACATGTAGTAATTAAAATGAAGCAAAAATGTATGCTGCGAATCTAGGCCATAGCCAGGAAATGTATGGAAACTTTTGTTCCTATGTTCTTAAGGTGCTGCGACTAGTCAGAAACAAGCAAACAAACAAACAAAAAAAGTCAGACTATTAACACTCAGGGGCATTTGTTAGCTAAATACAGAGTGCTTGTGTTTGTTTTGTTATAAGGAACAGAACATTCTCTCAACTCCATGTCCTCACAGAAATGTGGAAATACGGTAGCCTCCCTTATCCACAGGAAATCCATTCCAAGAGCTCCTCCCTAAAGGAAGCACTGCATGTTTCTTTTTGAGATGTCTCAATTGCCAGCATCGCTGGTCTGGTGTTAGTTATTAAAATAGAGGTTGCTTGAAAACAAGGACTAGGATCCCATGACAGTGGATCAACTAAGCCGAATGGCTGCTAAGTGAGTAATAGGCTCCCTGCCTCTGCAACACGGATGCCCTGGGCAAAGAGATGACTCGGGTCCAGGGTGGGATGGAGCAGGTCAGCATGAGATCTCATCACATTACTCAGGATGTGGTGCAATTTAAAACTTGTACACAAGTATTTGTTTCTGGAACTTTCCATTTAATATTTTCAAACTGCAGGTGATCTAAACTACAAAAGGCAAAACCTTGGATAAGGGATAACTGCTGTAGAAATCCCCAGATGCCCTGCATCGGGCCCCTAAAATCAGTTTTCAGTTCCTGTAAAAGTGGCCAGATAGTTGTAGATGCAACTTATCTACCATCATTCCTAAGTACAATGTGGATCCCTTAATGATAGAAAAGAAGTAAAAAGTATTACATGTGCAATTATAAAGGAGTAACCTCTGTGTGCTTAAGCAAAGGGAATAGAAGTTGACTTCCAAAAGGTCACTCTTCATAGTGATATTTGCAGGCACCCATTTGCTACTGTGAAAATGAGATTTCTCCAAGAACAGGCACCATTGTTGCCATGGTCACCAATAAGACTATTTTTTATTTAAAAGTGTAGTCTTTTTTTCAATATATATTTTCATTGATTTCAGAGAGGAAAGGAGAGAGAGAGAGAGAGAGAGAGAGAGAGAGAGAGAGAGAGAGAGAGAGAGAGAATAAGCATCGTGGACCAGCTGCCTCCTGCATGTGCCCCCACTGGGGATCAAGCCCGAAACCTGGGCATGTGCAATCAAACATGGTTCCTTTCAGTCTGAAGGCTGATGCTCTATCCACTGAGAAAAACCAGCTAAGGCTAAAAGTGTAGTCTTGAAGGGCTCAGAAAATTATATATATAAACAGTTAACATAATAAAAACAGACCCAGGCCTGCTGAGACCTTGCCCTGACTGGGACAAAGCAGCATTTCCTATTCCTCTTTTGTTTCTCTTTGCCCATCACATTATTTTGCCAATCATTTTGAATACAGATAATACCTGGGGAACTTTACAATACATAGTCAGGGGAAAAAACAAAACAGGAATTAGACACTTGACACAGACTTTGAGGAATTTAAATTCATATAAATCTAAGAGTTAATTCCACAATCAACAAATGTTGGAAAGCACTGCCCTGTAGGCTTTTACACTCTGATACTCTGCACCAATGCAATCCAGCCTTCCCCCACCCAAGGGTAGAACTCTTCTCTAATTCCACTAAAGCTGTGAGTAACAGGGAGACAATCAGCTGTTCCATTGCTTTATTATAGAACATTCATTAGGCTGAATTTTCCGGAAAACTTTTATCACAGAAGAAAAACAACAAAAAAAAAAAAACAACAAGAGATAGGGCTCATACAAATAGTTAGGAACGGTCAAAATCGGTTTGGCTCAGTGGATAGAGTGTCGGCCTGCGGACCAAAAGGTCCCGGGTTCAATTCTGATCGAGGGCATATACCTTGGTTGCGGGCACATCCCCAGTGGGGGGTGTGCAAGAGGCAGCTGGTGGATGTTTCTCTCTCATCGATGTTCTAGCTCTCTATTCCTCTCCCTTCTTCTCTGTAAAATATAAATAAAATATATTTTTTTAAAATAGGAAGAGCAGGTTTGGTTCTTAGAGTACCTCTGCCTCTGACCCGGCCTCTGAGCCTCTTTACCATTTCCCATTCCGTTTGCACTTCTACCTCCTGTTTACAAGAAGGTGAATCTCAATAGCTGTAGCCCCATTGAGAGTATTCTCCTCCTGGAGACAGAATCTGGCTCTCTGGGCCTCTCACTCTGCAGTCAGTACTGGGAGGGAGCCAGACCTTACACCTCAGATCTACTGTTTTGTTTAAGGGAAAGGTTTTTATGTGTTTTATTTTGTATTTGAGAAATGTGCAAAATAACATATTGAATTGTCTCAGACTTTAGGAAAAAGATCCATTTTCTCTTGAAATGTCTGGATCCTAAAAATCAGAAAATATAAATTATTAAAAATATGCATCAGAACTGTTACCCGAGTTACCACTCAATACTGTTTAAAAAGACTTATGGAGGGAAATAGAAATAGTTAAAAACAAAAATCAAATGATCAATACTTAGAAAGTAAAACTTTATGTTTTTGGAAAACCAAAGAAAAATGAAATAAGAAATGATGGCAAAATCTTATTTAATTTAACAGTGCAAAATTAAAACACATAAAAATTAAAGTGCTGAAGGTATATGGTGATTATAATAAAACTTTAAATATAAATTCAAAGAAGTCCTGCCCTGGCCTGTGGTCCTCAGTGATTACAGCATCAGCCCGCACACCGTCACAGGCTAGCCTCCCGGCCAAGGGCAGGCACTGGGTTTGCAGATTCAACCCCAGCCCTTGTCAGGGCTCAGAAGGCAACCAATCCATGTGTCTCTCTTGTATCAATGGATGTTCCCTTCCCTCCCACTCTCCCTTCTTTCTACTCTTTCTTTAAAAAAATGAACGGAAAAAAATGTCCTCGAGTGAGTATTAACAACAAAAAAACTACTAAATAAATAAAGATATACTATGTTTTTACATGGGGTATTACATTATTAATTGTATGTTCAATCCCAATGTACCTACAAAATTGCAAAAACCCAAACATAATTTCAAGTTTATAAATAATTATGCTATTACTTGGAAAATTTTTTAAATTGAAAATTTCCAGGAATATTTTTAAAATGAAGAGTTAATGGGAAAAAATGGCTCCTCAAATGTAAAATGCATTATAATACCATTTTAAGTTAATAAGCATAGTTCTGGTTCAGAAATAATTCAAGTAACCAATTAATTAAGTATACAAATATTCTATCTGATAAATGTTGCATATGTTGCATTGCATTTTAAATAAAAGATATTTTATAAGAATGCATATTTCATATATAATATATGGTTTACTGACAGTGTCAATTAGAAAGTCACTCTCATATGCATACTGTGCAACTAATTGCATTAGCCAACCAGCAAAATAAAAAATAAAATCAAAGCAAACAAAAATTCAACTGGACATTTATATCAAATATTAAATACTTTGTCTCTTCATTACTATTATGTACTTTGAGACTCTATTAATAATTTAGATATAGTAACTTCTTCACAGATATGATCTCTCTTGGGAGACTGGTAAATAAAATTAACTGCTTAATGAATAAATCAGTATTGGAGACAAAAGTTACAACTGATGACGAAAACATAATGATGTCATTTCTGCAATCCAACTTATTCAATAAAAAATGTGTAATGAATCAGGACATATAATATTAATAATTCCTTAGGACTTACAATGGGTAAGGTGTGTTACAAAACAAGCGCCTTTGTATATGAAGGTAATTATTGCTAACTTACAAGGTAGTCACTTGGATTACATAACATAAGGTATGAACATGTCTGACAGAATACCTTACAAGGCACCCATGACAATTAGACAATTCCCATGTAAGCTTGATAAATGAGATAACATTATGGACACCTGTGTTCTTGTTATTGTTCTAAATTAGTCTTCCTGAGATTTAGTATTTCCCAAGTTTATACATCTCATAAGGCACAAAGTCAGAATTGTCACTGGCAATTCTACACGCCAGTCCAGTTTAGTACTCTATTATTTTTCATTCTAATAACCTAAATAACTAAATGAAGAAAGAACATTTCAATACTACCTCAGATTTTATTTTCCCCTTAGCATCACGGCATTGCTTAAACATACATCAGACTCATAAACTAAAGAGAAGCATAGCTTGTCCGTTACTTTATTCTGCTCTTAAAAATACAGCGTAGGAATGCTTTTACTGTTTTTGCTTCATTATATTTTTGTTAGCATATAGCCTTTGTTTACTTCTCATCTGTCTCTCGGGGAAGTGACATAGCATTGCTATGATGTTAGAGCCCTCCTCCCCCTCTAGATATATTGTACTTTCATATAAATGGAAAGCAGCTCTCAATAAAATAAATGTAAATAACACCACACGCACAAAGTAATATTGATCTGTTAGTTATTCATCAAAAACCAACTTGTCTGGCTGATGACATTTTCGGTATAAGGCCCTTCATAATTTCTAACACGCAGAAATGGTGCATAATAAAGAGGCACAAAGGCATGTGATTGAGTAGGTTATTCATCTCTTCATTCAATGTATGTATTGAACTCTTCCCTGTGCTTGCCAGGTGCTCTGACCACAGGTGGGAGATGCAAAGAAACCTGTGAGAGCCCTGCATTAGGAAACTCAGGCACAGGAAGAGCTCTCATCCTGCTGCCCATAGCAAAATTAAAGAACCATTTATCTTATAAAAGTCACGAAAGTAAAATAGGAACAACTAAGTCTTATGGTCTCTAACTTATTTTAAGCAAAGAACACAAGCAATGTTAATTGGAAAATGATTAATCTCCCTTTGGTATAAATTGACATGAGTCCAGCCTGAATCACAAAATGTGAATTAGTCCTGCACCGGCCAACAGAGATTTATGTTAGGTATCTATAGGAGGTAAGTAAGTTATGTTCAGTTATTGAAAAAACATTTATATCTTAAACTAAGTTTAGGCCATGACCATCTTGCTGATTGGTGGATAGAAACCTAGCTAGAACATATAGCACTGATTCGGAGCTCAAATTACAAGTAAATTGGCTTTTTAAATTACAGTTTGATTGTGTTCAAAGTATATGTTCAGAACGTAATAAGACCTCAAATATGTTAATATCAGTTCTCAAGACTTTACAAAATGAATAGTTATTTAATTTACCGAAGCATTAAATAACATTTTTCTTAATTAAAATTGTATTCCTATGGAGTCTTAGAATCTACTTTGCACTTTTATTTATTTTTTTGCATTTTATTTTTATTTTTAATTTAATCCCTGTGACTATTTTTATAACTGGCAATTTGTACTTCTTAATCCTTTTCTCCTTCTTGGACCATCCACCTAACCATGTTCTCATCTGGCAACCATCAGTTTATTCTCTGTTTTACTGAGTTTCCTTTGTTCTTTTTTATATATTTTGTGTTTTTAGATCCCTCCAGGAGGTGAAATCCTATCATTAGTCTTTTTCTGACTGGCTTATTTCATGTGGCATCATATGTCCATCCATGTCATTGTAAGTGGCAGGAAGGGATTATAAATTGGTGCGGGCCCTGTGGGAAAGCAGTATGGAAGTTCCAAAAAAAATTAAAAGCGCAATTCCACTTCTGAGTATTTATCCAAATAAATCCCAAAAGATGTATGCACCCCTGTTCTCAATACAGCATTACTTACAATGGCAAAGACATGTAAGCATCCAAAGTGTCCACTGATAACCAAGTAGATAAAGAAGATATGGTACATACAAACAATGGAAAACTACTACTTTAAATTTTAATTGTTTATCAATAAGTTTACAAATGAAGCAGAATAAATATGTTTGGGTACATCTCCCCTTTCCAGTGTTTATTTGGATTGTCAAATATAAGACAATGTTACTTTGTATCACTAAGAAAAGGAACTACCCATGTTACCTTAAATCTAAATTTTTTGATAGATATCAATATATAAAAATAAAATATTTAGAATTTTTCAAAGAGACAATTGTTGATATAATAATTATTCTTTAGACGAAACCAGTTTGGCTCAGTGGATAGAGCTTCAGCCTGCAGACTAAAAGGTCCCAGGTTCGATTCCAGACAAGGGCAAGTACTTTGGTTGCAGGCACATCCCCAGTAGGGGGTGTGCAGAAGGCAGCTGATTGATGTTTCTCTCATCGATGTTTCTGGCTCTCTATCCTTCTCCCTTCCTCTCTGTAAATAAATAAATAAATATAAATAAATAAAATATATTTAAAATAATGATAATTTTTCTTTAAACAAATTACGGATATTATATATATTATATATATTATATATATATATATATATATATATAATTAAGACATATATATATATATATATATATATATATATATATATATATATATAATTTGTCTTAATTTTCATGTGGTTGCCATGCAGTATAAATATATTTCACTGAATACAACATTTTATTTCCTGGTGATTTATAAATATTTTAAAAGTGCTTTTATTACCAAGCAAATTAATAGAATTAATCTTACTGTAATGGAGTCTTGCTTAACATTATTTAATCAATGAATTTAATAATTAAATAATGTTAATTTCACTTAATCAATAATTATTTATTAATTTCATTATTCATTATTTTTTTCTTCTTTATGATAAAAGAAGTCGACCCAAACTGGTTTAAGCAATAATGAGATGTTATAATTTTTGAAAAAATAGTTTCATGTTCAGTTTGGCATTTTCATTTGGGTTAAAGCAGAGGCTCAACTAACAAGATAAATTGAATCACCCTATACACTTCTGCTTCAGACTTCCTCCGAATGGATTCATTGTCTTGTAAGACTCTCTACTCAATACTCCTCAGAGACACCATGTACATTTTACTTTTGTAGTTCACTGTTCCAAAGGAAATAAACATGTTCTGTCTCTTTGATTCTTTTATTCAGTCTCTTTCATTTGACTTGGTTTAGCCAAATTTCTCTTAACAATGCGATTGAATGAAGGCTTTTAAATCTCATCACAAATGATATTAGATTACACTTTTAGCTTCATTTGGCAAATAGATGTATCAGTAATATGTACTATTATAGCAATATCAATACTTCATAAATGAGAAAGGCATGAAGCTATGGTAGTAATAAGAACAAATTAGATTACCAGAAGAAGGAATGTCTGTTTGACAAGCACAACATGTTCACTAAGCCAACAATAAATATAATAAGTTTAGATTCACCACATCTAAACATCTAAATGAATTTTATGAGTAGAAGGATTTTGCAGGAATGGGATAGTGGCACCTAAGCTTTTCTGGGTTATGTCTGCCATTATTCTATTCTGAATTTAGAGTTATCTTTCCACCACTACAATTTTTACTTCAGATTTCTCTGATCATTATGTATGGAATCTTTCTCCCCAACTTCCTAAAGCTAAAGCTAAAATCAAATCATCACTTATTAAATGGGTAAGTGATAAGCAGAGATACGCTGGCAGAGAGTTAATAGATTTTAATATCAAAGAGGTATAAAGTGAAAACCAGGGAGCAAGCTATGGCTAGAAGCACCATCTGAGCTATTGAGTGGTTGGGAAATACAGGGAGAAAAGTGCCATCATTTGACCAAGTTTTTCATGGCAGTCCATGCTATTTTCTCCATTAACTTTATTATTTTGTTATTAATCTATCACACCAATATTACTTTATACACATTTTCAAAGCCCCCCTGTCTCCGCCAACCTTTGGAAATAAGGTTTAATGTACCATAGTAGCTAATCCTTGTGTCATTCCCAAGTGTTCTTCAAAATAACCAAACTGGAACTAAATTGCTCCCATCTTTAAAAACTTTTAAAAAAATCAAATTTGAAGATTGCCAAGTTGTTTTTAGGTTTGGTGCATATGATCTCTACCACATAATGAAATAAATTCTCAGACTCAACAAATCACTAGGATTATTTCCTATCTCTAGAAATGGTAGCAAATAATAGGGATAGGTGATAATTAGTCTGATCAATCTCTAGACCAACCTGTATACTTATTATTTATAGGGTGACAGACCGCCTGAGCCAGTTTGGTTCAGTGGATATAATGTCGGCCTGTGGACCAAAGGCTCCGAGTTTGATTCCAATCAAGGGCATGTACCTTGGTTGCAGGCTTCTCCCCCACCAGGGCCCTGGTTAGGGCTTGAGCAGAAGGCAAACAATCAAAGTGTTTCTCTCACATCTATGTTTCTCTCTTTCCCTCTCTCTTTAAAATCAATGGGGAAAAAATCCTCGAGTGAGGATTAATTAAAAATAAGGGGGTGCTTATAATTACCTTATTGATTATTTTTGTGTTTAGATGTATCATAACAGTATTGTACATTCAAAGAAGGCAGACACAACTTTTCTTCCCTTTAAAAGAACAATGTGTGTATATTGGAAAGTGATTAAATGGGGTTTTCATTTTTATCATTTCAATAATGCCTCTATTTCATCTTTTTCTCACAACTACTAAAATACAGAGAAAAAAATCAATGCATCTTTTATGATTTAATGAATTTCATGGAATTGAGATATTCAGATTATATTCTCCAGAAATCTAGGCCTTTGGGCAATCACCAAAAATAGACTGGTCTGCTGCCTCAGTTAAACATTCAAGCTGATATTAAGTGCTTTTCATTTGCACTCACTTTGTTTCTGTCCTAGACATCTGGACAAGCTGCTGTTAAAGGGTAGAGAAAATCCCCGGAGGAGCAGCCGCATTTAATGTGCCTACTTACGCAGGTCACGAGGCACTATTGACTGAGCAAAAGTTTTCATACCCTTCATGATGTCAACAAGCTAAAGCAACCTAAATATGAATTACTCATATTTCAGAAAAAAACAAGTTAGGGAAATTCCAGGAGTTTATTCCTATGTGTCCAGGCTCAATTTTTCCCGAACCTGTAAGGCAGCCTTTGAGTCAATGAAACTAATCATCTCACAATCAAGCTCCTCCGAGAACATTTTCTTTTCTTAATTTTTATTTTCAATTTAAGTTGACACACAACACTATATTAGTTTCTGGTGTACAAGATAGTGATTAGACTTTCATATACTTTATGAAGTCATCCCCCTGCTATGTCTAGCACCCACCTGGCCCCGTACATAATTTCTACAAAATTATTGACCACATTCCATATGCTCTATTTTACATTCCTTTTACCTTTTGCTCCCATGTTCCACAACCCTGCTGAAATATCTTCACAAAAATGCATTAACTGACACCTTGGATTTCTGTCATCAATCTATGTCTGAATTCTTGGCTCACTTCACAATTGTAGTTCCAAGAAGTATGAGTTTTTCTCTCCTGCCTGCAATCAGCAATTTAGTATTTAGTCTTTAGTCTACTGACATGGAATCTCTCACATAATATCTACTTGAGTCACATAATTTACTTTACATCAAATGTAGTATTGTGGTAGGCACTTGACTATTGGGTCTTCTGATGCTACCACAGAATGCATCAGACCCCAGGTATCCTGGCCTGATACCCTGTTTCCTGAAAATAAGACATCCTCCGAAAATAAGACCTACTTACAGGTTTCCTTCTGAGTGAAATATAAGGCAGCCCCTGAAAATAAGGCCCCCAGGCTCTCTCTCAGAATGAAAATTAATTTACCATAAACTGGTCGCTAGGTCCTCTCTGACTGGCGTCTAGCAACCAGTGACTTTACGCGGAGTCCTGACGTCACTGCTGTGTGAATGGAGAGAAATCAGTGTGGAAACTTTGTGAAACCTAAACTGCAAGAAGTTGCGACTTGGGTGAAGAATTCATGGGAGGAAATCACTGACAGTTGCATTGCAAATGCACTGAGAGCAGGCTACCTTGACAAGAAGTATTCATTGAAAGACAGTGCTATTGCTAAACATGAGAGATTTGGTCCACTGATTCTGAAAGAAATGGAGTCACAAGAAATTTACCAGGAAATTCAGGAATTGGATTGTTATGATGATGTTCCAGAAGATGATGACATGATTCTCATTAAATAAATGACTAAATTCTTGATACTGTAGGATTCACAGTTTGTCTGGTTTGTGTTGACAACTACCATACTACTGTACCGTATACAGGTAATACATTTCCTTTATTTTCATTTAACAATAAATGTGTACTGTATTTCTTCTTCATGGGAAAATAAGACATCTCTTGAAAAGAGGACCTAGCGCATCTTTGGGAGCAAATATTAATATAAGACACTGTCTTAATTTCGGAGAAACAGGGTGGCATGGGAAAATGCTAACTTAACGATGCTGCTGATTCACCAGCTTGGAGATGAAGTTCCTCCAAGGGGGAGTGCTCTCCTTCAGATTCTAAAGTGCAGAATGCTCTTTTGCTACAGAGCAGGAACCTTTAGATGACACTGTATTTCCCAACTGGTTGAACACATGAGTTTTAAAACCAAGGGGTTGGAATCAAGAAGAAAAGTACGAGTAATCACATTCACTGACAACCTAAATGACCTGTTTAGAGAACGCAACCCTCCTGTCTCTGTGTACACAGGCCTGTGTGTCTAGAGGTTCTTGAGGGCACAGCACGAGACCCAGTGTGTTTGAAACTATAATTTCCCAAGAGCCCCTTTGGGCTTTTCCTGCCAGTAGCAAATCCAGAAAGCAGTTACTACTATACCTTCAGGGCTACTTGACCCAGATCATCATGGGAGGCATGGCTGCTTCTGCACAATGAGGACAGGAAAGAATATGTTCAGCCTTATTTAATTCAATGAGACGTATTTTGTTCGCTCATTCCCAGCTTTAACTGCATATTGGCAAGCAAACCAACCATTGCATATTAAGGCCATGGTAATAAAAAGGCTTGTGAGAGGAATCTAGAAGAGATGACAAAGGGGAAAGATAACACCAAAATTAACTGGAACATCAGGGTATCTAGTTTATCCCACTAATTGTTAGTATTTCTCCCAAATTATGACCAACCAGAACCATGTGGCAGCTGAGGCAGATGGGGTGAAATTACTTAGGAATGTAGCAGCTACATTCATATAGTAGATGTAAATTTAACAACTAACATAGGCCTTGGTATGGGGACTAGGAAAGATTAAAAGTAATACAACTCTCTCATATTACAAATATAGATAGGATAAAGGGAGAAAGAATGGACTTTGAATTTTCAAATGCATTTAATAAGCACACATTTTAGAAAAATTAGATGTGTTAGTAAAAGAGTTCTAGTACTACAAAAGTCAGAAAAAAAGTGTCATCTTAATCTGTTTAGTAACACTTAATTACATGTTTTAAAATATTTATTTTCTTATTAGTGAAAGCACAGAAATAACTTCAGGAGATAAAGACAATGTGCCATGAGAACTTAATTTCATGGAAAGCCTCATGAATTTCAAAGAACAGTACATCTGGCAAGATAAAATGTAAAAATGAGTGCATTTAAGGAGCATGATTGAGATGCATGAAAAACATAGGTATTTCTGCTGAAACCGGTTTGGCTCAGTGGTAGAGTGTCGGTCTGCGGATTGAAAGGTCCCGGGTTCGATTCCGCTCAAGGGCATGTACATTGGTTGCGGGCACATCCCCAGTAGGGGGTGTGCAAGAGGCAGCTGGTCGATGTTTCTCTCTCATTGACGTTTCTAGCTCTCTATCTCTCTCCCTTCTTCTCTGTAAAATATCAATAAAATATATTTTTTTAAAAAAAGAAAAACATACTGTATTTGCCGGCATATAAGACGATTTTTTGGCCCTGAAAAATATGCCTCCTAGTGGGGGGTAGTCTTATATGGTGAGTATATAACAAACTCTGTATTTTTTGTGGAAATGTTAGGGGGTCGTCTTATACGCCCAGTCTCTTATACGCCAGCAAATACGGTATTTTTCAGGGCCAAAAATTTGTCTTATACGCTGGCAAATACGGTAGGTATTTCTTTAAATGGGATAATCCAGGTCTCTGGTTATGTAAATTGTTATGATTTGTAACACCTGAGGAAACTGAATAAATGTTAAAAATATCTCTCTCAGAAACACTCCCCCTCTGTAGGGAATAGAGTGGGAATCAAAAGCCTGTGTTTTTTCAAGTTTCTAAGAGCTGCAGGCAGGAAAAGGAAAACTGTGACAGAAGCAGTAGCAGTAATAGCTTACACATTTTATCACATTTTCCCAACAACATAATCTGATTTTAGGACATACAAAGGGCAGACTTGGGGAGCATAGTGACAGAGAGATTCTATCTTAATACTTTAAATTTAGCATTTCCAAGGTCTTTCCAGATTTGTCTTCTGGCAGTCTGGATTCTGGTCTTCAAAAGGTTTTTGTTAGGTTGGTAGGTTGTTTTTTTTTGTTTGTTTGTTTGTTTCTTTTCTTTGATCTGTATGTAGTAGGAAGTATAGGTAAACTTATGCTTTAGAAAAGTTCTGAGGATAAAGAGAAACACTGTTAAGTTTCTTGGCACAGGAGTGGCTGCCAAACTGTTAGAAAGATTCAGAAAGCTATTGTTCTTTTATGGCTGCCATTTTGCTTAATGTTCATCTTTGTTGCTCAAATGGAATTCTTTATTGATGCTATTAACAATAATTTTAATGGGAAAGTCTGTGTCTCCAGGTGGCTGTATGTAACAGAGCTGTGGATAAACCTCAGTTCCTCCATTTTGTTCTTTCTTAGAAGGGCTTCAGGATGAGTTGTTGAAATAAGGAGTTAGAAGAGCCAAGGATGCTTTGTTCTAGGAGACCATGAATTGGCTTGATAATAGGTACTCTCATTGCCAGTTGCTTCTGGGGATTAATCAAGTAAGGAGGATCCTAGACCAGAAAGCAATCAATACCTGTTAAGACCCATTAGTTTTCACTGAGCAAGTAATTGACTTTTGGATAACTGCTAATTCTACATTTTTACAAGTTCAAGATATTTTTTAATTTCAGCTTCCAAATTTTGAAAGTTATTATTTGCATTCTTATAGCTACAATGTCAAACATATCCTAATCGATTCCTTTGCTTGAGAGCTTCTTTTCCTAGATACTTACATGACTGATCTCTTATCATTCAAGTCTTAGGTGAATATCAACTCCTCAGGAAGATTTCTCTATCCCACAATACCTTCAAGATCTCCCTCTCATAGAGACTTTTTAACTATATGCGCACACGAGAATAAACTCGGGAACAGAAAAAATTGCTATTTGGATTTCATGAGACTAATTAAATAATAAGCTGCTAGGAGAGTGTAGATGTCTGTTCTTTTTACAACTTCTTTTTTAGGAGATAATGTCTACTTCTAGACTTGATTAAACAATGTGGAGTATATTTATTCTCCTGCCTGAAACAACTAAAATAAAACAAAATGTACGGAAAAAACATTTTCTAGGTAGTGAGCATGAAACAATGAAAGAGAGTAATCCTAGAGAGAAATTCAAAAAAGTTTACTCCCATAAATGTCCCAAATTAAGGCCTTGCAGGAGTTTCTAAGCCATGTACCAGAGTGGGTACCCTAGCAGTTCATAAATTGGGGAGATAGAGCTAAGTCCAGAAAGATCACAATTATTAAAGGGGCAGAATAACAAAAAGGAGAAAACTGCACAGAGAGGAAAAAAAAACAAAAAACAACAAAACAAAACATTAGAAATCTGGAGATGGCCCTACTTGATAATTCAGTAGAATTTAGAACACTACTAAAATGTGAAAGCACTATACAAGCTCTAAGAAATAATTACTTTCCCCTAAAGGAATGGAAGGGAAAGTGTTCAGTGCTCACTTATCATTGAGAGCAATGTCTCTTGCTACCAGCCAGACTAAAAATACTCAGATCCAAGGGGAGAGTAGTGCCTCCATGGTGGGACAAAGCTGCCCTTAAGTCAGAAGTTCTTAAATGGGTGTGGTAGGAGGGATTCCAAATCATGTACCCTAGGGGTCAGTCTGCAATGACTGAAGATATTTTTGGTTGTTACTCCTGGGGAGGGAAGGGTACTGGTATTGAGTGAGTAGAGAACAAGGGTGATGGTAAATATCCAACCATACAAAGTAGAGTGAGTCTTTCACAGAAAGCATTATTCATCCCAAAATGTGAATAGAGCTAAGGATGAGAAACCCTGCCCTAATCACTGCCCTTGTGCCCTAATCTCTCATAAAACAAAACCCAAAATGATTAGACTCTTTCGAAGTAACTTGATTCTACCCATGAATAAAGTCTAAGAATATTTATAGGATATCAAAATATTCAGTACACAAGGTAAGGCATCCAATTATAAAAATAACAGGCAATCTAATTACAAAAATAATAGGCATGAAAGAAGTAAGAAAACGCAGTCCATAATTAGGAGAAAATTTAATGAATCAAAACACAACTGAAATGAACACAAATGTTAAAATCAGCAAAAAAATTATATGAAAAAAAGGTATAACTTGTTAAGATGTAGAGACAAAGAGGACATTAAAATACCAAAACCAACCTATTTATAGATATGAAAATTACAAGTGAAATGAATTAATATCCGATTAGACATTGCAAAAGAAATTAGTGAACTTGAAAAAAAATAGCAGTAGACACTATCTAAAAGTGAATCATTGAGAGAAAAAAATAAAGGACTGACTGAACAAACAAGGCACAGAATATCACCAGTTAACTGTGGGACAATAGAAAAGGTTTATCCAAGAGAGAGAGAAGAGAACTGAATTGGAAGCAGGTCCATAATATATGTAAAGAAATAAATGGCTTAATATTTCTAGACTTTGTTTTTATAATAGGTTTAGATTTATAGAAAAACTGAGCAGGGAATTTTGCATCTTTCACATGGTTTCCCCTATTATTAACATTTTGCATTACAATGGAATATTTGTCAAAATTAATGAACCAATATTGATGCATTATATCTGAGTTCACAGTTTATTCAGATTTCCTTAGTTTTTACCTGATGTCCTTTTTTTTTTTAGTTTCAGAATCCTATCCAGAATACCATGTTTCATTTAATTGTCATGTTTCCTCAGGCTCCTCTTGAGTGTGAAATTTTTCAAACTGTCCTTACTTTTGCTGACCTTGACATTCTATACATGAATTCTATGAGTTAGACCTTTATACAAGATACTAATGGTGCAGGAAATTCATGCACTGGGGTGGGAGGGGTTAGAGAGGGGGGAGGGGTATCCTTGAGCCCAACCTGCATCCTCTCTAATCTGGGACCCCTTGGGGAATGTCCAACTGCTGGTTTAGGCCCAAGAGATCAGGCCTAATCCGACATCGGACATCCCTCTCATAATCCAGGACCACTAGCTCTTAACCACTCACCTGCCTGCCTGCCTGATTGACCCTAACCACTCTGCATGCTGGCCTAATCAACCCCACTGTCCCTCTCTACCAACCTGCTCTCCCCCATCTGCCCTTCCCTGCCAGCCTGATTACCCGAACTGCCTCTACCTCAACTCCACCACCATGGCTTTGTCTGGAAGGTTCCCCAGAAGGTTTCCTGGTCTAATTAGCATATTACCCTGTTATTAATATAAATAAATGGATCCCACCAGTACTATGGAGCATCACCTACAGGAGGCGAGGCGTTTAGTTAGGTATTGGAGATAATGAATAAAATAAGATTCTGCCTTCTTGGAGCTTACAGATTACTAGAGAAGATGGAAAACAAGCAAGTTTTTGAAAAGTGCTCTAAAATGAATAAAGACTGCATTGCTCTGATTGGGAAAACAAGAAAGGTGTTAGTTTTAATAAAGTCAAAGAGTCTAGATATTTTTCTATATTGGATAAAAACTATGACCTACAGATAAAATACCCTTAACAAAACCAAACACAAGAAATATGAAAACGTGCATAAAGGCATATCATAATGAAATTATCTAAAACCAATGACAAAAATATTTTCTAGTGACAGAAAAAGACACATTTTGTGCTAGTAAACTAAGAATCTTATGATGATTGATGTTTTTGAGGACCTAAAAATGAGAAGATAGTGGAATAGCATTTTTAAAGTATTTGAAGAAAAAACTAAACACTAACCTGAAAACTTGTAATTATGTTTCTAAAATAATTATATTTTGCAAATAAAAATTGATATTATTTGAGTCAAATGTTGACAGAGTTTATCAACAGAGTTGTATTATAAGAAAAAGATAAAGCAAGTCTTTTAGAAAGGAAAAAAATGCTAGAAAGGTTATTTGTACCTTCAGTAACTACCACTACACTTCATAAATAAACTGATGCTTAATAAATGATGGATTTGACAGTCTGTTTGATGAAAACCACAGAAGGAAGACAGGGGAGGGGGAAAAGAGGAAAGATAAGAGATCAACTAAATGATTTGTATGTATGCAAACAAGCGTAACTAATGGACACAGACAATAGGAGGAGAGGCATGTGCTGGGGGTGGGAGCGGCCAGGGAGAGGTCATTGAGGGGAAAGGAGACATATACAATACTTTAAAGAATAAAGAATTTAAATTTTAAAAAGCGATGGACTTTATTAATTATGATCAAGTGATTAAAAAGTAATTAAGTAAATAATTTAGCAAGATGTCATTCACATAATGAGGTAAACAAGAGAGATTCAGTTCTCATATCTAATTCAGTGTGATTTATCCATCTGAAATAATTTAAAACACTTAAAATCTGTGAGTGGCACTGATTTTGTAGGGCCCCAAGATTGAGGAATTGACCTTCCCCACTGCCTGTTCCAGGAAGTGACCTTTACTGTTAAAGATTAGACAGGGATGAGGTCAGTTCTTAATGGTTGAAGATTAGGCAAGAATGAAATCAGTCCCCAGAAACTCCCTACCCTGAGGACTTACCCAGAGGAATGGGAAGGGGAGAGACAAAGGGGCTTGCAAGATTACGAGCCCAGCTGCCCTTCTTGGAATTTCCTTGTTCCCTTCTTCCCCCTCCATGTGTAACCCCACCTGTGTGTGGTCTTTGCCTTTATAAACTCATGTTCTGCAGTTACTCGGCGCTCCAGGCAGATAGCTCTGTTGCTGTCTGCCTGAGAAGCCCCTGTGCTTGTACTATTAAAACCTCATGCTTTTTGCATCAAGTTTCGGTCTCGCCGTTTGACTTGGGGTCATGGCCCCCTCCGTCGGACTCACTGGGAGTATTGGGACCTACAATTTCTTGAGAAAGGGGTCAAAGAGCAGCTGAGCCGAAACCGGTTTGGCTCAGTGGTAGAGGATCGGTCTGCAGACTGAAAGGTCCCAGGTTCGATTCAGGTCAAGGGTGGCATGTACCTTGGCTGCGGGGACATCTCTGGTGGGGGGTGTGCAGGAGGCAGCTGGTCGATATTTCCCTCTCATCGACGTTTCTGGCTCTCTATCTCTCTCCCTTCCTCTCTGTAAAATATCAATAAAAATATTTTAAAAAATAAAAAATAAAGAGCAGCTGATTAGAGAGAGGCTTGTCATTATAGACTTCAGTTTAGAATGTTTGAAATGAAAGCCTTTTAGAATTAGTTAAAGTTCTTTATGGGTATTGAATCATTTTTCCATTGCTTCAAGTAAAAAAATCAATCTTGATTTTGCCTCAAGTAGCAGAGAGTAACTATGTACCCCTCTATTTGAAGAAGGCTTTGAACATTTAAGAAAATTTCAAGTAGATCTTTCAGTTGAAAGGAAAAAAAATATACATCCTTTTCAAATATTAGTAATTCACCAATAAAAGCATCTACAAGAGTTTTGAGTTTTTCTCTTGAGTTATTAACAACATTTACAAAATGACATGTCATCAAATGTAAAAACTATAATAATGTCAAGTTTCTCTTCTAAGGGAAGTCATAATAGAAGTTGCTCCTCCATCTACCTCTTACAGGGAGAACCCAGGCTTCCCCGTGGCATTTACCCTTCCTTGCTTCACTAAACATTGACTTTAAGTGTGTTCTTGGAAATATTTGTCTCAGGTTTATTAACATCTTCAAAATATTAAAAACAATTATGGGGTTCTATTTCCAAATATGATGACATTTAAAATGAAAATAAAGTAAAAGCATATGCACTCAAAAAATATATTTTTTTCTCCTGAACTCCATCAACGTAAGAAATAAAAATTAATCTATACTAATAAAAAGGGTCATATGCTAATTTGACTGGGAGACCTTCCCAGATGTCCTTCCACACAAAGCCATGGTGGCAGGGCCAAGGCAGAGGTAGTTAGGGGTGATCAGGCCAGGAGGGAAAGGCAGGTGGGGGTGATCAGGCTGTTGGGGGGCAGTTGGGGGCAAGCAGGCCAGAAGGGGGGACAGTTGGGAGTAATCAGGCTGGCTAAGGGGGGCAGTTGAGGGTGAGAAGGCCAGTGTGTGTGTGTGTGTGTGGGGGGGGGTAATTGGAGGGCAAGCAGGCCAGAAGGGGGACAGTTGAGAGTAATTAGGCTGGCTAAGGGGGGGCAGTTGAGGGTGAGAAGGCCAGTGGGGGGGGCAGTTGGAGGGCAAGCAGGCCAGCAGACAGACTGGTTAGTGGCAATAAGGCAAGCAGGCAGTCAAGCAGTTAGAAGCCAGCGGTCCTGGATTGCAAGAGGGATATCCCAACTGCCAGTTTAGACCCAATCCCACAGGGATAAGGCTGGCAATGGGGGGCAGTTGGGGCAAGGCAGTAAGACTTCCCCCAAGGGGTTCCAGATTAGAGACAGTGCAGGCTGGGCTAAAAGACACCCCCTGTGCATGAATTTTGTGCACTGGGCCACCAGTTTTATATAAAAACTATAGGCTCAATGCAAAAAGATTCATATAAGAATAGGCCTTCCTTCCCTTGGCTGCCAGCACCACCTTTCCTCCAACCATGAGTCACCTTTCCACCTTTGCTTTGGCCTAGAGCTGTTTTCCGCCACTTACCTTGTCACATCAATTTGCATGTCCCCTCCTTATTGGCTGTGGGTGCAGTGATTTTTGCCATGGAGTTATTTATGATCAATTTGCATATTCCATCTCTATTATAGAGGATGAAAGAATAGGAAACGTATTCTTAAAATAAAAGTAGAACAAAATCAAAATATTTATACTATTCTAAAGACCCAGTGCACAAAATTCATGCGCTAGGGGGATGTCCCTCAGCCCAGGCTGCACCCTCTCCAATCTGGGACCCCTTGGAGGCAGTTGAGACTGCTAGCTCCTAAACACTTGCCTGACTTTCCTGCCTGCCTGCCTGATTGCCACTAACTGCTTCTTCCTGCCAGCCTGATCACCCCTAACCACTCCCCTGCTAGCCTGATTGACCCCTAACTACTCCCCTGCAGGCCCAATTGCCCCCAACTGCTCTCACCTGCTGGCTGGTCCCCCCAATTGCCCTTCTCTGTCAGCCATCTTGTGACATTTTGGGGGTGGCCATCCTGTGATGATGTGGGTGCAGCCATCTTGTGATGACATGGGAGAGCATATCTTGTAACGATGTGGGGGTGGCCATCTTGTGACAACATGGGGGCCAACTTGTGATGTGAGGGCATGAGGGTCAATTTGCATATTACCTCTTTATTATATCAGATGATCTTGAGACACAGAAGAGCAACGATTTTAAATATATATATATGACATCTGGTCTGATTAGCATATTATGCTTTGATTATTATAGATATTGTAAGGTCCCAAGACCCCCGGTGAGTCCGATGGAGGGGGCGACGACCCCATGTCAAACGCCGAGACGGAAACTTGATGCAAAACACATGAGATTTTATTAGTACAAGCGCAGCGCAGGGGCTTCTCAGGCAGACAGCAACAGTGCTGTCTGGCTGGAGCCCTGAGTAACTGCAGAATATGAGTTTATATAGGCAAAGACCATACGCAGGTGGGGTTACACATGGAGGGGGGAGAAGGAAACAAGGAAATAAACACCACACGCAGGTGGGCTCGTTAATTACATGTTTTATGACAGGGTCTATGCTTAGTCAACAGTCCCCATTGTCTCTCCCCTTCCCATTCCTCTGGGCAAGTCCTCAGGGTAGGGAGTTTCTGGGGACTTATTTCATTCTTGCCTAATCTTCAACCATAAAGAACTGACCTCCTCCCTGTCTAATCTTTAACCATAAAGGTCACATCCTGGAACAGGAAGTGGGGAAGGTCACTTCCTTCATCTTGGGGTCCTACAATATCATGTGAAAAACAAAACCTAGTAATTTTTCAAATTTATATTAATATATCTAATCTAATATTTAATTTTTTACACACATAAATTCTGCCGAGAAGTCAGCTAGCAGGATTTGCATTTTCAAAATTTCAAAATTAATAAAAATACAAATAACAAAAAATCAATAAAAAATCCCACTCTGTAGGAGATACTCACCTATGAATCAGCATTGCATCTTATTTTACAATTATTCCAGTACTATTCTGTTAGTTACTATTGTTTCCAGAGGTCTTTTTATTTTAGGAATAATTGGGTTAATTAAATAGGCAAGTCATGTCTTTTATAACCTATTCCTTTAATTGTATTCAAGATCATTTCATTTTACTCTTTGCAATGCACTATATTTTTTAAAGAATATTTTCTCCAACTCTTTTCTCTCATTAGAAATGATTGCTGATCTCCAAGCTCAAAGAATGCCTGCACTACACCTGAGCATAGCAATTATTTGGTTGAGTCATTTTCATGGATGCTTTATGTTGTCAGTTCTGTTTGTCTCCATCCTAATTTCTCTTTCCCACCTCTCTTTATTCTTGAAATCCTAACTGTCATATCACTTCTTGAAACAGGAATTTTAGGAGAATATAGGCAGGTTGGAAAAATTTTAGATTTGGGGTCCATGGAAAGAATACAAGGCTACCAACTAGGAGAAGGTCCATTTTCAGAAGAGAAGGAAGTAGCAACAGGTACATTTCCATAACAAGGAAGCCAGGAGTGGTACATTTCCACAACACAAGGGAGAAGCAACAGGCACATTTACATAAGATAAGGGAACTGGGAGTAGCCAATAGGTCTATAGTTATAAAATAAAGAAGGAGGAAGAATGCTTTGAAGGAATAGGAGGATGGTGAGGGAGGAGGGCCTCAGGAGTTACTATAGTAACCAATTCAAAAGGGAGTATTGACCAATCAGGGGGGAAGTCAGGACACAGGAACTGCAGCCTTTATAAACCATGGAACTAGGAAGGTTGGACCCTTCCCCATTCCCCACATGAGAGTCTGTACTTGTTCTTCAATAAATCTCAACCTTTGCTATACCACCTTCTATCCCTGGATTCATTCTTCAACTCTGATGCACAAAGAATGCAGGATCCAGTCCAAAAATTCCATATCAATATGATTGTAAAATTCCTGTTTTTTTTAACCTGTGCATTTATATTTATTTCCAAATTTTGGCTAATTTTGTAACTACCTTCAGAACTAAATAGATCCTTTTTTTTTTAATTTAAGGGTTCTATAAAAATACATGTTCATGTTGTGGGGTTGATCTCTGGGTTCAAAATAAGACTACCGGAGGCTGATGATTGATTTAAAAAAGCAGGCAAGGATTTATTGAAAAACCGGCCAAGATGGCCGCAAGAGCACCACACGAGGGGGAGCCCACACAACCACACAGTTCCAGGTGTAGGCAGTCTTTTTATTATTATTTTTATTTATTTATTTATTTTAATTTATTAAGGTATTATATGTGTACATAGCTTACCATTGCCCCCCCTCCCATACATGCCCTTCCTCCCCAGAGTTTTGTGTCCATTGGTTGTACTTATATGCATGCATACGAGTCCTTCCATTGATCTCTTATCTCCTCCAGATCTCCCTACCACCCCCCCAATGTCATTTGACAGTCTGCTTGTTGTTTTACTGTCTCTATATCTATCTTTCTGTTCATTAGTTTATAATGTTCTTTAATATCCATAAATGAGTGAAGTCATGAGGTGTTTCTCTTTCATTGAATGGCTTATTTGACTCAGCATGATGCTTTCCAATTCCATACAAGTTACTGCAAATGATGAGAATTCCTTCCTTTTTATGGCAGCATAGTATTCCATTGTGTAGATGTACCATAGTTTTCTGATCCATTCATCTGCTGACAGGCACCTAGGCTGTTTCCAAATCTTAGGTATTGTAAATTGTGCTGCTATGAACATAGGGGTGCATATATCCTTTCTGATTGGTGTCTCTAGTTTCTTAGGGTATATTCCTAAGAGTGGGATTACTGGGTCAAATGGGAGTTCCATTTTCAGTTTTTTGAGGAAGCGCCATACTGTTCTCCACAGTAGTTGCACCAACCTGCAATCCCACCAGCAGTGCACGAGGGTTCCTTTTTCTCTGCAACCATGCCAACATTTGTCTTTGTTGTTTTGTTGATGTTGGCCATTCTGACAGGTGTGAGATGGTACTGCATTTTTGTTTTGATTTGCATCTCTCAGATGATTAGTGACTTTGAGCATGTTTTCATGTGCCTCTTGGCCTTCCTTCTGTCTTCTTTTGAGAGGATTCTATTTAGGTCCATTTCCTATTTTTTAATTGGCTCATTTATGTTCTTTTTATTGAATTGTATAAGCTGTCTGTAGATATTGGAGATTAAACTTTTATCAGTGATATCATTTGCAAAAATGTTCTCCCATACCATGGGACTTCTTGTTGTTTTGTTGATGGTTTCTTTTGCTGTAATAAAGCTTTTTATTTTGATGTAGTCCCATTTGTTCACTTTCTCTTTAGCTTCCATTGCCCTAGGGTTAGTATCAGTGAAGAAGTTCTTTAGTCTAAGATTTTGCTGCCTGTGGATGTCTCTAGAATTTTTATGATTTCCCGTCTTATGTTTAAGTCATGTATCCATTTTCAGTTTATTTTTGTGTATGGTGTAAGTTGGTGATGTAGTTTCATTCTTTTACATGTATCTGTCCAATTTTCCCAACATCATTTACTGAAGAGACTAACTTGACTCCATTGTATGCTTGTGCCTCCTTTGTCAAATATTAATTGAGCATAGTGATTTGGGTTGATATCTGGATTCTCTAATCTATTCCATTGATCTATATGTCTGTTCTTGTGCCAGTACCATGCTATTTTGTGAACAATAGCTTTGTAATACAGCTTGAAATCTGGTATTGAGATCTCTCCTACTTGACTCTTCTTTCTCAAGATTGCTGCAGCTATTTGGGGTCTTTTATTGTTCCAAATGAACTTTTGGAGAGTCCTTTCTAGGTCTGTGAAGATGTCGTTGGTATTTTAATTGAACTTATAAATTGCTTTGGGAAGTACTGACATTTTGATGATGTTTATTTTACCAATCCATGAACATGGTATGTTCTTCCATCTGTTTACATCTTCCTCTATCTCTTTTTTCAGTGTCATGTAGTTTTTAGCCTATATAGGTCTTTTACCTCCTTAGTTAAGTTTATTCCTAGGTATCTCAATTTTTTTTGGTGTGATGATAAATGGGATTGCTTTTTTAGTCTCTGATTCTATGAGTTCACTATTGGTGTATAGAAATGCCATAGATTTCTTGGTGTTTATTTTGTATCATGGTACATTGCCAAATTCGTTTATCAATTCTATTAGTGTTTTGATGGAGTCTTTTGGATTTTTTATGTACAATATCATGTCATCTGCAAATAGGAACTTCACTTCTTCTTTTCCAATTTTGATGCCTTTTATTTCCTCTTCTTGTCTAATTGCAATAGCTAGTACTTCCAGTACTATGTCAAACAGAAATGGTGAGAGTGGGCATCCCTGTCTTGTTCCTGTTCTTAGAGGGAATGGTTTTAGTTTTTGCCCATTGAGTATGATGTTTGCTGTGGGATTATCATATATAGTAGCTTTTATTATGCTGAGGTATGATTCTTGTACTCCCATCATGTTGAGAGTTTTTATCAGGAAAGGGTGTGGATTTTATCAAATGCTTTTTCTGCATAGATTGATATGACTATATGATTTTTAACTTTCAGTTTGTTTATGTGATGTATCACATTTAATGATTTGTGGATATTGTACCATCCTTGCATTCCTGGAATAAATCCTACTTGGTCATGGTGTATGATCTTTCTGATGTTCTGTTGGAGCCGATTTGCTAGAATTTTGTTGAGGATTTTGGCATCTATATTCATGAGGGATATTGGCCTGTAATTCTCTTTCATTGTGTTATTTTTATCTGGTTTTGGTATTAGGGTGATGCTGGCTTCATAGAAGGAGTTTGGAAGTGTTCCTTCCTCTAGAATTTTTTGGAATAGTCTGAGGAAGTTAGGTTTTAGTTCTTCCTTGAATGTTTTGTAAAATTCTCCTGAAGCCATCTGGCCCTGGACTTTTGTTTGCTGGAAGCTTTTTGATGACTGCTTCAATTTCTTACAAAGTCACTGGTCTATTGAGGTTTTTAGATTCTTCCTGATTGAGATTTGGCAGCTTGTATTTTTCTATTAATATGTCAATTTCCTCCAGGTTGTCCAGTTTGTTGGAATAGAGTTGTTCATAGTATTTTGTAACAATCCTTTGTATTTTGGTGGGGTCTGTTGTTATTTCACCTCTTTCATTTCTGATTTTGCTTATTTGGTTCTGTGTCTTTGCTTCTTGGTTAGCCTGGCTAGAGGTTCATCAATCTTGTTTATTCTTTCAAAGAAAAGCTCTTGGTTTTGTTGATCATATGTATTGTTTATTTGGTCTCTATGTCATTTATCTCTGCTCTGATTTCTGTTATTTCCTTCCTTCTGCTTACACTGGGCTTTTCTTATTGCTCTTTTTCTAACTCTTTGAATTGTAGAGTTAGATAATTTGTTACCATTTTTTTCTTGTTTTTTGCAATAGGCTTATAGAGATATGAACTTCCCTCTCAAGACTGCTTTTGCTGTGTCCCATAGATTTTGGATTGTTGTGTTTTCATTGTCATTAGTTGCCATGATATTTTTAATTTCTTCCTTGATTTCCCTGGTATCCCAGTCCTTGTTCAATAGCATGCTATTCAGTCTTCATGTGTTTGATTTCATTGGATCATTTTTATTGTAGTTGATTTCCATTTTTATGCCACTATGATCTGAGAAGATGCATGATATGATTTCTATCTTCTTGAATTTGAAGATACTTTGCCTATGCCCCAACATGTAGTCTATATTTGAAAATGACCGATGTGCACTTGAGAAGAATGTGTATTCTGTGGCTTTGGGGTGAAATGTTCTGAAGATGTCGATTAATTCCATCTGGTCTAGTGTGTCATTTAGTGTTGATGTTTCTTTGCTGATTTTTTGTTTAGATGATTTGTCCAAAGGTGACAATGGGTATTAAAATCTCCTACCATGATTGTATTGCTATTAATCTCTCCCTTAATGTCTTCCAGCAGGTTGTTTTTTTTTAATGTATTTTGGTGCTCTTGTATTGGGTGCATATATGTTTACCAGGGTTATTTCTTCTTGTTGGATTGCTCCCCTTAGTATTATGAAGTGGCCCTCATTATTTTGCATCAGGCCATCTGAATAAATTTATTTGAAATATAGCTATGCAAAATATTTGATCACAAAAATAGAATAAATACATTTTAAAACAATGTTAGATTATAATTTGCTACAAGGAAATATTAGAAAATGTTAATGGTTCTTTAATCAATAACTTAATATTAGATTGAAAAATGATTTAAGGGTTTCTTATTTATACTACTGAATGCAAAAAAGAAAAACCTCCACTACTGAACCAAAGAATCTATATAGTCCCCAATGCAACCATACTATAGATATTATTAAAATTGATTAGTGTATACTTTGGAGAAAATAAAACAGAAAAATAACCTGTTTTTGATGAAAAGTAAAGCTCTGTTTATATTAGTTTTTTCTGGCTATGAAATGAATTCTAACCAACTTATGTGCCTATGTGGCCAGGAAAAAAAGGGGGGGGGGGCACATGCTAACTTGACCAGCTCAGGGAAAGCCTGCAGGGTGGTTTTGCAAATTCAAAGACCTAAAATAACCTGGAAGGATGGTCTGAAATTAAAACTTTACCTCAAAGTAGTTTATAGTGGGTAATCATGTCCTAGTCCAGTATCTTCCCTGACAAAGGTCAATCTTTACCTTATCTGAGCCCACTGGCTTTTTGTATCTAAGATAACATCCTAGTAAAATGTAAGGTGTAACTTGTAACTTTTCTTCCAGACCCCTCAGGACACAACCAAATGGATCTGGGCACTAGGACAGAGAGCAAAAAATTATTTCATTGTTATCATGCTAATTGCTGACTGTAAACTATCTTTCACCCACCTAAATAAAAGGAGTGTGTGTCTATAATTTTATTTTTCATCCAATCCCAGAGGTACTCTCCCCCCTCCCCCAGCTTTGTCCTCTCCCACCTCCCTAATCTATTTTCAATGGTTTTTATGTAACCCACTTACCAGGTTACCAGTTCATAATGTGGACTTTTTTCAATAGATGGAGTTGCACATATGCTGATATATGTGTGATATATGTGTGATTTGATATGTATGCTATTTTGACAGCAAGCACCAAAACTTTATGTCAAATTTTATGAAGGTCTTAATATCATAGATATTTTTATGCTTAAAAATATCTAATTTTGTGCCAAAAAGGAGCATTTGCAGGACGTTTTAATTCATTACTTTATCATGAAGAAAAATGCTGCTGAAAGTTATGGGATACTTCAGGAAGCTCATGATGAACATACTCCATCTCAAGATACTTGTGAATGCTGATTTAAATGCTTTAAAAGTGATGATTTTTATGTGAAAGGCAAAGAACATTCAGGTTCCATTCTCTCTCCTCTGGATACGCATAAAGAAGTCTCAGCCCAGAAAAAAAGCCCACCAAAAGTCCTTTAAAAGACTTTTACTCCTGTCACTGGGTGCTTGAGTCATATAGGCACAGCCACCTGGTTTTCAGATGATGGCATGAATCTGTAATCCCTCACCACTCCGTCCTTCCTGCTTTCCTCCTTAGGCGACCTAATAAATACCAGTAGGTAGGGAATGTGGGAGCCACGTTAAAATATATCTGCCACTGTGGTTATTGTATTTGTGTTTAAACAGTGTGAGAAGACATTCTGATGTCATTAGCAAGGTCCCTGAGGATCAGATACTTTTGTAAGAGTCCTGGTAATCATTCAAAAGTTAATGGTTTTTGAGCCCTGGAATAGCTTAGTTCAACGCTGGTGAGATCTCTCCATCAATTTGCTGAATATACCTGAGCAACTTTGAGCAGGTCAGTATCCCTGAGAAAGCAAACCTGTAACAGAGGGCTAAAGAGCCAGTCTGATGTGACCTTTCTAGAAATTACTAGTGATAGATCCTCCCTTCCTCCAGTTGATGGTCAGACATAAACCCCACCTGCAGCCAGACATTCCTGAGCTCTGAACCACCAATCAGCACCTGCCCAAAACCCTAAGCCTCTGATTCCCAAGTCCCTAGGTCCCTAATCACCAATCAGGGTGTGCTGAGTGCCCTAAGCCCAGCCCCCTGTCCTTAAAGGTGCTTGTACCTCAGCCCTCCCTCTCTTCTGCCCCTCTCTTTGGAAGTAGCGGGCTGGGATACTCTTCCCTCCAATAAAGCTATGTGTGTCCTGCCATCCCAGTCTCCGGCTACTAGTAAATCAACAAAAAGAAGGGGGGGAAAAGGAGAGCTAGAGGAGAAATAAATAAGGGGAGATAAATGGTGATAGAAAGAGACTTGGGGTGATAAACACACAATGCCATATACAGATTATGTATTATAGAACTGTACCCCTGAACTTTATATAATTGTATTAACCAGTGCCACCCCCAATAAATTCAATTAAAAATAATTGCGCAAAAGAGAAGCAGTCAATGGGGGCATACTATTAATATGGAATTTTTTTTACTGGAACAGGCTGTGTTCCCCTAAGCAGAATGACTTCCCTGGATTCTTTGGCCCTCAGAATCAAATAATGAAACCACAGATAAAAGGCTATAGCAAAGGTGGAAATTTATTGTAGAACAAGTACAGATTCCCATGTAGGAAGGAGGAAAGAGTTCCATTCAGTTCCTCTTTCCCAGTTTATAAAGGCTAAAGTTTTGCCTGATATCCCTTCTAATCAGACACTATTCCCCTTTGATTTGGTCACCATAGCAACTCCTGAGCTCAAAGGTCAAACCTCACATAGGACTGTGAGGACCTCCTATAGACCTTAGGCTACTCCCCTTTCCCTTGTCTTATGGAAATGTAATTTCTGCTGGCTCTCTGCTTCCTTGTCTCATGGAAATATAACCTTTGTAGCTCCCTAGCCCTGTGTTTCTTCCATGGACCCTGTTTATTTTAAAAATTCCCTAAACCTGCCTTTTTCACTCCTAAAAATTCCTGCTTCACTATGGCAGTAAGTAAATTAATTTTCTTCAGCCTTTCCTAAGAAGGAAGGAGAGGGTATAGCAGTTATATCCCTGCATGAAACCCACAGATACTGAAGTGGCTTCCCAGCTGATGATTGTCACGTGTTTCTCTGAGAATATCCAGTCTAAAGAATTGAGCCCCTGGGCCAACTATAATATCAGCCAGAATGTAAATACATTTGTAATAGGTATAGAGCCACAATTTTATTAAAAACTATTTTCTGTTCACCATTCTTCTCCTTTTATTTTTATTTTTACTTCTCTGCCTATGGAAACAAGTGGATGAAGAATAGAATAAAACATCTCTATTTTTGACTTGCTTATTTTACAAAGACCCGGGGGTGGGGAGGAGGTGTTGAGAGGTTGAAGCCACGCAAAGAACTGTAAAAGAAAAATCATGGCATCAACTAATCTTTCCCTGGACGAGTGGCAGGCTTGTCTAAGGCAAATAAAGCTGTGGTTTCTGGCCAGTCACACTTTAAAACTGCAATGTCCAGGATCAGCAGTATCTTGCAACCCTATAGATGTATTCCTACATAGCAACAGCACATGAGAAGGAAGGAGACTTTGAATGCGCGGCAAAAATGGCTGTAAGCAGTTTGGGAGAAAATTGAAATCATGGATCCTCTCAAGAATAAGCTTTGGTACTACAAATGCTGATGCATTTACACTGCTATTTTTATATTCATAAGTTTGTGCTTGTGTGGCCATGCTTTAAAAATTTCTCAGTTTTAGGTTTGAGTATTGATCACATTTTGTAGCTATATGCACAAAAGCTCTTAGGTTTTTCGATAATGCCTAAAATTGTGGCTGAGTGATGAGAACAAACATTTTGAGAAATGCTGCTTGAAGATACCAATTTAGATTATTTACAGCAATTTATAAAGCAGTTCTAAGATTATTACATGCTCTTTATGTTGTTTTTTCAAACATAGATACATATGTTATTATTGATTTATAACCATGATCATCATATAATTTATCATCCAGACAAAAGTGCTTTTGAATGTATCCTATTATATAACTCTCTACAGATATAGGTTATTAGACATAAAAATATACTCTCACAGTTTACACTAGTGTCTAAGCTCACTGTGAGGTTTAACAAAAATTTTCTGTCTTTAGAGAAACTTGTTAACGAAAAAACCATTGAAACCTGTAAAGAATTTTTGTGAGTTTATTTGAACCAAACTGTCAACATATGCTGGGAAGCAGAACCTCAATGGATTGAGATAATGCTCCAAAGAATGGCGGATTACATTTCTATATTTATACATTGCAATCAAAGGAATGGGACATTGGTGAGTTACATGAAATTCATTGGTGATAGATTAGGGAGGTGGGACAGAGCAAAGAAGGGAAACCTCTGGGATAGGGTAAAAGGTTAAATGATGGACATGAGCTTCTTTTACAGAGATTGATACAGGATACTTTAAGGTAATTAACAGTTGACAATTAACTTGATAACAATGAAGGAAGGAATGTCTCCAGGCCATTTGTTGTGCTCTGAGGGGTCCAGGGTAAAAAGGAAGTTACAAGTTACCCAGACATCTCACAGATAGGTTATCTTAGAGGCCCGAAGGCAGATGTGCTCAGTAAAGGAGATCTAAGTTGATCTTTGTCAGGTGAAATATCTGTCTGGGACATGATTACCCACTATAACCTGTTTGTAGTTAGCTATTTAATTTTCAAACCATCTTTTGCGGTTATTTTAGGTCTCTGAGTTTGCAAGACTGCCACTGCAGGCCTTCCCTGAGCTGTCAGGTTAGCATGTGGCTCTTTTCTTTTTCAAACTGATAAGCACATTTTTTATAATTTTGAGATTTGTTTTATGTCTTCCGTGTTCAATTTAAAAACTTTTCACAATGCTTGAAAAGAAGATATATATTCTGTGTTATTGTCAGAGTTCCACAAATGACAATTGGATCAGATGTGTTATTTGTACTTCACAAATAGTCTACACACAAACTATTGCATGTTTGACCTTTGTCTCCTTAACCTTTATTTTTTGAGATTAGTATACAAATAATTCTGAAGCAGGAATTTTGGGGGAACATAGGCAGGCTTAGGGATTTTTTAGAATTGGGTTCTATGGAAAAAACACAGGGCCACAAACTGGGAGAAGGTAGTCCATTTCCATAACACAAGGAAGCCAGGTGCAGTTACATCTCCATCAGACAAGGGAACTGGAAGTAGCCAGGGAAGAATGCCCTTCATTCAGAAGGTGAAGAAAGTCCAAAGGAAATAGGAAAACAATAAGGAAGGAGCAGGGAGAACCTCACATGTGCCAGGTGAGGGTCAACCTTTGAGCTTAGGAGTTACTATAGTAACCAGTCTAAGGGAACAGTGACCAATCAGAGGGGATATCAGGCACCAGGATTTGCAGCCTTTATAAGCCATTGGGAAGAGGAATTCGGTGGGAATTTTCCCCTCCCTACATGGGAGTCAGGTATTTGTGACTGTTTTCTCTCCCCATATGGGAGTCTGTACTTGTTCTTCAATAAATGTCCACCTTTGCTATACCACTTTCTATCAATTGAGTTATTCTTTGATTCCAGTGGACAAAGGATCCGGGTTCCAGTCCAATAATTCTGTATCAATTCTGTAAATTTTAGTTTTGTTTTATAAGTATTTATTTTGACTCTCTAGCTCTAAAATTATCTTAATCCATAAAGTGCAGTTATTAATATTATTATTATACATTACAAATTTAATTTGTTTTTATTTGATATGTGTTTTCATTTTATTATTTTTCCATTATACTAATATTTTTTCAAGATTTCTGTTCTGAACTATGGATGGTTATATAAAACTAGAAAAACTAGAAAGAAAAAATTATTTCATGGGGAGGTCGGGGAGGGGCCTCAGCCGAACTGCCCTCTCACAATCCGGGACTGCTGGCTCCCAACTGCTCACCTGCTTGCCTGCCCAATTGCCCCCTAACCACTCCCCTGCCATCCAGATAAATGCCTAACTGCTCCCCTGCTGGCCCAATTGCCCCTAACTACCCTCCCCTGTAGTCCTGGTCCCCCCCAACTGTTCTCCCTTGTAGGCCTGGTCATTCCTAACTGCCCTCCCCTGAACCCCTTTCCTCTCCCAACTGCCCTCCCCTGCTGGCCATCTTGTGGTAGACATCCTGTGTCCACATGGGGGTGACCACCTTTGACCACATGGGGGCGGCCATCTTGTGTGTTGGAGTGATGGTCAATTTGCATATTACTCTTTTATTAGATAGGATTTCCTACTAGAGTTCCACTTGACTACAAAAAGCACATGCAATTTAAGATGTTACAAACCAAGTGATCAGACCTCTATAACCCTGCTGTTTCTTCTTTTTAATGACAAGTTTAACTTTCTAGTGTCTCAGCAGACATCTATAATTTATTTCTCTCATAGTATACATTAATTTTAAAATATGGTATTGCTTCTAACTTAAGAATAGATTCAGCCACCTCTCATTATATTGCTACTCTACTCCAAACTATCATTCTATCTCCTCTAGATTATTGTTTTCATTTATTTATTAAGAACACATTTCACTGAAAGAATATGTACCAGCAGAAACCTGCACAAATCTTGAGTCTGTGCATTTTCAGATCACAAACTTTCACTGTGAGCATTCAGAGGTCCCCTTTCTCTTCCCTCCAGTCACTATCCACCCAAATTTAACTATTACTCAGTCTATCACAACAGATTAATTTCACCTGTTTAGAAAAACTTAAAAAATGGAATATACTTTATGAGGTGATTTAAGTCTCACTTCTGTTGTTCAACATAAAGTTTGTGAGATTCTTATACTAACAAGCGGAGCAATAGTGTCTTTTTTTTTTTTTAATACTGACACCAGGGTAGTTTTCCATTGATTTTCAGAGAGAGTGGATGAGTAAAATACAGAAAGAAATATCAATGCAAAAGAAGCACATGGATTGGTTGCCTTCTGTAGGAGCCCTGACCAGGGACCCAGGGGTGGGAAGATCCTGCAAACTGAGATACATGCCCTTGACCAGAATTGAACCCAGGGCTTTTCGGTCCACAGGCCAATACTCTGTCCACTGAGCTAAACAGGCTAGGGTGCAATAGTGTCTTTATCTTCATTGCTCTATGTAGCATTTACATGTATAGATAAACCGTGATTAATTTATTCATGGACAACTGTATTGTTTCTGGTTTGAGACAAATAAAATTGCAATGGGTATTCTTAACCATAAAGTTTGATACACATATACATGTATTTATGTTGGGTACGTACCTAGGAGTGGAATTGTTCAGCAATAAAACTAATGTGTGTATTGTGATCCACAAAACGGAGGCTGCCACAAATCTAAACCTACATAAGCCTGCACTTAAGGGAAATGCCTTCAAGGAAACCTAGCATACACCAATCACAATCCACCAACACAGCTTTAGCTAGTTACCTTGCCCTAGAAAATAAGATCTATGAGCCTTAAGGAAATCAACAACTCCCAACCTAGCCAGTCAAGTCCTCTGTTCTCTTGCTGCTTCAGCTGAAGCTCTATAAAACTCACTCTTACCCAAATCCTTCAGGAAGAAGGCTCTTCTGCTAGCTAGACACTGTTCTCTCCCACTCTCTGGGTTGTTCTCCCTTGAACAAGAAGAATCAAACTCATTACTACATTGCTTTGGTTTTGTCATTTGACAATTTTAGCAACAAGATGAAAACCGAAAACACTTGTTAGAGACTCAGGACGGTTCCTAGAGGCAGTGATGGTGCCACTGGAGCCCTTTCGGTTCCCCGGCTCTTCGGACCCTCTCCCGGATCTCTGGTAAGCTTCTCTCAGACCTGGCTGTGCTTATTTCCCATTTTCAGCTCTTCAGTTTGTTTGCTCTAATCCTCTGGCTTGGAAAATCAAGGTATGAGTGAGAGACTCAAGATTTTTCTCAGTGAGACCTAGTGGGAAATAACATGGGGGCTTGTGGCCCACCTCATCTGCAAGGAGAGGTCCTGGGATCTCAGGGAGAGTGCACAAGCAGCCAGAAACAGGAAGTCTGGTGCAGTTAAGGAGGGTTATTTCAGTAAGAGAAAATAATGGGTACCTTTTCGTCTAAACAACAACAACAACAACAACAAAAAAAAAAACAAACACAAAAAATAAAGCAAAACAAAAACAGGATCATAGCCATGAGGGGAGTCACAAATCTCTGGCTTTGACTTGGTCAATATAAGGTCTGTGGACTCATCAACCAACTAATAACCTCTCAAGTGCTAGGCAAAGTCCAAAACTTACCTGTTGTCCTACAAGGTCGGTCAGTTTCTTTGATAGTTACTTTCACCTAGTTTAACTGGCTTGTTAGTCTGGCTTAATTACATAGCCAGGAAAGCATAAAAATTCCCTCTGGGAATACTAATATCTGCATTGAGCTCTTCAAAAATAAATATTCATCACATATGTTTTGGAAGTTTAATTTTGATATGCAATGCCTCATATATGAATAATAAGGTTTTAAAAACACACACTCTTATTTATTTTATTGAATTTACTGACATGGGATTGGTTTAAACAATTACACAGGTTTCAGGCATACAGTTCTACAATACATTATCTGTATATTTTATGTATGCATGTTGCTAAGACTCATGTGATCACTAGAGATAAAGGAACTCTGATACATTTCATTTTCTTTATTTTACTTTATTTTTACTGAGAGCCAATTTTTATAATGCCTTGAATGCATTTCATGCTTTGAAAAAAATATGAGTTTCATCATCTTAACATTTGGAAATTTGTATTTTCCAATTGGTTTCTTAAAATGATTCATAGGCCGAAACCGGTTTGGCTCAATGGATAGAGCGTTGGCCTATGGACTGAAAGGTCCCGGGTTCGATTCCAGTCAAGGTCATGTACCTTGGTTGCGGGCACATCTTCAGTGAGGTGGGGGAGGTGCAAGAGGCAGCTGATCGATGATTCTCTCTCATCGAGGTTTCTAACTCTCTATCCCTCTCTCTTTTTCTGTAAAAAAATCAATAAAATATATTTTAAAAAAATTCATAGGATTTAAATATGCTAAAATGTGATCCTAAAACATTTTTATAAAATTAAACAATACTCAGAATGAATTTTAAGATTGCCCTTTACTCTTTATTGTAATCCCTTTATTATAAAAAACAAATGTCAGTTCCATAAGTATGAAAATTAGATTGCAAAACTTGTACAAATCGAAAATATTTTAAATTGTCTTACCACAGAATGAGGATGCGCTAAGCATTCTTTAATTATACATTTTCACTGTTTCTTTTGTAGATCTGGGAGTTAATGAATACAGGCTTGCTCTGCAATTTAGCTTTTCACTTTTGAGATTTGCTCTTCTTTCTGAGTCTCATGAACAGGTAAGACAATGAGCAACCCTCATTTTAATCTCAAAAGAAACAGGTGCTCTTCCAGTGTCTACTTCAAATACAATTTTTCGAAGTCTTTACAAATACCTTCTAAGGACTGAACTTCAGATCAAAATATTAAAGGGGAAAAAATAAAAGTAAAGAAGCTCCCTTTCCCCCATATTTTGTGAAAAAGGTATTGCCTATTTGAAGCCAAATTTGTCTTTCCCCCTACCCCCTTTTTTTCTTTTATGTTTGTACAGATCAATTTAGGAACTGTTTATTTGTGGTTTTCTCTTTATCAGGATATGCTTTATGCTAGGTATACAAAGTGTAGAAGAGATGATTGCTATTATCACTCTTCAAGGATATGTTGATTACTATTTGAGAGGTTATATATAGTCATGGTTAAACATTGTTTTGTGAAAAGGCAGAACCAGATTTGAATCAAATTTTTATCTTGAATTTATTATTACCTGTGGTACTTTAAGCATTTACATATTGGAGCATCAATCTTCTCTATTTTAAAAAGAGATAATAATTCTTTTTTTTTATGCTGTTGAGGTTCTCACTAAGTTCATGGAACATTCTTATATCCAGTGTTTTGAACTCTGCATCTAGTAAATTACTTGCCACCATTTTATTCAGTTTTCTTTCTGGAGTTTTGTTCTATTCTTTTATTTGACACATGTTTCTTTGTCTCCTCATTTGGGCAGCCTCCCTATGTTTGCTTATGTATTAGGTAGAGCTGCTATGTCTCCCAGGCTTGGTAAAGTGACCTAATGTAGTGTCCTGTAGGGTCCAGATCACCCTAGCTGGACATTTGAGGTCTATTCCCTCTGTGGACTGTATACACCCTCCGATGTAGTTGATCCTTGATTAATGTTGGCATTTCAAAGGGATGGGTTTACTCCTAGGACATAAACTGTAAGGACTGGCTGCGACCACCAAGTACAAACCTGTGATAATACTGGAGGATTGGCTGGGAAGGGGCCCAACCCCAGAGCAGGATTTACTTCAGGGAGGCTCCGCTCTGGTTTCCATGTAGTCCGTTCCTTGAGTGTGATACTTGTTATAATAGTTGGGTGTTGATGACTCAATGTGCACTAAAGTTGTACACTGGGTGTGCTGGCTCTGAGGTCTCCTACATGTGCTGGGAAAGGTCAACCATGGTTTGTGTTCTGCCCAAAGCCACCTGGCATGAGCTACAAAGAGACCTGCAGATGACTACTACTTCTGCTGAGCTTGAAGGTACCCAGGTGAGGCCAAGCTGTGAATCAGGGTTGGCTGCTGCTAGTGCCAGGGATGGGAATACTTTAGGGAGAGGCATGGGCATGCTGAGGTCAGATACTGGTTGAAAGGTGTTAGAAAAATCTGAAGCATGAGCCAATACAGGCCATTTATTTGGAAAAGCCACTGGAAATAGTGTGGGTGGGCCTGAAAGTTGGGTGGGATCTCAGAGAATCGCTAGCACAAGGCAATCAGTGTGAGCCAGGTTGATGGAGTCTCAGATATGGAGCTTGCCTACATGCTGGCTCTATAGAGGGGAGTGCTCATCAAAGAAACAGTGGCCTCTACTAGCATTTCTCTCTGGGAGAAAGCTGCTTCCCCTTCCCCCTCACCCTCAGCTATCACCCTGATAACAGACAGTTCAGTTTTCCTTATATGTATGTCTATTTGCCTTCCAAGATGCTGCACTGGAGCACAGAGGGAGTGAGTCTAGTGGGCCATTTAAGTGGCATTCCTGGAAGTCCAGCAGCTGTCCCTCTCACTCAGCTAACATCCTTGTTGGTTTTAACAACCAGAAGTTATGGGAACTTCTATTCTTGGGCGCCTGATGTTCTCTCTGATATTAGCAACTCAATTGAATTCATTACATAGAATGAATCTTTTAAACATTAAACCTTTATTTGGACTAGTATATGTAGTCCCACTGCCAAAGATATTCACCATTAACATTCTGGTAAAATTTTGAGTTTTTTTTTCTTTTTTTAAATTAGGTTTATAGGGGTGATATTAGTTAATAGGATCATATAGCTTTCAAGTGTACATTTCTATGATACAAGATATGTGTATTGTACTGTTTGCCCATTACCCAAAATCAAACCACCGTTCATCTGACAGAATGGGAGGTTATATTAGCAAACACCATCTCCAACAAAAGGTTAATATAAAAAAAATATGGAACTCAAACAAATAATCCAATTAGTAAGTGGACAGAGGACAGGCAATTCTTCCAAGAAGGCATACAAATAAATGGTCAACAGATGTGTGAAAAGATGTTCAACTTTGTATTAGGGAAATTCAAATCAAAATTTCAATAAGATACCACTTCACATCTGTTAGAATGGCTATTATCAACAATATGAGTAATAACAAGTGTTAAAGTGGTTGTGGAAAAAAGGGAACCTTCATTCCCTGCTGGTGGGAATGTAGTACAGCCACTCTGGAAAACAATCTGGCAATGTCTCAAAAATTCAAAATAGAGTTACTATATGACATCTCAATCCTCCTCTTCAGTATCTACCCAAAAATCTTGAAAACATCTATTTGAAAAGATATATGCATCCTTATGTTCATTGCAGCATTAGTCACAGTGGCCAAGACATGGAGACAACCAAAGTGAGAAAATAAGGAACATATATACAATGGAATATTACTCAGCCATAATAAAAGATGAAATACTGCCATTTGTGACAAGGATGGACCTTGAGAATATAAGAAAAATAAGTCAGTCATAAAAAGCTAACAACCATATGATTTCACTCATATGGCATATAAATCTGAAATTAATGAACACAGACAACAGTGTGGTGGATATCAGAGGGAAGGAGTGGAGGGTAGGTGTGGAGGGGTCCTAATACATAGTGTAGGATGACTTTTTATATGTCTTTTATTAGATGCCTGGGGTTGAGGTAACAAGAAAGATAAAAGTTAGAAAAGACTCCCCCCAAAAATGAATTGCTCTGAGGCACAATGGGGATTTACAATAATATTACCAAAATATAGATAAAAATATTGGTAATATTAAATAGTAATTAAGGAAATAGTAATTAAGGATAGAGGATATAGATGGTTAGAGAAAGACGGGAAGGAGATGGTGATAGTGGTTTTATAGATGTTCAAGGAAGAAAATGTTTCTTAACATTAATAAAAGCTTATACTCTCATCTACTTTATGGCAGATAGAAGTTAATTAGTTTAAACTCTTAAAAATTGCCGAAACCAGTTTGGCTCAGTGGTAGAGCATCGGTCTGCGGACTGAAAGGTCCCGGGTTCGATTCCAGTCAAGGACATGTACATTGGTTGCGGGCACATCCCCAGTAGGGGGTGTGTAGGAAGCAGCTGGTTGATGTTTCTCTCTCATCGACGTTTCTAGCTCTCTATCTCTCTCCCTTCCTCTTTGTAAAATATCAATAAGATATATTAAAAAAATAAAATAAATGAACTCTTAAAAATTGTACACCTAATAATATGTGTCAATTGGAGGATGGGAACTATACCTGTGACAAAGAGGGTATAGGTCTCATACTTGTTGAGTACAGAAGGCTCTATTAGCTTGTCAGCATTTATACAGTATTTACTGAGTTTTATAATGGCCAATTAACAAAAGTTAAGTAACTTTCATAGGATAAATTAGTAAGTAGGAAAAATTTTAGTATTCAGGCGCATTCAACTGTAGCGCATTGCTTAGTCACTGACATTACCTGTATTCCAAATAGAAAATTGAATTTTTCTTATAAATAACTGCCTATCCAGGCTCCCCCTCCTTCCCCTGACCATAGGCTGAAAAGGAGAAGGCTGGGTCAGATCAGAGAATTTCTTGGGATGAAAAAAGAACCATGAGAGAGAGAAAAGCCTGGTCTCTTGTATTATCAAAGCAGCAGCTGTGTATCCCATCCAGAGGGAAGAAAACAATATCATCAGCAAAGGAAGAAGCATAAGGAAACAGACACACTAGGAACTAACACAGATCTGAGAAATGATGCTTGAGAAAATTGAGAGATGGAAATTTTATCAGTGGGCATACCATGCAATACATATATCATGAATCATAGAAATGTACACTAAAACCTACATAATATTAATCTGTCGCCCCAATAAATTTAATTAAAATATATATTAAAAATAGTCATCATGATTACAACCATTTATCTGTAATTCATATACCAGGAAATCCTCAAACTATAAAGTTTATTCATAATTTAGGTATTTAATATGAATGAACATAACTCTGTTTATACATGTAGTTAATCCATCTAGTGTTCATATTCATATACTTTGCTACAGAAATATTGTGATGGATTCTGTGTTGCTATTCCTGAGACCACTCTGAGGTAGCATGTATGGCATATATTCTTTTTCAAAATACAAAACAATCCAAATAGTAAAGAGGATTATTTGTCTCTAAGTTGTGTTTGCTTATTCATTTTAGTTTTATTTGTGCATTGTCTCTCTATATAAAAAGCCAGCAACTGGAATGCTGTAATGACCAGAACAACTGGTTGCTATGATGCCTACTGCAGCCAGTGAACGAGTCTGATTGGGTGGTGGGACCAGCCGGCCAACCTCCCTCAGCTCCTCCCCCTGACAGGCCCCACCCACAGTGGGCCCCCACTACCCTAATTGGACTGCAGCCCCTCCCCTCTCCTGCTCCACTCCAATCAGGAGCAGGGATAGATGGACAACCACCCATGGCCCTTCCATCAGGCCACTGGCCCCTGATCAGCCCCCACCACCCCATCAGGTGTGGAGCCAGCTAACTCGTGGCTCCTTCCCCAGCCAGCTCTGCTCTTGATCACCCCCATACCAATTGGGGGTGGGGCTGGCTGGCCAACCTCCCACAGCACCTCCCCCAGCTACTGGCTCCAGATTGCCCCCCCCCAACTCTTTCTGGGGTAGAGCTGGCTGGCCCACCAGCCATAGACGCTCCCCATGGCTGGCCCCACCCTCAATCAGCAACCCCCCCCAACTCCAATTGAGGACAGGGCCCAAAAGTCAATCATCCATGGTCCCTCCCCCAGTTGGCCTGGCCCTGATAAGACCCCAATTGGAGTGGGCCAGAAGGCCAACCTCCCACTGTTTCCTCCTCCTGACAGGCTCGGTCCCAATCCTCCCGAATTGGGGCCAGGCCAGCCAGACCCCACCTATGCACGATTTTGTGCAATGGGCCTCTAGTTTTATATAATACTGTTGTTTCCCTATAGCAAATTAGAAAAACCAAAAGTATGTATAAATCTAGTGTTTTCAGATTTATCAAATAAAAATACAGAACTTATAATAAAGGCTTAATTTCAAATAAACAGCAGATTTGATTTTAGAAAAAATATGTCCCACACAATATTTGGAGCATACTGATAGTGAAAAATGTTTGCTGTTTATCTGAAATTAAAATTTATCTGGTGTCTGGTATTTTATCTGTGGAACATCAACCCATAGTGTAAATATAAAATTGTTCTTAATACACAGTACTTTTTTAGTACTTTTTATCATTAGTATTTGTTATTAGTGAATATCTAGAAGTCAATAATATTTTAAAACCCTTCTTTTTCACAGTTTGCACTTAAAAATATATCACTGTTAATTATGCTTTGTCAAATGATCATTTTCTTCTGGTCTTTCACTGTCAGTTGAATATTCAGAAAGCATATCCAAATTTATAATTTATTGAACCTACATTGTGTTAAGAAATAGTGATATGCCGAAACCGGTTTGGCTCAGTGGATAGATTGTCAGCTTGTGGACTGAAAGGTCTCAGGTTCAATTTCGTTCAAGGGCATGTGCCTTGATTGCAGGCACATCCCCAGTAAGAGGCGTGCAAGAGGCAACTGATCGATGATTCTCTCTCATCAATGTTACTAACTCTCTGTCCCTCTCTTCCTCTCTGTAAAAAATCAATAAAAATATTTTTTTAAAAAGAAAAGAAATAATGATATAGTGTCAACAACTTGATCATGTCTTATAAGAAATGATTATGTTGGTACCACATTTAAACTTAAATGATATAATTATCAAAGAGGAAGTCTTGGATTGTTATTGGCATGGACTTATTAAACAGTATATTACTACCAAAAAAAGTAACACAGAAACTCATTGTATAGTGTTATTTCAGACATAATAAAACTAGAAGTGGAGTACAAAGTAGATAAATGAAAATATTGTTTTAAATATTTTTTAAATTGACTTTTGGAGAGAGAGAGCAACATCAATGTGACTGTGAAGCATTGATCGGCTGCCTCCTGCACACCCCCTACCAAAAATCTAGCCTGCAACCTTGGCATGTGCCCTTCCTGGGTATAAGACCAGCAATCTTTTGGTGCACTGGATGTCACCCAATCAAGCAAGCCACACCAGTCAAGACAATCAATGCAAATCTTATAATGAGCTTCTATTGCTCCAACCACATGGTACTTTATCATAAGGCCTTTCTTGCTTTATCTAGTTTAAACTTTTTAAAGGCGTGGATGTTATTATACAATATTTATTTTAAAAAATCACCACCCATATATACATTTACTTTTTTTTAAAAAATTGATTATGGTGTCACATAATTGTCCTCATGCCCCCATTCCCATCCCAAACCCCTCCCTACATATGTCCCACCCTCCTGTTGTTCATGGCCACTGGCTAGGCCCATATGCATGCACACAAGTCCTTTGGTTGATCTCTTCCCCTTACCTCCACTCTCCCCTACCTTCCCTCTGAGGTTTGAGAGTCTGATCGCTGCTTTTCTTTCTCTGAGTCTGTTTTATACATTTACTTTTGATCATTTTTTTGTAAGAACAGAAAACAGGCCTTTTCTTTGCAGTGGCCTTCCACAATTTATGAGAAGCACCTGATAATTAAAACCTCAAATGGTTCCTCTGATTCAAACAGCTCTTCTGCTCAAACTGTGGGACAAGATAATCTACTTTAAAGGTGACATTCTGCATCACCTTCCTCCCCGCTGGCTGTTTTCACCACTCAGGAATGATCCCCACCAAGGAATCTCTAGTTAGTGGGAAGTTCCTGGCTCCTCACTCTTCAAACAAACCTCTTTGAGCTCTTCATAACTCTTGTTCTAAGCGTGTTTTAGACGCTTGAGAAAAGTACTGATAAAATACCTCCCTAGTGCAGTGGTCAGCAAACTCATTAGTCAACAGAGCCAATTATCAACAGTACAATGATTGAAATTTCTTTTGAGAGCCAAATTTTTAAAATTTAAACTTCTAATGCCACTTCTTCAAAATAGATTCGCTCAGGCCATGGTATTTTGTGGAAGAGCCAACTCAAGGGGCCAAAGAGCCGGCTTGCGAGCCACAGTTTGCAGACCACTGCCCTAGAGAATCTGCTGGACTATTTCCTGGAAAGCAAACAAACTAACTTTTCAAGGCAAACACCCACTCCCCCTCAGGTATATCTTCTCAACTTTAACACAACCCCATTTTCTTCCTTGTTGCTCAGCAACAGCCACTGCTTAAAAGAGCAGGCTACCCTTTCTTCCCTACCTCCTGCCCTTCATTGACTAGCAATAACTGGCCCTTACCTCTCTTGGAAATTAAAAGAAATTTTCTCTCTGCATCTTTTTTTCTTTTAGTTGTGAATTCTTTCACAGCCTGCATCACTGGCCAAACTCTAAATTTTTCAAGTTAAATGACTTATTATACACATAAACATAGTTTGGGACAGACTAAGATGTCATCATTTATTGGACTGAGTTCTATTCAACTGGACACACACACACACACACACACACACACACACACACACACACATAGCTACACAACTGATTAAATAAGTTTATTCCACACATATAACAGAAACATAATTTCTTCTCTCTTCTCTGCCTTTTTACAATTCTCTGCCTTTTTACAATCAAGGCCAGAATTATAGATTTATATTGCATTTCTATTTAGAGAGGAATTTTTCCATGCTTCACAGAAATATTGCTTTAAGACTATTGTTGATGATAGTTCAAAGATACATTTTCATTAATTTACATAAGGAAACATTTTTGTTTTAGTTTAATTAATCTATGTTGTAGCAATGGCAAGATTTAGTTCTTGTTATTTATGAGTGATGTTCCACTATATGCATGCACCACATCTTCTTTATTTATCTATTGATGGACAGTGAAGTTGTTTCCATATCTTGGCTATCTATATAATGAAAGCCTAACTGACCATTATGGTGAATGACCAGACCGAATGGTCACTATGATGTGCACTGACCACCAGGGGGCAGTGTGCTGGCCCAGGGGGAACACAGCTCAGCCAGCAGAGGGGCTCATGGCTTATGAGGGCATGAGTGGTGGCAGGAGCCTCTCCTGCCCCCCACCGCAGCCCTAAGAGTAGCTAGTGAAGAGGAAAGGAGCAGTGAGCAAGTAGGTAATAAGGAGCGAGGGGCTCTGGACTGCGAAAGGGCGCAGTCCCGATTGAGGGAACCCCCACTCTCCAGTGCACGATTTTAGTGCATCAGGCCTCTAGTTGTAAATAATGCTACACCCACATAGGGGTGTCTGTATCACTTCAAGTTAGTGTTTTCATTTATTTAGGTAAATGCCTAGATGTGGAATTGCTAGAATGTGTATTAGTTCTCCTTTTAATATTTTTGAGGACTATCCATACTGTTTTCTCTAGTATCTCTTCCTTGATATTCCCACCAGTGGTGTACGAAGGTTCCTTTTCTCCACATCCTCTCCAACACTTGTCTTTTTTGTTTGTTTATATTAGCCATTATAACTGATGTAACTTGATACCTCATTGTGTTTTGACTAGTATTGAATGGATGATTAGTCCTCTCATGTTCCTGTTGGCCATCTAAATGTTTTCTTTAGGAAACTATCTATATACAAGTCATCTCTCTACTATTTAATTGTGTGTGTGTGTGTGTGTTTTATATTAGATTGTGTCAATTCTCTATATATTTTTATTCTAGCCCCTTATCAAATATATCATTTTCAAATATCTTCTTCCATACAGTAGGTTGTCTTCTCGTTTTGACAGACTCATAGATATGGGAAACAAATTTGGGGTTACCAATGGAGAAAGGGTTAGGGAGGGCATTCAAAATAGGTAAAGAGCATTAAGAAGTACACATTTACAATTTTAAAATAAGTAACTCATTGGGATATAATGTAAACCCTAGATAAGATAGTTAATAATATTGTAATAGCTTTATATGATGACAGGTGATAAATAGACACTAATGAGGATCATTTTGTAATGTGTATACATCTTGAGTATACATGGAAAGTAATACTAGGATATTGTGTTTTTTAAAGAAGATGCTTACTTCAAACACAACTATATGATAAATATCTGTTTTTCAAAGTTGCACTGTCTATGGCTAACTGTTGATAAAACCTCCATAAGCATGTCCTAGCTGGTGTGACTCAGTTGGTTGGAGTGTCCTCCATACACCAAAAGCTGATGGGTTTGATTCAAGTCAGGGCACATACCTTAGTTAGGGTACGTATAGAATGCAAATAACTGATGTTTCTTTCTCCTCTCTTCTCTGTAAAAATAAATTACAAATATTAAGAAGAAGAAAACTGACATAGGCAAATTTTAAAAGTACAGTATTTGTAAGAATATAAAAAAAAGTAAGGTCTGTGCATGATTGCTCTATTATTAAAGTTTTTTTTTTGGTAAGAATAGTAATAATATCACCAAATTACCTCTGTTAAGCTAGGCTTGCTTCTATTGTAACTGAGGAGGATTAATATGAACAGTAACAGAATAAAGGATATATTGATTGTTTATATATTTACTCTTCTCTTCATTTTTAATTTCCTAAAAGTAGTCCTAGTTTCTCCTGTCTTGTTTTAAGTAGTTAAGATGACATTATAGGAAACTTTACCTAAAGTCATAAATGATTATTTAAATTATGGAATATTATATGTGAGATGTAGATGGGAAAACTCCTTGAGAATGTTCAAACAACATTGAATGATGTCAACATTGAAAGAGCCTGGACTTTGTAAATCATGTATATGTTATTATAAAAATGTGAGTACATTTTGCCTGAATTCTATGGGACAACTCATAGTTGAAAATGACACATTGTTCCTTGTGAACATCAGGAAGACATGCAACTTTAATAACATTTTTGGTGATGAATTATTATGGTAATCATTTTGTAATCTATACAAACATTGAATCATTATGTTGTACACCTGAAACTAATATGTTTTTTGTCAGTTATTTCTCACCTAAAATAATCTTTGATATATTTTTTAAGGAAGACCCATAAGACTGCTAAAGGTGTTATTTACTTCTGATTATTTAGAATAGCTGAAATCTATTTTCATAAAAGTCATGTACTTTAGCATTCAAATTGATATATTTCAAAATTTTAACTTTAATATCTTTATTAAACAATTTGGGAATGAGATTTGCTAACATTTTATTGTAGCCTCTGTGGTATTGTATGCTATGCGGTAAGGAGGAATAGCCCTACACATTAGAGAGAGATTTCAAGAGAGATTCTTGGGGTTATTATGCCATCTGTGTTCATACAAGGGTTGAATTACATAAATAAACCCATTTTTACCCCCAAATTGTCTCATCTTAAGCAGCCAAAATACTGTGCGTATCTGAAGACTTAGAACCATTATTCAACACTTAAAAACAAACTTAAAACTTTATTCAAGTGTGATGGCAAACCCCTTGAATATTAAAATCTAGTTTCCTGTCCTTTAGAACACACGTAGTAGAGAATTACAACTGACTCTACCTCTCCTGCTGAGATCAAGTGCTGGTACCACAAGAACTCTCTGTCTCAGTAGCATGTCTCTAAGTGTTGTAGAGGGTACTTTGGGATAGCTTCCATTACTTCACTCAGGGGTTTTTATAGAGTGGAGAGATGGAGAGATAAGTATCAGGGGAAAGAAAAACAGTTACTAACTTCTGCCAAACAAAGCTGTTTTGTTGTTATTGTTTATCTTTTCCCCACTGAAACTTGAGAGTTACAGAATTCATTACAATTCACTCTCAGTGTATGTTAGTAAAAAATTCCAGCCTGTTTAAAAAACAAAAACAAAAAACAGACAAAAACTAAAGGTTTTTCCTCCTCCTTTATTATATTACTTTTGTCCTACTTTCTTTGTTTTGGGTAAATTATTTCTTGGTCTTCTCTCATCATGTTTTTATTTTAATCTTCCTGCAATTAATATATAATAAGGACTATTGACATAAACATAAGGAAAAGTATACATTTGTAGATGTGAATGAACATAGATATAAAACAGTATATATTCAGTTAAAATATGTCATTCAGCTCCTACTTTTACAAAGCAATTTTCACATTTTTCTCCTAATGTTAATGTATTCAATTTTAATAAACCTACATTTTTGTTCAAGGGCTTGTTAAGAGCAGGGGCTAAAGAAAATCTAGATGAAGAAGAATAAGTGAGAATAAAGTATGAGTGGAGAAAAATAATGAGTGGTAAATAGCTTTTAATAATTTGATTCATTCCTTCCTCACCTGATCCCTACACATCATAGTAAGTGTTTGACAATGACATTGCTCTCTCAGTTCCATGACATTAGAAATTTTGAGCTGGTTACACTGTGAAGAAAAAAAAAAACTGCTTGCATTTTTACCATCTTCCATGAAAGGTTAACTCTATCCTTCTGAGAAATGTTAACAAAATAACATCTATTCTGCTTACTTCCTGCTTTCAGGAAAAGGTCAGCTTATCTAGAGATATCATTTCCTAGTTAGCATCCAATATCATCCTCCGTAAGGATCTTATTAAAAATTTCAATTTAGTGAGAAAAAGGGATGATTAAAAATATAATAGAGATGAATAATGAAGCAGACACTATCATAGACATATGTGTGCACACACACATACATACATACAAAAATCAATTTAGACTCAATGCATTAATTTTCAAATATGAATATATTACAGTAATTTACATTGATATTGATTTGAGCAGAAAAATGTCATACTGTCAATGCATAATTAATACAAGGTAAAAAGGCTTTTTAAAATATTTTCTTATGGATGAGTAGTATTCCATTGTATATATGCACATCCCTTTCACAGAGAGATGAGCTTCAAAGAGTAATAATAAAAAAAAACATTTCCAAAGACCAGAAGATGAATAGTAAAGTTACATAATGAACTCTTACTTATATAATTTATGTTATGTGATAAAGCCTGGCTTATAGGAATATTTGTGTGTAATAGGTATGTATTCTGGAATTCTCTAAATCTTATACTTCTCAGATATTACAAAGGGATTTTATTCATTTCAGAGGGTAATTTTGAATTATCAGGCTTACTGTTTTGTAAAAATTCTTTGATAAGCTGACATTTGTTGATAAATATTTAAATATATTTATAGCTATTGATTTTATGTCCTACTTATTTATTAAATTTATTGGAGTGACATTGGTTAATAAGATTATAGAGGTTTCAAATGCACAATTCTATGATTCATTATCTGTATATTTTATGGTATGCTTACTACCCAAAGTCAAATCATCATTTGTCACCATATATATTTACCCCCTTTACCCTTTACTATCCCCCAATCCCTTTCCCTCTAGTAATGACCCTACTGTTGTCTGTGTGTATGAGACAAACACAGACAAACACTGTGTGTTTTTTAAAAGTTTGTTTTTGTTTATTTCATTTTCTTATACGCTGAGAATCCTATATAATAAAACCCTAATATGCAAATCTACAGTACTAAAGGGTGGAATGACTGGTTGCTATAATAGGCACTGACCACCAGGGGGCAGATGCTCAATACAGGAGCTTCCCCCTGTGGGTCAGTGTGCTTCTACAGGGGAAGCACCACTCAACCAGAAGCTGGGCTCTTGGCTGGCCAGTGCAGCGATGGTGGTGGGAGCATCTCCCGCCTCAGCAGTGCTAAGGACCCCTCCCAGGATCTCTGACTGCCTGCTTTGCCTGCTTAGGCCTGCTCCCTGCAGGGGTCCCCCGAGTGCACAGATGTCATGTACTGAGCTTCTAGTTTTTCTGTAATTATTAGAAGCCTTGTGTGTGTGTGTGTGTGTGTGTGTGTGTGTGTGTGTGTGTGTTCTCTTTATCAATTGTGGACTAGGCATCTGTGATCACTTAAAGATATGTGAGTATGTCAAAATAATCTCTTCACAGTGAAATTCCACTACATTGTTTTCATTTTGCATAGTATGGTAGTATATAAGCACTGCACTTTTAACTCAGAGATCCTCAATTGGAATCATGGACTTGTACAGGGAAAGGAAAGGAGGGAAAATAAATACCAGAATCAGCTTGGTGTCTTACCTTTCATATTCATTTCCCCCACCCCAGATGTGGTAAATCTAAATACCCTGGTGTATGAATATATAATGAGGGTGAACTGAGATGTGGGAGCTTATTGTCACGGTCTACAGTGAGGATCAGCAACCTTTTTCTATGCAGGGACCCATAGCAAATGTTTTATTCTGTGGGGACATATGGTCCCAGTTGTAATTACTCAACTCTATTGTAGCACAAAAGCATTCATAGACAATACATGAATGAATGAAAAGTATGGCCAAGTTTGTTGGGATCATGTCTTACTTATCTTTTCTCTCTTCAGCTAACAGTTCTTGATTAGTGGTATGAGTTTAAGCAAAATGGTATAGATTGACTTGAATACAATGACATTGTACTAAATTGGAATCCAAAATGTGTCACATCGAGATAAGCTATTTGAATAACTTTATTTTTCAAATATAGAAATGGAAGCAAAAAAATTGTTTACATTCAACTCCTGTGTGAGAGCAACTGATTTGCAAAAAAATATGTCTAATTTCTCCCTGTTACATTTTATTCTTCACTCAAGGTATTTTAATTTAACGAAAGGACTTGAAACATTTGCTTAAATGATGCTTCCATTTCATTGGATATTATTAATTACATACTTCTAAATTTGTCTGAGTATACCAGATATTGGGGAAGTGGATTTGAAATTAAATGTGAAGGGATATACCTAATTGAAAAGACATGGTAACGGAAATGCTAAATTTCACTATTTAAATATTCTCTTTAATAATTACACTAAAATTAGTAAATTTTAAAAAACTACTAAATATGTATAGGTAATTAACTCATCTATTTATTTGTTGGTGTTCATTTAGCAAACATAGCTTGCATCTATTATAATTTAGGTCTTGTAAAATGCCAGGGATATAACTGCGAGTAAAAGAGGCATAGGTCCTTTGTCTCATAGAGTTAATAGTCCACTGGCAGAGAAAAATAATACAAAGTTACTTTTTGTTTAGCACTTATTATTTGTTTGCAATTTTGATAAGCATTTATATAAATTTGTTTGATAATAGTATAGGTTTTAATTTATAATAATGAACATCAAAAATTTAAAACAATAAAATAGTGTGTACATACATATGCACATATGAATATGTGCCTTATACAGTGGTTAATCTAAGGAGGTAATATGTAGAATTCAATGCATAATATATTGAAGCATATAATATTATAATAATAAAAATTAAGCATTTGAATTTCAAAAGACAAAATAACTTTAAAAATATTTTGATCTATTTATATATCAGACTATATTTCTTTCTACTTGGATACATTTTGACAGTAGAGAACCATATGATTTATGCTTTCATATTTACTCATTATAGTCTCAAGATACATATTCTAAATCTGGAAATGTTCAAGTTTGTCCTGTTATGTATTCATTCTGCAGTGGAGTCCTCTTTATGTGCTTAGTAATCTATTTCCAGCTTTTTAAAGTATATTTACTGAAAACTTTTATATTTTATGCATTTACCACATGCAATGCAGTCTTTAGTATTTCTTTTCTTTTCTCGTTTTCAAAACCAACAAGTCAAACTCCAGAACCTGCACTCATTTATATTTAACTTTTAAAACCATGTTTAATGTTTTACATATTTTTAAATATGTATATTTCACATACCCTATTCTGTTAAATTTATTGGGATGACATAAAATTATATAGGTTTTAACCATACAGTTTTACGATATGTAGTCTGTATATTGCATTATGTATCCACTACCAAAGTCAAATCTTCTTCCATCACCATATAGTTGACCACATTCTCCTTTACTACCTCCCCACCCCCTTTTCCCTCTGGTAAACACCAAACTGTTGTTTGTGTCTATCATTTATTCACAAAAATATTTGTACTTGTATATTCATTGCAGCATTATTCATGGTGTCCAAGACAAAGCGTTCTTCAGTAGTGATTGATTAAAGATGTGGTACATATATACAATAGAATATTACTCAGCCATAAGAAAAGATGAAATACTGACATTTGCAACAACATGGATGGATCTTGAGAATATCATGCTAACCAATGTAAGTCAGGCAGAAAAAGAACCAGATATTTCACTCATCTGGGTTGGGTGAGCAAAAGTAGGTTTAAAGTTGTAAGTACATGAAACGCAGAGTTTGTTCTTGTATTATTATTAATTCTTGTATCATTTATTTGTGTTACAACTGCAAACCCACTTTTAACCATCCCTGTAAAATTGAAAGCAACAAATGAAACAAACAAAAAGAGCATTTTCTATTTCAAAAATCTGTAATTCTATTTGTCGGCTTTCCTATTTAGATTTTCTATGCTTATATAATCTCTTAATATCATTTAGCTTCTACAAAATATATCATACCAGAAAAACTTTTACAAAGGAAGCTCATTAGCTATTTTGAACACAAACATTTTTAATATAAAAACTCTAAGTTAAGATTTTAAAATCTTCCAGTATTATGTGCTTTCACGATTTAAATATCTTGATTTGGGATTACACATTGAAAACAATATAATAAGTTTAAATCTATTTTGTTGTCCCCTAAGTTTTAGAAATTATTTTAAGATAGATATATGCATTTAATGGTTTTAATTATTTTATCTTTTGTATTACATAGCACTGTACACATTAAATAGTCATTTAAATAATTATTAATTTTGTGCTTATACTGCAAACTATGTCTTTGAGAAATTGACTTCAATGAAACATAGAAAACAAATATGTCTTAGTAACAGTCCCATAGTCTTACAACAGCATGTGCATTTGTGCATGCAATGCAGCAGTTACAGTGACGTACCTTGGAGCATGCCACATAGAGCTATGTATTCTCATTAAGACTTCTGCTTTGTGGTTGCCCCATAGATTGTGAATTGGCCTACCCTCCTCTATGACCCAAGACACAATGGGCAGCAATCTGCAGACAGTAATGGCGAAGGGCACGTGATGGCTATGTCTCCAGAAGCACCCAGTAAGCAGCTGGCAGTTAATGCTCTGGTGATGTGCAGTCCCGAACCACAAGGGCAGTTTTGCACCAGATGTCCATAGTTTGTTCAGAAGCTACAGCCTCTGAAAGGAAAGAATTCATGAGGGGCACAAATGGGAGTCTCTGCCTTACTGCAAATTTGGGCAGATCCTACAGGCTTTAGTTTTAGCGGTAACATTCTAACTGGGCAAATTTAAGAACACCAGCATGGATGGGTTTTAGAAAGGGTCAATGGGGGGGGGAAAGTATCTGTAATACTTTCAACAATGAAGATAAATTTAAAAAAAAAGAGAATAATTCCAGGACACAAACTGGCCTACACAAAGCTGGGCCTGTTGTGGGTACTGAGAGGGTACATAATTGTTTCTTCAAAGTGTAAGCAGAGATATTTCCCCATCTGGTAACAGAAGAGGAAGGCAGAGAGAGTCAAAGCACCAGAAGGACTTGACACAATGAGAGACTTGAAGATGGAAAGAGCCACATGCAGAAACCAAAGAGTGGCCTCCAGGAGCCAAATGAAACCCCCAGATAGCATCCAGCCAGGAAACTGGGAGAGATACAATGTCTGCCTTGTAACTGCACAGCACGCAAGTCTGTCAATAACCTGAGTGAAACTCACAGGGAGTATTTTCCTCCATAAAGTCACCTGGCCAAGAGCTTGATTTCAGCCTCGTGAAACACTAAGCAGAGAGCCCTGTCACCCAACGTACTTCTATCCTATAGAAACATGGGATAATAATTGGAAGCTGTTTTAGCTGTTCAGTTTTGGGTACTTTGTTATACAGTGATACAAAACTCATAAGTGGTCCATATATGTTGAGCAGGCTTGCATTTTGTAAACATGTTTTCTATTCTAGCCATAGAATTACTAGGTTACTGAGTAGGACTATGTTTAACTTCTTCAGACAATGCCTGCAAAATGTTTCCAAAGTGATTTTATTATTTTACACTTCCACTATAAATGTGACAGTATTTTGTCATTGATGAAACTTTGAATTTTGTCCTTTTAGTTTTAGCCATCTGGTTATTGAGAAAAAATATCTTATTTTGTCTTTAATTTGAATTTCCCAAGTGACTAATAATGTTGAACATCTTATGAGGTGCTATTGGCTATATATCCTTTTGAAATATATATTCAAAATATTTTGTCCATTTTTATTTGAATTGTGTGTCTTATATTGATTTATTTAATATGCTTATACTTTATAAATTAAAAAAAAACTTTCATGGTCAGAGATATGACTAGCATTCAGCTTTTATTTTAATTTGCTTAATAATATTTTTGAAAACAAAAGTTTTAATTTTTTTCTTTTATTTTTTGTATTTTTTTGTCCTGTCTACAAAAGTATACCCTCCTACTATTTCTCACAAAACTATTATTTGAGAAGAATTCTACCTAATAAAAGAGTGATATGCAAATTAACCATCACTTTGCTATACCCATAGCCATGCCAATCAGTCACACCCACCAGCCAATCAGAGAAAGTATGCAAATAAACCCAACCAAGATGGCTATAGCCACAGAGAGTAGGAGAGAGGCTTGGATTTCCCAGGCAACGAAAGAAGCTAAGCTTTCTGCCTGCTCTTGCCAGCCTAGGCATCCACTCAAGGCTACAAAGTTTCAATTATAGAAGGTAAACAAATCCAAACAAAATGGCTGCAGCCACAGAGCTGGAGAGAGCAGGCTAGGATTGCCCCTGGCAATGGAAGAAGCAAAGCTTTCAGCATACCCTGGCTGGCCCATGCCTCTGCTTAAGGCTACAAAGGTTCAATTATAGAAGGTACATAAGGCCCAATAGAAATGGCAGCAGGCCAAAGAGAGCAGGAGGCTTGGCTCCACTCTAGGCTACAAAGTTTCAATTATAGAAAATTAATAAATTCCAGATACCAGAGCCTTCTCTTTGGTGGCCAGGCGTGGCTGGCCTGAAAACCACCATAGGCCCCTCGCCCAGGCCACCCCATGCCTCAAGGGAACCTCCACCCTGTTCTGGGACACCCTTAAGGGCAAACCAGCTGGCCCCCACCCATGCACCAAGCCTCTATCTTATCTAATAAAAGAGTAATATGCAGATTGACCATCACTCCAACACACAAGATGGCTGCCCCCATGTGGTCAAAGTAGGGCAGTTGAAAGGAACCAGTCCTGCAAGGGAGGTCAGTTGAGAGGGACCAGGCCTGCAAGGGAGGGCAGTTGGGGGTAATCAAGCCTTAGGGGTGACCAGGCTGGCAGAGGAGGGAAGTTGGGGGCAAAAAGGCTGGCAGGGGAGCAGTTAGACATCAATCAAGCGAGCATGGGAGTGGTTAGGGGGTGATCAGGCTGGCAGGCAGAAGCAGTTAGGGGCAATCAGGAAGGCAGGCAGGTGAGCTGTTGGGAGCCATCATTCCTGGATTGTCAGAGGGTAGTTGGACATCCCTCGAGGGGTCCCAGATTGGAGAGGGTGCAGGCTGGGCTGAGGGACACCCCTCACCCCCATGCACAAATTTTGTGCACCGGGCCTCTAGTTTATAATAATAATTTTGTGGATATATGTCATGTCCCTTTTAACTTCACATAGTTTCAATTCCACAAGGTCACATTCTAAACAAAATTATACTTGGTATATAAGATGTTATCATCATCTTTAAGTGATCAGTGTATTATTTCAATTAGTTATTTTCACATTTCTAATTATGTGTAACCTTTTCAGTATATAAAGTTATTAATGAGACATTTTAAAATCTTATTAAACTCAAATTAGCTTGCAAAAATAATCAATTTCAAGGTCACAGTAATATGCCAATAAAAAATGCAATATACTTTTAGTTTTCCTACTTATCAGCATCCCTATTTTATTACAAAGCATTGGATAATGAGTTTTAAGAAATTTTCAGCTTTACTTTTATCATTCTCACTATAACTTACCTCAAATCACAGTAGTTATACAATTTATGACCTTCATCCCTAAAAAAAATAATGCAAAAAATAATAAAAAGTTAGTATTGCCAGTATGGAATAAACTAACGATGATTATTTGAAATTCACCTTAAGTTACTAGCCTACGTATCAGATTTATGGACATATTTTCAGGACCACTGGGTTATAGGTTTAAATTCTGAATATACATTAAAACATTTTAACTCGCATTGGATAGTCTGTATTACCTTGCTTTGCCATTTTTTGGTAGGAAAGACCAAAGTTTTTGCTTCATGCTATTTTACCTTTGCCTAATATTCTCACTACTCTGTCATGTGTGTTATTGCTTTTCACTGCAGTTAATTCATGACATTAAACCATTGACCTCCTCTTCCTCCTCCTCCTCTTCTCCTTCTCCTCCTCCTCCTCCTTTCTATGATCTTCCTTTCTTTTTCTGCTTTCTCTACTCTTAAATGAGCATTTTATATGATTCTAGTTCCTCTACTCAATTAGCATATCAATTACACATTGAGTGCATATTGGCTCATCTAAATCTGTATTCTAGTACACCAGCCAAATCAAATGTGTGTGTTTATGTGCGTATGTTAATCAGCCCATCTGCTTAGCTGTCATTTTGAGCAGCCGAGGCAAGTCCCATCTTGATTAGTGTCTCTTGCACCTTTAATTTGATCAGTCCTTCACCTATTGACTCTAACGCATATAAATTATTGTGGTGTTTGTGTTTGCTTCTTGGAGTGTTTACTTATCTATTTTTTTTTCAGGTTTAAACTATATATAGCCTTCTATTCTTTGCTCACCAGCAGCCTGTAAATATGAAAATTTTAAGTCCTGTAAATCCACTTCTCTTTCAAATTGCCTATTTGTCTTAGATCTTTGGCTGTGGATATGCACTTATGTTGGCACCATCTTAGTGTCCTAGCAGACATCTCTGAGCCCCTCCCTGGTAAGATCCTGGACAGGTGGAACCTGTGGCTAATTCAAGCCCTTATGGACAAGCAAATACTAAGACCATGTTATCCAATTCTATGGAAGGCAGGCAGGCAGGCAGGCAGGCAGGCAGGCAGGCAGGCAGGGAGGGAGGGAGGAAGGGAGGGAGAGAGGGAGGGAAACATTTAACCCAAAGTATATATTATAGTTGTTACTACTATCTCACTAGCACCATAATAGTGGATAAGCATAAATGCCTTTGGAAATGGGTCAAAAAGAGCACCATGAAGAAAATTGTGGTATATTTTTAAAAATGAAAAAAATACATCATTATAAGAACACTAGCTCTATTCACCAAAAGAAATATGGGGGGAGCTACCAGTTATAGAACTTCAAGGAATCAATACATTACAGCTCTAGCCAGCATAGTCATACCTCCTTCCATGTTGGGTAAGGTCTTTGGCACAGGAATTGGAGGACAGTGATGGAAATTAGAATAACATTGTATGTTAATTTTCTCCCCAAAGGGGCAAAAGAAACTTTTCTTAAACATTTCAGCTGATGAATGGGGAGTTCAGTTTTTGCCTGCTTTGCCTTCAGTATATTTATGGATAATTTATGTAACCTCGATGGATTGATAGTTCATATTACTTAGATCAAGGACAACAGACTTTCACAAAATTGGACATAGATCTTTCTTGAGTGTTACATGATCCTGTTTCTCTGCCCTTAAAGGTTGCTCCTGGAAATCCTGATTTCTTCTAGAAAAACAAACAGATCTAAGGTTCATCATAACTCGGGGTGTAAAGTGGCAGACCTTGATTGATTGTGAATATATATAAAACTCCAGAAAAACTGTGAAGGGAAGCTTGATTTTTTTAAAAAAAATTATTACAAGTACTGACAAGCATCATGGAAGCTTGATATTAAAAATTACTTCCCATGGGACCTTCTCATACTCATCCTCAACCATCACTGTGGAAAAGGCAATGACCTTTCACTAATCAGAGACACTTAATGAGTGCTCATGGGTCAAAGGGGAACAGAGACACAAATTTCTAAAGCTGAGGCTCATTAACTACACCCTTTTGGAAATTTAGTAGATCTGACTCAGCAAATCTGAGTTAGCTCTATTGAAGTGGAGGCTGATAACAATCACTGGGTTCCGAAGTCTTATCAGGGCCAGTTCCCTGGTTCCATAGACATTCTGTGGTATGTTGGTATTAATGGCCTGGTTTTGTACTCCTCTCTGTATAGATGACTTTGTCAGAAATTTTTAGAGTTCTGTTTTTCTGACTTAGCCATGTAGCTGTCTTTGCTTAAAGGGATAATTGCAAATGTGGTGCCATGGAAGCTTGAAAAGCTTTTTCACAGGCCTATCTGCTGTTCCATAAATTTTCCAACGCTAAGAGATTTTGACCATTACCTGTTTTCCCAGTTGACAACCAATCTAGAAGTAGCTATGTGAGTGATTCTAAACATGACTGGAAAATGTTCCTGCCAACTCTAGGTAAATTGTCTATCTGTAGCTTTATGACCTAAACAAAGGGATATCATTTTAAGCCACTGAGACCAGAGGTTTCTTTTGCTACATCATGTTCAAAAATTACCTCTCATTTGTAATGTTGACCACTGTGCATGCAGACTATCCACAGTTAACCCCAAGTGGGAGACATTGAGAATTATGAAGATTGTGAAGATTGCAGTATTTTATATTACTCTCTGCTTTTAGGGTTTTCTCTAGAAAGCTGTATTTATATCCGTATTTCTGTGACATACCCCTCTACTTGAGGTATATTCATATCCTTCCATTGAACAGTATTTGATTATATGTGTGTGTGTCAAAATGAGAGAGAAAGAATGAAAGAGATTATAAATATAACCAATGAAATTTATAGAAAATTAGGCCGATAACAGAATTTCAGGGGCAATTAATCTTAGATTCATATAATATCAACAACCCAGGAAAACTTCATTATTATTCATTTTATGCCTATTTTATGAAAGAATGAAAGTAGATAAATTAAGGACAAGCTTTATATTTATTAATCTTTGTTTTAAAATGCTTATCAATGTAAGACCATGTATTAAGTGGCTACCATGTCCTAAACATTGTAGGAGATTCTGCATTCAAATGAAATTGTATATATAATTTTACAACAGTTTGTTTATATGATTTCATTTTATGCATATTTTAGTTCAAGTTATCATTATTATCTATGCATGGATATATTATGGCTTATTTAACCAAACATTAACTATGGATCATTTATTTATATATTATTTATATACTCAATTCATTTAAATAAAAAATAGAAAGATGCCTATACGTTGTTATTAATCTGTTCTGGTAGGACCTTAAAGGTAGGCCAAAGGACTTTGTTACTGGTAGTTCTGACCAGAATGGTCACTGTCCATGTTAGATCTCAGGGGCATGAGTTAGTTCAGTGGTTTGTTCAAAGCAGCCAGGATTGACTTTAAGCTGAAACAGCTGGAAAGCATTTGGAGGCAATGTAGTCAAGAATGTTCCCCAGACAAAAGGGGTCAAACACCAGTTCTTAACATGAGAACCTTAAGGGAGTAAAGCTGGTGTTAAAAGGCTGAGTGTTGCACTAAACATTCCATGCAGGCAGTTAGTGACCTTTTCTATCTGTACATGAATCAGAAGCAGGCTTCAAATATGCACATACTCACCAGTATGCTGAAGTCCTCCCTTTTCCCTGTGAATTCTGTGTAAATTTCAACGAGGCTGCTTTCCATTTCTGTCTTGAAGACTGTTTAGTTGATAGATTTAATCTGAGGCTGGGGTGAGTGTTTATGGCATTAACACTCACATGGAGATTCCTGGGTGTGATTTTAATCTTGAACTAAGGGAGTTAGAACTTACCGCGTTTCCTGTCTAAGGGAAGCAGAATCAAAACATATCACCCATGAAAGATCTGCTGGCACTTAAGACTAGTTTTCCTACATGGTGCAGAATGTTTTGATTGACAATATAGTCAATTTAATCCCCAAATAGCTGTCAGCTGTTTTATGTTTCTGCTCATTCATGTAACCATTTCCTTGTGGCATTTATAGCAAATAGTGTTCCTTACAATCACTGAGAAGATTGCAATTGGATTTTGCTAATCAGTGGTTAACGAAAGCTATTACAGATAGTTTAAGATATACTTTGCTTACGTTGGGACATTAAAATTCCCCATTTCTTCTGTATTTTCACTTAAAATGGACTGAAGAAAAAGCTAATGGCATATTTCTGATACTTTACCCTCGTTGAAATTACAAATTCTGCTGACAGTTTGACAGTAATCCTCTATAGCATGAATGATTCAAGGAATTGCTTGGAACTGTAATAAATTGCAGCAGAAACTTTAAACTACAACATTCACCTAAAATCTTTGTTTTTCCAGGTGAGCAGGCACACTTTAGAAATGAAAATTAATGTGCTAGAGCCTGAAGGGGGGGGTGGATAAAAGGTAAGAGAGCCCATAATATTTTGAAAAAGAACAAGGACAGCCATGTGAATTAACAAGGTAGAGATTTATGGAGAAACATTAAACTTGGCAGGTAAATAGACTACCTGGAATCTATGATGGTCAAAGGCAGCAATGATTGGAACCAATTCAACATTGAAGGTCTTCGTAACTGAATTATTGAATCTAAATCAATTCTGAAAATACCAACACTTCATACTGTGAAATTACTTTTCAAAAGTTATTACTGGCAAGTTTCTCTGTGCTAAAATTTAAACATAACTTCCAGAGAAAGGATATGAAGAACTTATCCCAAGCTTAATCCCTGGCCTAAGACTGATCTAGAAATCATAATGGGGTTGAGGACCATTGAAACTAAACACAGATAATATGTTGTAATGTTCCAAAATATTGCAGAGTAGTAAAAACGATTAAACTGTACTTGATTACATTTAATTGGATCAGCAATATACAACAGCCAGTACAATTTCACTGAATTAAATTGGAAAACCTAAGACTAATTTCCAAACTAAGTCTATTGGGAATCTCAGAAATCCCACTAACACCATATTTATTATATCACTGCAATTGGGTGATTTTACATATCAACTTGCCTGGGAAAAAGAACACCCTAATTAGCTCCTAAATATTATTGAGATGTGTCTGGGAGGGTGTTTCAGAAAAAATTAGAGATTAGAATTTGAATCAGTGAACAGAGTAAAGAACATAGTCCTTATTCGGGGGGGAGGGGGGTGGGGAGAGAAGGAGGAGGGGGCAATGGGAGATAAGGACACATATGTAATGCCTTAATCAATAAAGAAGAAAAAGAAAAGAACATAGTCCTTACCTATGTGGGTGGGCATCATCCAATCCATTGAGGGACTCAATAGAACCATAGGGAAAGAAGGGGTGAATTTGTTTCTTCTGCTTGAGCTAAGACACCCATCTTTTCTCCTCAATCAGCACTCCTGGCCCTTGGCCCTCAGAATTGTTGGAACTACACCAGCTCTCTGGGTCTCTAGCTTACAGACAACAGATTGCTGCATTTATCCTCCATAAAGACATTAGTCCACTCCTCATAATAAATCTTTCCTACATAGCTATATATCCTATTGGTGTGTTTCTCTGGAGAGCCCTGACTAATAATCCTATATAATAAGAGAGCATAATATCTGACCCACATAACAACACAATCATGGATCAGCAGGAGGATGGGGCAGCAAGCTACAAGCAGGGGGCAGAGAGCTACAGGAGGGCACAGGGCAGCAAGCTATGAGGGGGGGGGGAAGGGGAACTACAAGAGTGTGGAGCAGCAGGCAGAGAACTCCAAGAGGGTGAGCAGCAAGCTAAGAGCAGCAGAGAGCTACCAGAGATGGTGGGTTGGTGGCCTGCTGAGGCAAGCTGAAGCAAGCTACTCATGTGATTCATGCACAGTGTTACTAGTATAATATAATCACTTCTTGCATAATATGATGCACAATGATCACCCTAAGTGACAAGTTCTTGTCTTTTTGTTGTTGTTGTTAATCCTCACCCAAGGATACTTTTTTCCATAGATTTTTATTTTAAATATATTTTATTGATATTTTACAGAGAGGAAGGGAGAGAGATAGAGAGCTAGAAACATCGATGAGAGAGAAACACCGACCAGCTGCCTCTTGCATATCCCCTACCGGGGATGCGCCCACAACCAATGTACATGCCCCTAACTGGAATCGAACCTGGGACCTTTCAGTCTGCAGACCGATGCTCTACCACTGAGCCAAACCGGTTTTGGCTCCATAGATTTTTAAAGAGAGTGGAAGGGTGGGGGAGAGACAGAAAGAGAAACATTAATGTGAGAGAGACACATGGATTGGTTGCCTCACATACTCATCCAGATCAGGGCCAGGGATTGAGCTTGCAATGGGGGTACATGCACTGGACCAGAATTGAACCCAGCCCTTCAGTCTGAGGGCTGATGCTCTAACCACTGAGAAAACAGCTAGGGATTGCCTTCTTTTTCAATTATAGCCTCATAATAAAAACTTAATCTTATCAGTAACCCCAACCATTATCCCAACCTGACCATTTATAAGACCTCTGTATTTCATATCATGGAGCTAACATATTGCAATCTACTTTTTTGTTTGTAGCCACATTTATTTATTTATTTACTACAAAGCACTCATGTCTTCAAAATATGTTTCACCAAAATTTCAAGCTAACTTTCAAGGAGAGTATCACTTTTCTCAACTCTTTTAGAAGTTGAATGACATAATTTATCAATAGCCTACCAAATAAGTTCTAGATTATGGTCCAGTTAACCCTTCCATCTTAATTGATCTTCACTATTCTTTCCAAGTATTTCTATTGGGAAATTTTTGTAGTAATTTTACTGAATTCTGTGATAGACACACACACACACACACACACACACACACACACACACACACACACTGAGTGGCCAGATTATTATGACCACCTGATGTTTGTAAGCAAATTAGTTGTACACTGCATCGTATGGGATATGGAAGCTGAAGGCCTTTGCTGTCTGCAGTTACCAAGAAAAAACGTCTCCAATTCACACAGGAACACAAGGATTGGACAGTTGTGCATTGGATAAAAGTCATGTGATCTGATGAATCATGTTTCCAGTTGCATCATGCAGACGGTAGAGTGAGAGTTTTGCAGAAACAGCATGAAAGCATGCACCCCACATGCATGAGTATAACCCTTCAAGCTGGTGGGGGCAGTGTTATGGTTTGGGGCATGTATTCCTGGCATGATTTGGGCCCTTTAATTCATGTGGAACAACATCTGAATAGCACAACATACCTAAGTATTGTTGCTGATCAAGTTCATCCTATCATGTTGATGGCATATCCCAATGGAGATGGCTTCTTCCAATAAGACAATGTGCCATGCCATGGTGCTCGTATTGTGCATGAGTGGTTTCAAAAACATAAAGGAGAGGCCTGCCAGCCCTCCCTCCCTCTGCAGGTTGGGGCGCATGGGCTGCTGGGTCTCATGGCCAGGGCAACACCGCCAGTGTACAGCACCCTGTCTGCTATGGGCACTGCCATCTTTGTGAGGGAATGACAGTTAATTTGCATATTACCCTCTTATTAGATAGGATTCTTGGTTTTCTATACATAGAATATTTAAAAATAAATTCATAAGATTGAAAATAATCCATTTATTGAAATTGACCTGATATAAAGAAACCATACACTTATCAAATTGTGTGTGTGTATGTGTGAGAGAGACTGTACCTGACTAACATCTGTAACATCTTGTTATTTTCAATGAGCAGCAAAAGAAATTCCTTGTCTTGTTTTTCTGTAGGCTATAAATGTGTTAACAAACTAATCAAAACAATGGGCAACTGAAGCCTTCAACTAGCTCAGAAATTTAAAATAAATTCACATACTTTTAAAGATTTAATTGTATTAAAAAATCAGTCTCTATGTATCTCGTATAGTAATATATGCATATACTAAGTAGCATGGTGGTATGATTCTATTTATATGGTTGAAAAGAAAGGTATTTCCAGCAAACATATTTGCAATATTATTTTAATAAAAAATATCAATTTTAAGTGCCAAGTACATTTTTAACTGTGAATAGAGATATTACTGATGTTATTAACCATGAAAATAAATCCTCCCAAAATAATTGTTTGTATATTTTTAAGGTAATAGTCAACATAATATCTAATCCCTGAAGCAAAAGAAAAATCAGAAATATATATATATATATATATATATATATATATATATATATATATGTGTGTGTGTGTGTGTGTGTGTGTGTGTGTGTGTGTGTATATGTATATGGTATAACTTTATTTTGTATATATTCATATATGCTTTATATAAAGTTTGTCAAATAATATGCTATATATCTAAGCATATTTCTAAAATGTACATATTTTAAAAGATTTACATATTTTAGAATGGGTAATGTAAATAAAAATTTTTAAATGACTTTAGATGGAGAGAGAAACGACTTGTTTTTCCACCCATTTGATGCACATATAAGAAGCATTCATTGGTTGCTTCTTGTATGTGAATCAAATCAACAACCATAGCATATCTGAATGGCAAGAGCAAGATTTATACAATATTTAACAATGTAATTAGTCTGTTGAAAGCAAAAACATAAAATCTGGTTCAAAAGCATTTTATAAGATTATTAAATTTTGAGTAGCTATCAAAAACAAAGAGTGCTATGCCAAAAATGTAACAGTAAAAAATGCATTTTAAAGTATCTTGACATGGAATTCTAAAACAACATGGGGACCAAAGATACAATCTAAAGGCCTGAACACTATGGAATTTGATAGCCCATCCAATATAATCATGCTAAAAATTAGCATTTCTGTCTAATTTTGTTTATATTTTTTTATAATTGTCAAAATGTTAAATACCAATAGAAAAATCCTACTCAATGTGATCTTTTTAAAAAGAGGTGAATGTGGCCCAGTTCAATTCCAAATTTCTCAGTTTCCTAGCTGCTACTCTGGATAAAAAACCTTCATCTTCTGAAACCCATTTTTATCAGCTCATAAAAAAAGAGTACAAATAACATATTCTTTTAGAGCTTTATAAAGTTAATTAATGTATATAAGGAACTTATCACATGGCAGCGCTAAATTAACTAATTGTACCTATTGCTAACTTAGTTAACTTTGATTACAAAATCCGCATTATTAACTGGTACACATAGTATATTAGCATGCCTGTTTTATAGGTGAGGAAATTTAGTCAAAGAGAGTTTAAGAGAAGTGTCTTGGCTATTGCAAATAATGATGATATTAACATTATTGTAAACTAGAGGTCGAGTGCACGAATTTGTGCATAGGTGGGGTCTGACCAGTGGCAGGAGGTTGGACGGCCAGCCCACCCCCATCAGGGCCCAATCAGGGCTGGGATGGCTGGGAAAAGGGGCTGCAGGTGATTGGATGGTGGACCCCACCCCTGATTGGGGTTGGGGGGCCTACTGGGGACCAGTGGCCTGGAGGAAATGCCACGAGTGGTTGGCCAGTCAGCTCTGCCCCTGATTGGGGTGGGGGGGTTGCTGATCTGGGGTGGGGCCCGGCAGGGAGAGGGGCTACAGAAGATTGGCAAGCCAGCCTTGCTCTCTATTTGGTTATGGGGGGTGATCAGTGGTGGGGCCAGCCAGGGAGAGAGGGGCTGGGGACTGATCAGTTTGGTGGGGTCCATTGAGGGCATGGCTGGCTGGGGGAGGGGCTGAAAGAGGTTGACTGGACAGCACCACCCCTATTGGGGTTGGGGTTGTAATTAGGGGTGGGGTGGCCAAGGAGAGGTGTTGTAGGCCTATCGTGGTGGTGCTGGCTGATTGGGGGTGGGTCTGGTGGGTGTGGGGTTCATGGAAGGAGGCATTTGGCTGACCTCCCTGCTCTTAATTGGGTTGAGAGAATCTGATCAGAGGCAGGCCATCGTGGGGGGAGGGGCTGTGAGGATGGCCAGACAGCCCCATCCCCTGATCAGCTGGTTTGCTGGCCACAGTGGGCATCATAGTGACTGGTTTTTATGGTTGTTATAGTCCTTAAGGTTTTCGGCTTTTTATATCCTATTTAATAAAGAGAAAATATGCTTAATTGACCACCACACCCACACAAAGATGATGGCACCCACAACCAATAAGGAGGGAATATGCTAATTGACTGCCACACCCTCAAAGATGCCAACACCCACAGCCACAAGATGGCGGTGCCCAGTACCCTCAGCCCCACTGGGACAGCAGGCATGCGGCGGCTAGGCCCACCCCCAGGCAGGCCAAGTCACTCTGCGTGCCTGCCTCCAGAGTTCCCAATTATCCTCAGCCCCTCAGCCACCCAGGGCCACCTGAGGGTCAGGTAACCAGGGCTGGCTGAGGATTATGCTGCTGGCAGTGGCAGCAGCACAGGTGTGATGGGCATTGCCTTCCCCTGATCAACAGGTTGCCTCCCAACCCTGACGGCTTCCGGACTGTGAGATGGGCATGGTTGGGCTGAGGGACCCCCTCCTTCCAGTGCCTGAATTTTCATGCACCAGGCCTCTAGCATATAGATAATGAATATGTCATTTTGAGCAACAGTAATAGTAATGCTATTAGTGATGTAAACATTAAGAATGCCCATCATTTGAGAGAATATGGATAGACTTTGAAGGATTAAGTGAGATAAGTAGGCAGAGAAAGACAAATACAATATGATCTCACTTATAAATGCATACTGAAAACAAAAAAACAAGTTAATAGAAAAAGAGATCAGACTTGGGTTTACCAGAGACAGAGGGTCAGGGGTGGCAGGCAAAAGGTACAAAATTCTCCTTATAAGACGAATAAGTGCCAAGGATGTAACACACAACATGATGACTATAGTTAACGCTGCTGCATCATCTACAGGGAAGTTGTTTGGAGAGTTCATCTTGAGAGGTCTCATGCAAGGAGATTTTTACTCTTTTCCCCCTCTTATTTGATCAATAGGAGAAGATGTTAGCTGAACTTCTTGTGGTCATCATTTCACGCTATATGTCAATCCAAAAGCCAAGCTGTGTGCCTTAGACTTAGCCAGTGCTGCGTGCCAATCAGTTCTGAATGAAAACGGAGAAAAAGGAGGAGCCAGGTTCCCATAGTGACATACAGTGTCACACTAGGGGCTGTATTCTTAACCTTACACGTATTGCCTCCCACAGAAGCCAAATGCTAACTCCTCAAAGCCAGCCGCCCTACAGGGGTTATTCCCCACCTTCTTCTCCTCTTCTTCCTTTTTTTCCCCTTTCAATTTATTTTAATCCCTCAGGCCTCAATTAAAGTGATGTCTACCAGGTTGGCATTCAAGTATTCTTATTTAATTAAATGTTAACTGGAAAAGCAGACAGAGCTATAAAATTAAATAGAATCATTAATGAATATATTTGAAAAGTAATTTAATAACTGCTCTTTTTCTAGTAACTATACATGATGATGTCCTTAATTCCCTATATGTTTTATGAGGGAGCAAAACCTAACAAACAGGGAAATTGAATGAGGGTTTTACACCAAACACCCCAGTGCAATTTTGCAATGATGAGAAAATCATTTGCACTTATCCTGTTTTTATTTCCCTAACTACTATGCCTAAAATTATGTGTTGTATGTCCTAACATTTAAATTTATACTACAGCTAACTGCTGCATAATGAGTGTGTTTTTAGTGTTATAAGTATTGGGTTAAATATTCACTGTGCTATTTATTTACTGTGTGATCCTGGGTGAATTTCAGCCTCTCTGAGCCTCAATTTCATAAGCTTTAGTATTCAGATAATATGTGTTAAATGTATAGAATTATTGAATATAGTGCATAGGAAAGTTCTTTGCAAACTTTAAAGTATGCAAACATTTATTAGCTTATAATAATGTCCTGAAGCCCATGCTAGGAATTGTCTAATGAGTAATACATATTTCATAATAAGTAATTATTTACGACATAACCTTTAATTATAAGTTACAAAACTCCATGTATCAGTATGTTGTACAGTATTATACGCTCTAAATAGATGATGTGTCTTGTGAATGGGATCAGAAGAATAGGAGGAATAGCCTGCTGGGTGTGACTCAGTTTAGTCCCATGCACAGGAGGGTGCCAATTGGATTCCTAATCAGGGCACATGACCCAATTGTGGGTTTGATCCCCAGTAGGGCACAGGTTGGAGGCAGCCAATCCAAGTTTCTCTCTCATTGATATTTCTCCCTTTTTCTCTTCCTCTCTGTTCCTCTTTCTGAAATCAATAACAAATATTTAAATATATATGAGTAATATATGTGCTATTAATATTAATAACCCTTATGTGAAAAATACCTTACAAGAGATTGCACTTATTTTTCTTTAAAAAATGATCCACTTGCTCTATCTGGTTTGGCTCAGTAGATAGAGCATCAGCCTGTGGACTAAAGGATCCCCAGTTCTAGTCCGGTCCAGGGTACTTGCCCGGGTTGCAAGCTCAATCCCCAGTAGGGAGCATGCAGGAACCAGCCTATCAATGATTCTCTATCATCACTGATGTTACTCCCTCTCTCTCTCTCTCTCTCTCTCTCTCTCTCTCTCTCTACCTCTCCCTTCCTCTCTGAAATCAATAAAAAAATATATTTTTAAAAGTGATCCTCTTAAAATTATAATTTAAAAAAATCTAGACATTTAATTTGGAAGTAGTTTATAAAGAGAGTTGTTAGATATACACTGAACCCAAATATTGAAAATAACACCTGGGTAAGAGTTAATACATTTATAAAAGCAACAGGACATTTATCATAAAATTAAAAATATTATATTTTTGTATATACAAGCAAGTTCTAACTTCAAAACACCTTATAATATATTCTTATTATAATTTCCACTACAAATATACACAGTAAATGTTAACCAACTTAAATATATGTCTTCTATTCAGTTTTTGAAAGCTTCCAATACACTACAGTTTTTTTATTCAATGTTTATATTTCATTGTAACACGTGATAATGATAATAAGGCATCAGTAGGAAAACTAGTGTTAGGAAGACCCAGAGCATGGGAGAGAACAGTGGAGCATTCCAGGGTACCAGTGATTGAATCTGTTCTGTTGGGATGCTTGTTTGATAAATCTGCAGAAGAAATTATTGCCTCGCCGAAACCGGTTTGGCTCAGTGGATAGGGCATCAGCCTGTGGACTGGTAGGTCCCAGGTTGGATTCCGGTCAAGGGCATGTGCCTTGGTTACGGGCACATCCCCATAGGGGGTGTGCAAGAGGCAGCTGGTCAATGATTCTCTCTCATCAATGTTTCTAACTCTCTAACCCTCTCTGTAAAAAAATCAATAAAATATATATTTTTTTAAATAAATTATTGCCTCAATATTTATATCTCTATTTCTCTGTATCTAATTTAACAACTCATTTAACATGCTTGTAATTCCTGAGATAATATTAAAAATCTGTTTCATAATTATGCCTCAGTTCTTACGTGGCACTTACATTCCTGGCCATTAATATATTACTGGTCTTCTAAGGTTGTAATTTGAAACTTAATTCCTGTTGACTAAAATTAGCCAATTCCCAGTGCATTTTTATCATATGATAATAAAACATAATAACATATTGATTTTCATTTGATCAAAGAATGGAATGACAGTAAATTATTTCTGATGAGGATGAAAAGTACCAACGCAGAATCTCCTCTGAAAACAAGTCCTTGCCTAGAACACATTTTGTTAGATACCTGCAATCCAGGATCTTCTTTATAAGCTGTGGGTATTTTGTTGATATAAGGCACCCCAAATAGCATTACCTTCTTGACCCAGAAGCCAATGATAAGGGTGTCCTGGATGTGATGACATCATCCACCTTTCACACCTCAACTTTGAAGGACAAGAGTCAAGTAAAGCCTCCCCATTGCTTAACATAGTGTTATGCCATAAAAAATAACAGCCATACCCCTTCCAAAACAGTATTTCATGCCATCCAATATTGCTACAAAATATTTTTAAAAATATGTTATCTATAAAATACTTTTAAAAAGTACATTTTAACTCAATTTATATTGGAATACTTTTTCAGAAGATTAACTTCACACAACCCTCCTCAGAGTTAAAAATGTTTTCACTAATTTGAAAGAATATATGCATTCCTATTTTTATTGCAGTTTTATTTACAAGGTCCAAGATTTCAAGTGCCCATCAGTAGGTAAGTGGATAAAAAGGCTGTGGTACATACAAAATGGAATGCTACTCAGCCATAAAAAAGCAAATCTTACCTTTTGCAGCAGCATGAATGGACCTAAGGGTATCATAATAGGTGAAACAAGGTAGTCAGAGAGTGACAAATGCTATATGATTTCACTTACATGTGGAATATACTGAGCAAAATAAGCAAACAAAACAGAAACAGACTCATAGATACAGAGAATGGACTGATATGGGTCAGAGTGTTGGAGGGATGTGTGAAAATAATAAAGGGATTACGCAGTACAAATTGGAAGTTGCAGAAGAGCCATATCGATGCAGAGTGCAGCATGGGGAATCTATATATGATAGCCCAAGTAACCGAATGGCTGGTCAACCAGTTGCTATGGCATGCACTGACCACCAGGGGGTAGACGCTTATAGTAGGGGCTGGTCCTTGGTGGTCTGTGCACTCCCATAGCCAACTCCTATGGTAAGCCAATCCCAACCATGCATGAATTTGTGCACCAGGCCTCTAGTATAATCAATAATCCTATATGATAAAGAGGCAATATGCAAATTGAACTTCACTTCCACACTCAAGATGGCTGGCAGGGGAGGGCAGTTGGGGGCAATCAGGCCTGCAGGGGAGGGCAGTTGGGGGGACCAGGATGGCAAGGAAGGGCAGTTAGGGGTGACCAGACCAGCAGGGGAGGGCAGTTGGGGACAATCAGGCTGGCATGAGAGCAGTTAGGTGTTGATCAGGCTGGCAGAATAGTGGTTAGGCAGGCAGTCAGGTAAGCAGTTGGGAGCCAGCAGTTCTGGATTGTGAGAGGGGTCTCTAATCATCTTTTGTATAGATATAGATATAGATATAGATAGATATAGATATAGATATAGATATAGATAGATATAGATATAGATATAGATATAGATATAGATATAGATATAGATATAGATATAGATATAGATATAGATATAGATATAGATATAGATATAGATATAGATATAGATATAGATGATATAGATATAGGTATAGATATAGGTGTAGAAGTAGATGTAGATGTAGATGTAGATGTAGATGTAGATGTAGATGTAGATATAGATAAGAGTGGCAAGAACTGTGACCTAGGAAAGGCCATATTCAAGAGTTTAGTTTTATTATGAAGACAATTAGAAATGCCTGGGAGATTTTAACCATCATCTAGTTCTTATGATCAGTAAGCATTGAATAAAAGATTATTTTTTAGTAGATTACTATATTTTAAATGCTCTTCCATAGCCACAAATTATCCTGCTTACCTAGTACAGTGGTATGTTGTTATTAAATAAGACCTGTGTGTTGGATCTATTTGCCATAGGCATACATGTAGTAAATATGGTATAAAGTCAAGAGGTCCAGCTGCTGTTACTAACTCAACTTGGTATAACTAGCTTTATAGAGACCATGAAGGCATGAAAGGAGTCATTAAATGTGCTGTTTGATCGGATTCTTTGTCCTAGTGACTTAGAGTTGTGAGAAGTGGACATGTTATTCCCTCCATGTATACATCCTTGAAGAATTCACTGTACATGCTGTTTTTGCTCTGTAAAACACAGGTACTTTTTCATTATATTTACTTATTTTCTCTGACTCAGAAGTTTCATTATCACTTGCAATGCAACCTTAAAGTATCCAGATAACCTTCCTGAGGCTTTTCTAAAGAGGTCAATGGCATTTTTAACAGTTGTTTAAAATGTAGTGTTTTGCACTATTATTGTTATTAAGTATGGGTAAAAAGATGTCATGACCAATTAAAAATAGATAATTGATTTTCTATTATGAATCACATTACAGGGGATTTAATTAGTTATTGTAAATCTATTATCACTTTGCAGTTACAAAGTAGAGTGCTTTTGTTACTTGTCTGTCTTTTACTTTAGCTAATAAGGTGATTGATTGTATGACCAGGCAAGACATTTGAATGACTGCATATAACTGCAATCCAGAACTTAAAGCACTGAAGTCCATTAATGTATCAAAAAGATTTAATTGTTTACATCTCACCAAGTTTACTTCTTTATTCAATGCCTTTAACAAGTTCAAAGTATGAAAATATTATAGATATTTGCTGAAAGATAGATATTTTAGCAATAAACTTAACCATTAAATTATTTCTAAACTTTTAAAAAATGCAAGAAGGAAACACATTATTGCATTTCACAGAAGGATTAAATTACAATGTTACTTAAAATCAGAATAGATATATTCACAATAGTTTAAATAGACTTATTTTTCTACTGGCATATATTATATGCAATGTTCTGTGTAGTCAAAAGATCTAGTTACTGTTTCTTATTTCACCTACCGTATTTGCCGGCATATAAGAGACTGGGTGTATAAGACGACCCCCTAATATTTCCACTCAAAATACAGAGTTTGTTATATACTCGCCGTATATGACTACCCCCCTCTTGGAGGCATATTTTTCAGGGCCAAAAAATCGTCTTATACGCCGGCAAATACGGTATTCAATATTATTGGCTTATAAAGGTAATAGAGGTATGGAAGAAAACGTTTAATGAGTTGTTTGATTGGATTTTTCTTCCTGGTTACTTAGAATTGTGAGAAAGAGAAAATTCTGTAGTTTCCATGCCCCATATAGTGTTGATTTAGCATGTAGTGTTTTTTAACATATTTTATTGATTTTTTACAGAGAGGAAGGGAGAAGGATAGAGAGTTAGAAACATCAATGAGAGAGAAACATGGATCAGCTGCCTCCCACACACCTACTACTGTAGATGTGCCCACAACCAAGGTACATGCCCTTGATCAGAATCGAACCTGGGACCCGTCAGTCCCCAGGCTGACGCTCTATCCACTGAGCCAAATAGGGCTAGCACATAGTATTTTTTTTAAATGTATCTTTATTGCTTGAAAGTAATACAAATGCCTCCTTTTTTTCTCATTGACCCCTTCTAGCCCACTTCCACCCCAGGCCATCATCATACTATTGTCTGTGCCCATGGGTTATGTATTATGCATAAAAGTTCTTTGGTTAATCTCTTTCCACCTACCTACCAATCCACCCCCACCTTTCCTCTGAGATTTTTAAATTTCCATTTATTTGAAGATGGGACAAAGCTTTGACTATGATACATTAGCAATGAAAAATCAATAATGTAGCTGCTATTAGTTCAATTTTTGCCTTTTTGTGACAAAATGATACATATTTAAGCTCTTTGCATGCCCCCCAATCCAGCAATATAAAGGATTTAATTAGCCTACAACATATAAAAATACAATTCTAAATGAGGAAAATGTTGCAAAATATTGACTAAAATTAATGGCCTAAAATGATATCAAATGAAAGCAGTTTGGCCTTATTTTATGCAGTAACATTTCAGTTTTGAAATAAAAAAAGATAGATGTGGGGAAGAAAAAGCTACAGGGAACGCAATACTTGTGCAGTGACAGAAACCATGCTTAGCAGACCCTGCGCTTGGGTCAGTGCTTGGGATTGTCATCCTGAAATCCTAATGCGATCTGGGCCAGGTGTCCACATGATCATTTTACACCGGGTCCCACAAAGTATGTGCGAGTCATGTACTTGTGTTCACTGAGTTAGATTTTCTCTCCATCTACAGGACGCCTTTGGGCATGGGGTGGACCCCTATAAATAGCCAGAGATACACCTCACCTTAGTATGTGAACAACTTTACTTGGATTAATATATTGTAAATGAGTTAAACATATCATGATATTTTTTTCATGATATTAAGCTGTATACTTTCTTGATCCTCCTGGCCTCTATGTAGAGAGGAATAAAAAATTATGAAAAGTTATATAACTTGTGTTTAAATTATTTTAAAAATGATTTTGATTCAAATAAAGATCCTTCATCAAAACTTCTCTGTTAGAAGTTCTGTCTGCTTGATATTTTAAAAAATTTTGTTTGAATCACAAATTCAATAATGAGCATCTTGGATAACAAACACTCACTAGGTGAAATTATATGTCTAAATTGATATGTCTGGAGAAAGAGTTTGGTTTATTGAGCTACTTAACAATCTAAATGTTATTAAATCTGGGAAAATTATGGATTCAAATGGTTTCATCATTTCAATACAGTTATAGTTTTAAAAGGAGTAAAAATAATCTCTCTCAATTTGCAAATTTGATTTGTTTAGTAAAAATAAATATTTGAAACGTATTTTATACCTCTTGAGAATCAGAATTGTTCTATTGTAGTACCAGTATTGTTAGTGTCTTCAATTTGTATACATTTTCTATATAAAAATAGATTCAAACATGTTTATAAACATGCACAAAAATAATTATACATCCCAATGAATTTTCAGTAAATAGAGAGAAAAGGAGTATTACCATTAACACAGAGGATTTCTTTTGTCTCTTTGCAGTCATTAACCCCAAGAAAGCATCCCCTCTGTCCTCACTTCTAACAGCGTAAATCCATTAGCTTGACTTACATGTAATTGAAAGCATATGACTGGATTCCATCATTCAATATTTTATTTATGATAATTCATCTGTATTTCAGTATTGGCAATAGTCCATCCCATTTTTGTTGCTCAATAGTATTCCATTGAATGAATATAAAATTTGGTTATCCATAATATTTTAGATAAATAATTTAGTTCTCCCACTTAGGATTGATATTCATTGATTTGTGTACACTCTCCTTCCACATTAATGAACAAATTAAAGATCATTTAAACTGCACTTGAAATGGAGAGAATAGCCTTTTGGGGATATCTATCATAACAAGCTTATTTTCATGTAGGATGGGTTCCTTTTTAATTATTTTAAGACCAGAATTGTCTGAACAACATAGTACTTTAACAATTATCTGGATTCTTTTAGCATAATATCTAAAATATTTATTTATACAATGAGGATTTTGGAACTGTCCACAATTTATGTTTATTAGTATAAAACTGGACACCATTTATCACTTTTCTACCACCATCTCTTGATGTATTTATATACATTTTGAAAGAAATATGACTGTAAACATTATTATGACCAGACTTTGCTCTAGGTATTTTTAATCTGATTTATTTGAGCATTACTTCTTTTTAATGTAAACAAAGTATTAACCCCAAGGTTGAGATGCAGCTCTCTGTATTTCTATAATAATTAGTATATTGACAGTTATTCAGAAAAATCAATATTTCTTTGAAAGGATCTAATTGTGTTTCTCACTTTAAGTATTTAGTAATACATGAAATGATGTGCTATTTAGCCTCAAGTATTTTCTTTCACTAATTATTTTATAAATAAATGAAAAAAGTACACAAATAGTATAATGAGCAATAATTTAATTTCCTGAATAATTGCTATTTCTTAAACCAATATTTTATATTTTTATTACATATCCAAAAACATATTTAGAGATTTTAGGTTGAAATAAATCATGGCAATTTTACTCAAGATCCCCTACTTCTCACTTTTATGTGATTTCTATGTAGGTTCTGAATGATTAATTATGTCAATCATTTATTACTTTACATTATTCAAAAAATAATTTCTGAAACCATACTCTGTGACAGTCTTCAATCTAGACTCTAGAGATACAAAGATCTTCCAAAGGATTTATTCATTAATGTAATCAACATTTATTGGAAATTTAAAATAGTAATAGGCTGTATCAGTAATGGTTCAACAGAACGGTAGAGATGTATGAATAATCAGACATTTACTATGCGGATTTAACCTTACACAGCTGTAGGAGCTGGTTAAAAAAGTTTATGTCAGGCTTTGTTTTTGAGCAGGGTATCAGGAACAGAAATCAGATGCAAATAGGGGAAGTGAGCACAAACTGGAACCCACAAGGCTGTTCTGGAAAGTATAGGAATAACTTAAAAATGTTAATGTAGTGTCATCATTAAGCCTCATATTTTGAGGACCCAGCTATCCTGTATATCAGGAGGCATAGCAGGGGTCGGGGAGTGAGGGTGGGGTGGGGGAGAGGTTCAAAAAGAGGAGGAACAATTCCTTTCTAGTTCTTGGCCCAGGATTCAAAGAAGGTTAAGATGAAGATCTGGTAGGAGTTGGAGGAGCTATGGGTGCATCCAGCTGCTCCTCTGTGCTGAGAAGAGCTGGCAGATAGGTGGCAGGAATGGTGCCTTTTGCTCTGCATTTACCCTCTGGGAGAACCACACCAGAGTCACCACATAGTCAAGGTAACAGAGTGTGAAAGGCCTTGTTAATAGTACACTGGAATGGCCAAGGCCACTCTGAACATGGGAATCGTAATCACAATGTTCAAAGCTACGATAACATAAGCAGGTGCAAGGCTAGAGCAATCTTATGGTATAGTTTGCACATGTGCCCTTCTATAACCCAAATGATTGATGTCATTGTTGGCAACAAGCCTCTTTTGTCTAGTGGTAATAATACCTTATTGACCAGTGTGCTGTGTAGAGGAGTATACTGGAGAAAAGGCAGGCTCAGAGGATATAGCTGCTGCTGTTTTGAGATGAGTGCAAGAAAAGGCTAAAGTGAGGGAAGAGAGCAGAGTGGCAAGAGCAGAGAAATCAGGTGCTGCTAATGTGAGGCAGTGAGTCTAGGGGTAGCATGTGGCTGCTCAGATAATAACTGTGGGTACATAGACTGATGCTGATTTGTGGGAGATATGTATTTTGTTAACCAAGTGGTGTGCGGCTGCCTGTATGAAACTTCTGTGAGGGACTGTTTTGTCTGATGGTTATATGGCCACTGGCTTCTATAATAAAGACTTGTTCTTGTGCACCCAAAACTTCTTATGGTTTCTCTACCACCAGTTTCCAAGAAGGCCCAGTCCTAGCAGAGAGGCTTGGACTCAACAGTTGGTGTAGTAAGCAGGGTTGGAGAAGGAACCTGCGCCGTAGTTGGTGTAATTGAGCAGAATTCAAAATATATGGACTCAGGATACAGTGCTTAAGCTGTGCTCTGACACCTTCCAGGTGTAAAAAGATGGCTGCAGCTTCAATCGTCCTGACAAATCATAGCCAAAATGATTCTTACAGCCTGTGCTAACCCAAAACTATGAAAGAAAGTTGATTCTGGGCAATTTGTTCCAGGTTAGCTAGGTTGACACAATGAAATAACTGGGAATACATTTTATTATGAGCTTTTATTGTGATGATAAGTCAGATATGATATCAGGTCTCATAGAATTTAATATGATTGGGTACCTTTAGCAAATAATAAAATGCTTAACTGCATTCAAGACAATAATAGCTCTGAAAGCATGGGACCGATCTAACTGCTCTCTTATAATTAATGTCTTCAATGACAGACTGTCCATAACTCCTTCTTTCTCAAAATCTCGGCTCTTTGCATCCTTGGAATAGATTATAATGGTATATATTTATTAGATCCTATTTTCCCATCTAACGCATTACAGTTACTTTATTCTGTTAATATTCATTCTTGAATTGGTTTCTACTTGCATGATATACTTTATAAGTTGTTTTCTGTTTTCTATGCAGTACAATCAGCCAAGAAAGGAAAGGTACAGATATATTTTGAGTCAGTCACAGATATCACAAATCTTAAATGTGTTTGTGTTTGTAAATTTATTTCCACTTGCTAAATTGGCAAAAATGTAACAGAAACAGGATAGTGGTACATGATAACAATTACATGTATGTGAAGTTTTGCTATGCTTATTGCCCCTAAACATATAATGTTTCAAATACTATTTTTATTTGAAATATGTTTTAGGTTAACTTTGATATAAAATTGTCATGACATTCTAATTGTCATGATTGCTTATTCTGCTGAAAGTGGTTAAATTGCCTTATTTTTTCCAATCACATGAAATAGAGAAAATATATTTCTTCTAAAATGGAATACATTTATTTCCAAGCACAATTTTGAAGAGTGGACCTTCAGGATCCAGAGAGCACATAATAATATTATTTATTATATCTTTTGGGCCATATAAATGCAGGGAAAGAGAGAACTAATTATGCCAAAGAAAGGCTTTTTCCTATGAACCTAACACAATAAAGGAGCATGTGATTTCTTTCTGAAAGTATTCAGAAGCCAAGAGGTCTAGTAGGAACCATTTTTAATAAAATACTGTAAGGAACTAGAGTGTTGTTGATAGGAAAGATATAGAAACTTGAGAATAAATTTTGAATATTTCAATTTAATGTATGCTTTACCTGCTAAAGTAGTATTTCTAAATACCTATTTTTTTTTACCAATATATAGCAAAAGTATTATTATATATTACTAGGAAACAACTGAAGAAATTGTAATAGGACATAAAAACATATAGATAAGAGTAAACAAACAAAACAACAACAAAAACTCACAATGCTTTCAAGAAAAGCCAATTTAGTTTATATCATGTCCTATAAATCAAGAGAATTTATAATCCTTCAGTATAAAGCCAGTTAATTTCAATATATACAGTTACATGTTTAGCTTTTTTCTTGAAGCAATAATGTATAGAATGCATTTGTGAGGAAGACTAGAATTGAGCTCTAGCATTTAAAATTAAAATCTGTGTTTATGAGAACATTTATGCTTTTTTACTAATTTTTAAAATGAGAATAAAATATTATTTGTATACATGTTTCTTAGAATTATATAAAATACTGAATTCGATAACTATAATGGAGTGCAATGTAATTCCTCCCATTTAAGAACTCAATGAATGCTTTTGCAGTGTGTAATTATTGCCTTTGTGTGGTTAAGCTCTGGTTTGTCAGTCAATGCTACTAAATATATGCTTTTAAAATAAATATAGAATAGATATTCCCACTTATATTACTCTTTCTCCACATCTTTTTTGTTAAATGTTAGAAATATTAGTTTCCAGGAAAATATATAGACAAATAAGTAAAAGATTTAAAATGTGTACATGAATGTGCATAATATTTTTTCTAGTACTATGATCTAATTAAAGTTTTTATATTTATATTTATTTGAATTTTCTTGTAGATTGTTAATTTGATTTGTTAACTTCCTTTAAAATTTCTCTCCCTTGTAACAGACATTATAGATTATGTCTAAATATCATTATTTCGTGTTATCCAAATGATGGCAAACAGCTGAACATCAGCATTAGGTATAAGTTAGACATTAGAAAAAAGTTATGGACCAAATATTAATTTCATACAATATCAACAGTAATGTTTCTAAGTGTGTATATACGAACTATAGGGGAGAATACATAAGAAAGGCTCTTATAAAGTGACAAGCATGTTATCAAAGCAAAGTGACAAGATGTTATCACCACTTTTTTACAGTATTATCTCACTACATATATTGCTTATAAAACACTTTTTTAAAGTAGGATCTTTCTATTAGGCAAATTTAAATATATTTTAGAAGTAGGTAGAATTTTTTTAATGTTTGTATTGATTTGAGAGAGAGAGGGGGAGGGAGAGATAAAAATAATTTTGAGAGAGAAACATCCATCCACTAATTCCTGCATGCCTCCCACTGGGGATCAAGTCTTCAACCAAGGGTGTTTGCCATGGCCTATAATGTAACCAGTTACCTCTTGTTTCATGGGTAAGACCAGTGCTCAACCACTGAGCCACACCAGGTGAGTAGTAGGTGGAATTTTAATAAAAGCAGGGACTTTTCATTGTTTGAAATGATAAGCTTAAAAAAGAAATCTGTGTTCCTTGCTGCACTATTCAGAGAGATCAAGACATAGAAATGAGTGAAGTTCCCCTCAGCAGTTGGTTGAATAAAGAAGATGTGGTACATATATACAATTAAGTACTATCCAGCCATAATAAAAGATGAAATACTACAATGTGCAGCAACATGGATGGACCTTGAGAATATCATGCTAAGGGAAATAAGACAGAAAAAGTCAAGTTCCATAGGAATTCATTCATGTGGGATATAAAACTGAGAGCAAGCCGAAACCGGTTTGGGTCAGTGGATAGAGCGTCTGCCTGCAGACTCAAGGGTCCCAGGTTTGATTCCGGTCAAGGGTATGTACCATTGGTTGTGGGCACATCCCCAGTAGGGAATGTGCAAGAGGCAGCTGAATCGATGTTGTTTCTCTCTCATTGATGTTTCTAACTCTCTAGCCCTCTCCTTTCCTCTCTGTAAAAAATCAATAAAATATATTTTGAAAAATAAAATAAATAAAACTGAGAGCAAGAAATGAACATACAATAAAAACAAACAAACAAAAATTCATAGGCACAAACAAAAATATGGTGGGTATCAGAGGGAAGAAGGGTGGGTTAGTAAAAGGTAAATGGGGTCAAATACATTGTGATGCAAGGGGATGTGACTTTGGGTGGTGGGAACACAATGCAATATACAGATCTTGAATCATAAAATTTTATTAACCAATTTCATATCAGTAAATTTAATAAAAATAGGGATTGGGAGGAGAAAATATAGTATATGGTATTTTTTAAAATATATATTTTATTGATTTTTTTTTTTTTTTTACAGAGGGATAGAGAGCCAAAAACATTGATGAGAAAGATACATCAATTAGCTGCCTCCTGCACACTCCCTTTGGTGTCCTTTGGTACTCGCTGCAAGCACCTCTGAGAGAGAGGCACCCTAGAGTTTTTCCTGCTACCAGACAGTCTAGTCTCTCCCCCAACGAGCCCGCAACTGGGGTTCAGTGCGGTTGGAAGTGGGGTTAAGAGCAGTCAGGAGCTTGTCTCTTTCCAGCTAGAGCAGTCCCGTGGCCCAATCAACCTTCTGTCCTCAGTGCATGACTCCAGGGCTCTGCCTTCTGCTGCTCCCCTGAGCTTCTGCCTTTCAGCCCAGGTTCCCTCTGTATGAGCCTGGGACCCCAGGGTCTCGCCCAGAACTGGGGTTCAGCGCAGTCAGAGTTGGGGTTCAGCACAGTCCAGAGCTTTTATCTCCTTCCTGCTAGGGAACAACAGCCAGGCACTCAGCCACCCCTCCTCTAGGGCTCCTTCTTCTCCCCACATGCACACAGTGACTCCGTATCTTAGGCTTTTACATCTCCTCTGATTGTCCTTCTGGTTTTCTCCTTCCTTCTAGTTGTAGAATTTCCAGTCAATCAACTTTCCTATAGTTCTGGATAATGTCCCCTTTATATTTCAGTTGTATTTTTTTGAAATTGTTGAGTGAGGCTGCAGTTAGGTGTTTACCTCTGCCGCCATCTTGGTTTTTTCAGTATATGGTATCTTCTAATGCCTGGGGCTGAGGAGGGCTGTGAAGACTATCTCCAGCTCTACAGCCATTTCTGACAACCACAATTAATGAAGGAGAATTCAAAGAAAATATATCTAATGTACCTCTCATAATGCGGGCTTGTTATTGTACCAAAACCAAATATGAATTATATCCACCTGAAACTTAAACAGTAATTAAATTTACAATGAAATTGTAAACCTAAATAATTTCCTTTCTAGATTCAAGTTTAATTCAGTGAATACATACTAAAAAGTATTGCATGTCGTATTTAGGAGCTAGAAATAAAATTAGAATAAAAATATCCTCTGTTCTCAAGAATCTAGTGGAAGTGACTGGCAAGACAATAGTTAGATACAATGCATATTCTGGACAGGTAAAGTTTACATGGAATTTGCATATATGATAGAGGTTAGGAGTGGACATGTGATTTCCAACATGCAAATTGGTCATAAAATAAAAAAAAAATATTTATATAAGTAACTTAAGGATAATTTAAATAATTTAATATTAATTTTATAAATATTAAAAATGGCATAAACAGAATAATTATTCTTATTACATATATTTGTGTATTTGTTTTCAGATTCTTATTGAAGTATGTCAGAGTTTTGTGATGACATTATCAGAAAACAATGTATTTCCTTTCAATATAGTCTGCTAATGTTAGTGTCGTCAGTCCTATCCACAATGGTTTTCAACTTATCTTTGTGTCGTTTTTACATTTAAAACTGTTGACACGTTTGCAGACCATTATACTTTTGAGAAATACTTTATCTTTTTTCATAAAAGTTCAGGTACCAGTAACTTCACAACAAATTCTAATATATGGATGATCCTCTAAATTATATTCTTTATACTGAAATGTGTAAATATTTTATTCTAAATATTTAAACTGTTACTGAGTTTTGCCTCCATGCTGAGCAATTTTCCTCATGACAGATAGTTATGTCAAAGCTCATCATATAATTTGTTTCTATAAGAATTTTGATTTTATAACAAAGGTAAATACTATAAAATCATAGGATGCTTTTTTTAAAGGGTGCTTATTTTATTCAAATGCAGAATATAAATATCCAATTAAAAGTAGAAAGTTTAAATTTTTATTTTTTAATATCTTTTTTATTGATTTTTTACAGAGAGGAAGAGAGAGGGATAGAAAGTTAGAAACATCGATGAGAGAGAATCATCAATCAGCTGCCTCCTGCACCACTCCTACTGGGGATGTACCTGCAACCAAGGTACATGCCCTTGACCAGAATCAAACCTGGGACCTTTCAGTCCATAGGCCGACGCTCTATCCACTGAGCCAAACCTTTTTCAGCTAAAAGTAGAAACTTTAGCTCAGGTGGTTTGGTTCAGTGGATAGAGCAGCGGCTTGCAGACTGAAGGGTCCCATGTCCAATTCTGGTCAAGGACACATGACACAGGGTTGTGGGCTTCATGCCCAGTAGAGGGTGTGCAGAAGGCAGGCAATCAATGATTCTCTCTCATTATTGATGTTTCTATCTCTCTCCCCATCTCCCTTCCTCCCTTAAATCAATAAAAAATATACATTTAAAAAAATAGGAACTTCAGTAAAAGATTCTTTCCAATTTCAATTGTAGATGTTCAAATTATTACAGTTCCTAGTTTGCTATTATAGGAATAAATATTAATGACCTCCTATTTGCATGTCTTGTTTACAATAATAAAAATAATTTTAAAATATTCCATTACTGAAAATGTTTTTGCAGTTCAAGTGGTTTTGAGTAAGACTCAATCAGGATATAGAGACTACAACTGCATTAAAGTTAAATATTGTTTCAAGTAAGCTTGCTAGATTTAAGAGGGAGGAAAAACCCAGATTTTAATCTTACTGTAAATATGACCAATGTAATTTTATTTGTATGAATTTTATGTGTACATTATCACCACAAAATGAATTACTTACTTTTTAAACTCAACTTTTAACTGAATTTGATATAGCCATTAAAATAATGTCAGAAGTATCTTTGACTTAAGGGAATAAATTCTCCAAATCTTCTATTTACACCCATGTTTTAAATTAAATGGCATTCTTTGTGAGTCTCTATTTATAATGATACTAGTAGCCCAGTGCATGAAATTCGTGTATGTGGGGGGTGTTCCTCAGCCTGGCCTGCACCCCTCCAATCTGGGATCCCTAGAAGGATCTTCTACTGCTTGTTTACAGGGATCATGTCTAAACCAACAGTCAGACATCCCTCTCACAATCCGGGACTGATGGCTCCAGCCGCTCACATGCCTGCCTGCCTGCTGATTGCCCCGAACCATTCTGCTTGCAGGCCTACTCACCCCAAAATTAGCCCCTCCCCCACTAGCCTGATCACCCCCAGCTGCCCTCCTCTGCTGGCCTGCTTGCCCCTACTTTCTCTCCCCACTGGCCTGTTTGCCCCCAACTGTCCCCCTGCTGGCATGCTCACTCCAAACTGCTCCTCCCCCACTGTCCTTATCACGTCCAACTGACCCCCACTCATGGCCATCTCAGCCCCAACTGGTCCCCCTGCTGGTCTGCTTACCTCCAAAGGCCCTGCCCCTCACCAGTCTGATCACCCACAATTGCTGTCCCATCCTGGCCTGATCACACCCTGGTGACCCAGGCTCCGAGTCCTTTTTCCTTTCCTTTCCTTTCTTTTCCTTTCCTTTCCTTTCCTTTCCTTTCCTTTCCTTTCCTTTCCTTTCCTTTCCTTTCCTTTCCTTTCCTTCCCTTCCCTTCCCTTCCCTTCCCTTCCCTTCCCTTCCCTTCCCTTCCCTTCCCTTCCCTTCCCTTCCCTTCCCTTTCCTTTCCTTTCCTTTCCTTTCCTTTCCTTTCCTTTCCTTTCCTTTATTTATTTTTTCAGCACCTCCTTAAGTGGAGGCCTGAGCCAGCTGGAAGCAGGTATCTGGGATTTATTTATCTTCTATAATTGAAACTTTGTAACCTTGAGGACAAGGGCAGGTGGGAAGCTTGGCTTCCTCCATCACCAGGGCAACTCAAGCCTCCTCCTCACTCCAGTTCTGTGGCCACTTCCATCTTGGTTGGGTTAATTTGCATACTCACTCCTGATTGGCTTGTGGGCGTGACTTGTGGGTGTAGCAGAGGTACGGTCAATTTGCATGTTTCTCTTTTATTAGTGTAGATTAAAGTAGCCATTAAATTATTTGTGAACCGCATTTAATGAAACCAGAGTACTACTAGGCATATTTATAATAAATCATCAAATTAAAAAAAAATGAGTATAGTAAATTTAAAAATACCATTATTTTAAAAATATATTTCACTATTGATTTCAGAGAGGAAGGAAGAGGGAGCAATTGATGATGAGAGAGAATCATTGATTGACTCCCTCCTGCATGCCTTCTACTGGGGATCGAACCCACAACCTTGGCATATGCCCTTGGCTAGAATCGAACCTAGGACCCTTCAGTCCACAGGTCGGCGCTCTAGCCACTGAACCAAACTGGCCAGGGAACCATTATATTTTAAGTCCTGTGTAAGATAATATACTATTGGATGCTTGTCATTGCTACAGCTATTTTGTCCAATAAAATAAATCTGTATAAGGTGAGACTTCATACAATAAGACAATTAAGTATGATGAATGCTCCTAACTCAGAAATGGCAAGTATTTCAAATTAAAATAAAAATTGCATTTCTGTCATAGATATAAGTAACTTAGAGGAAGTTGGCCAAAGGAGAGAGAGAGTGAGCAGAAATCAAAGTCTGTGTGGTTTGACAGGAGATGCATCACCTTTGGTCAGTCCATTTCAGGAATAAGCTAATTAAAGGCACATTCCTAATTTTAGGGAAAACGTTAAATTCAAAGACCTGTGGGCATAAGAGAAACCTTACAAAAGTTTGGTCAGGACAAAATAGAGGACAGGAAAAGCTCATTAACATTGAAATTGACTAATCACTTCTTAAATAAATGTTTATAGTTCACCAGCAGATTTATGATTTATCCTTTTCATGAAAAGATACACTACATCAATGGTTGATGGTAAACTTTGACACACATTTTGCTGTCAGTATATGGGAATAATGTTAATACCTTTCTGAGTAACAGACTGGATTTCTTTAGCTCCTGTATCTCAATAAAAAAATTCTTGATTCATATTCACATTAATTCCATACATTTTCCTATAGAACCTGACATTTTAAATTTAGCATATTATTCATTGAAAAGTTTGGAAAGAAATAACAGTTTAGGTATAGTCATTCTGTACTTATTTATAAGCATTTGTATTAAAATATGAAATACTTAATTTGTAGACATACTTATGGTAGTAGTAATTATTTCCAATCTCAATACAATAGATTCCTCTGAATTTTTAGAAAATTCTTGGTAGTTGACTTAGACTTGGAATGTTCCACCAGCAGTTTTCAAATGCATCCAGGTTACTATATTAGTCAGAAAAACCTCAAAATCACACAAGAAATCGCCCTTATTTTATTGATTAACTCAATTATATTCTTCACTTTGTCCAACCAGTTCAACAGATAAAACATGAACACATGAAAATGTAAGTAATAATTTTAATGTAAACAATAAACACCCATTCCTATTATTAAAGTAATTAATGCTACCTTAAACAAATATAAAGCGCTATTAAAAATCAACCTCTTTATTTTTCCTTCCTACACGTACCAGAATACCAATCATGTTCTTTCTCATTTCTTTTTTTTAACTCACAGAATGCATTTAAATGTATCAGAAAATTTAAGCTTCAGTATGACTGTTAATTAACTCTTAGCCAGAGCAACCCCAAGGTGGGATTCTTGGGCTACCACTGGAATAAGAATTTTCAGAGGTCCCCATGGGAGGACGAGATATAGTAGAAAGCTTTTTGTCCATGGAATTATACTCCTGGGTTTCTAAACTCCCATTTCCCTTAGTCCAGTCACAGAAGAAGTATAGTTGGGTGGGGTTTCAGTAGAGCCAAAATCAGACTCAGTGTCCAGAGTTGGTTTTGGGATGTGTTTTTTTGTTTTTGTTTTTGTTTTTGTTTTTGTTTTTGTAGAGAGGAAGGGAGAGGGAGAGAGAGATGGAAACACCAATGATGAGAAAGAATCATTGATCAGCTGCCTCCTGCTCACCTCCTACTGGGGATTGAGCCTGAAACCCTGGCATGTGCCCTTGGCAGGAATTGAGCCCTGGAGCACTCAATCCACAGGCCAAGGCTCTAACCACTGAGAAAAACCATCTAGGGTCAGAGTTTTATTTCCATGTTGGAACCAGTGCAATAGGGCATCAGGCTAGGATGTCTTGCATTTTCTGCTGTAGTCCATTAGTTAGTTTTGTGGGGGGTTTGCATGGCCATGGGCCACAGGGGCAAATACAAGAAATCAGAAATGAGAGAGCCCATGAGCCAAGAGTCAAATGCAATAAGAGTGAAAATTCTTTTGTTTAGGGGATTATGTATTTCCAGATTGCCATGGGCTTGCAGTGGCTGCACCCACACTGGCCAATGATCTCTCCACCTAGGTTTGATGGACAGGCAAGTACCTTCCGTAGTCACTCCAACTTTACTGGGCATGTGCCTGTTTTTCCTTAGTTGGATTTCTTCCGCCAGTATTTTGCAGGGAATAGGCCTATGTTCTCTGAGGAGAGTGACTTTGTAGCTTCCTGGTAAAGCTGCCCAAATGACATGCCTGTCCTGTTTGGCCTTCCCTTTGCATATTTCCTGTTAGTAATAATTAGCTAGTCACAATGGTGCCACATCCACCCACCTCTCTCCTCTCAATGAAGGAAGTCCATTAGCAGTTGGAGAAAAGCAAGCTAACACACAGAGAAATGCAGTGTTGAGAGGTAGAGGTAGAAAAACACTGATGAGTGTCCAAGTCAACCTCTCTTCTTCTCCATTGTTAAAGCAATTAAATATATTCCTCCAAAGTTTTGGAAACATAAGACACTTCGGGAGGTGGGGACTGTGGAAAAGTTTATAACATAAACATTGAGTTCCATTTTTCCTATGAATATTGTACAAGGTTATTGATAGAGTGTCAGAAGAATTTGAGCAGGTGGTGTGTTAGTGTATGTTTGTAGGCGAGATCACTACATTTTAACTTTGGTTTACATTATTAAGGTTATATGCAACAATAATGCAAAGTGGTGCAAAAGTAGGTTTATAAGTTGTTCATATGAAAAATAATACAATAATTAAGAAATAACAACATAAGAATAAACTGGTTTGCATCACCACAATTGTGCTCCCAAAGCAGTACAACTTTTGTTCACTCTTGCACAGAAGAGAATGACTAAAGACTAGAAATTGGCTGCACCACTCAGTGAAGTCACAGTAGGTGCACTTTAAGGAACATGTGTTTCCAGGTCACTAGAGAGAGGAATAGAGAGCTTAAGGGTCTTAAAGCATCATTGCTCCAAAAGTGGCAAATTCCACTTCTGTTCACTGACCTTGACCAGAAATAATCACAGGGCTCTACCTAACTACAGTGGAGTTAAGATACATGGAAGAACACCTGGATTTTCAGGGATCAGTATTATATATAACTAAAATCCAAGCAAATGTTTTCCAAATCTTAAGTAAAAAGACATTTTTTTTTTTGCAGGATTCAAGGCTCAAATGACATTCTATCCCTAGACAAGCAAGAATATCATGAAAAATAATTTTGCTTTTAAGTACTTCAAAGGTATGATGCAATTATGTAATCAGCATAATACATTTAATTAAATAATTAGCACAATATATAATTATATAATTAGCATAATAAAATAATTGTGAAATTAGTTCAATATATCAGTGCCAATTATTACCATATCAAAAAGTGTCTTATGCATGCTTTCTTTTTCCTGGAGTATAAAATATTTCCAAGTTCTTCCCTGCGCACATAAAATCACTTCTCCACCATTCTCATAAATGCCATTTATTAGGGTGTTAATTAGTGTGCTTAAATGACTAATATTGATAATAATGTCATTCATTTTGACTTTTAAAAAGTAATGTTATTCTTTAGAATTAATTCTGAGCACATTCTAGACCAGGGTGACAGTTTTTATTGAATAAATATTTACTTTTCACTCTGATGTTAAAAAATACCTTAAATACTCTGACAAGATTATTTTGTCTGAAAGTCTCCTTTTTTCTCTTTTTTCTTCTTTCTTTCCCCTCTCTTCTCTCTTTTCACCCCTCCTTTCTCCCTTCCTTCCTACTTTCTTTCATACAGTCATTAATTTATTATCCCAAGCTGTATCATGCTTTCACTATGTACCAAGGACTAAACACTTAGAAAAAGAGATGAAAATAAAAACAATTGTAAGAAACTTACAAAGTAGTTGAATTTATGTTGTCTTGTAACTCAATTTGATGAATTATCCAACACAAAATCATCCAGGAGACAGGCAAATCAAGCAGCATTATTACCCAAAACTAGGAAGCAATTTTCTGTTCCCAATACACATTTCAGTAGTTTGCAACCTAGGGCTACTGGGACTGATACTACTAATTTGTTTCATTTGTGAAGGTCTTTGTGCATATATGTATCCATTTATGTTGATTACTACTGTAGTATATACCTAGTTATGAAATTACTGGTTCATAGGTATGCATGTGTCCAACTTTGGTAGACACTGCCAAATGATGGTACTGAGCAGATACATTAATTTACATCCCCAGTAGCAGTGCATTAGTGATTCAGTTCAGCACTTTTTTTATCTTTATTGTCTGTTTTTTAGGTAAAATCAGTTATATTAAATTCTACAGCATGCAATATTTTTGTGTAGCTGCATTTAGATAGCATGTACTGCTGGTGTTTATCCTGAATACATCAGTAGTACATTACTATATATAAACATATATGCTATTGGTTTTATAAACATAGCATGGCATTATGGTTATCCGTTCACCAGTCAATGCAGATTTGGGCTATTTACAGATTGGGCATATTTTAGATTATAAATTAAATTGCTATAAATATTCAAGTACAGACTTGTGTGGACATATATTAATTTTTTTTTGGTTCTCCTTAGTTAAGTTAAATTTCTGATTCCGAAAGCAAGTAAATGATTACCTTTATAAGAAACTGCCGAATGATTATATAAGGAAACTATCATTTTTTATTCTCAACCAGCAATACCTGAGAGTTCAATTCTTTGCATTCTGCCAAAACACTGCATTCCTAGTGAATTTAATATTGTGTATTCTAATCAATTTATTGTAGTATTTCATTGTTGTTTTAATTGAATTTTTCTAATGACAAATGACATCAAGCAACTTCTCATATATTTTACATGCATCTGTATAAATTATTTGATAGAGTGTCTCTTCAGATCTACTGTCCATTTTTTAGTTTATGCATATTGTTCCATTTTAAGAATTATTGAAATATTTAGACAAAAGTCCTTTATCACGTGTGTGATTAACAAATATTTTTTCTACCTGCTGGCTTATCTTTATTTCTCTTAGCCATCAGTTTCACAAAGCAAAGGTTTTACATTGTAAAGGGCCCAGTTTGTCTTCTTCTCAAAGCCTACGGTCACATATATTTTCTTCCAGGAGTTCTTCAAGATAACCTGTAATTTAAATTTTACAGTTAGGTCTATGATCAATTCTGAGTTCTTTTGTGTGTGAAGCATGAGGTACCTGTCATGGCTTATTGTGTTGGCATATGGAAATCCAAGCATTCCAGGAACGTCCAGAGCAAAGAATCAGTTTCTTCGTGCAGTGCCTTTGCAACTCTAAGAAAAAACCAATTGGCAGTTTTGGTGGCGGGCTTATCTCTGGCTTCTGTGCTCTGTCCCCTGGATCTGCCTTTTTTTTTTTTTTTTTTTTTTTTTTTTTTTGTGCGAGAACCATACTTCCTTGATCCTTAATCACTACAGTGGGGAGTGTGAACCCTCCCTCAGACGTTGGTTTTCTTTTTCAGAGTTGTCTTGGCTATTCTAGCTTCTTTGCTTTTTCATACAACACTTAAAATCAGATCATTAATATAAAAAAAAAACTTACCGTTATATCGATAAAGATTTCAGTCAATCTATAAATTAAAGAGCAGAGAAATGACATCTTAAAATTCTATTTTCTAATCCGTGAACACTGTTTTTAGTTCTCTACTATATGTTTTTAAATGAATTTTCTTAATGTTTTGAAGTTTTCAACATAAATATATTGTACATATATTTTTTATTTATTAAAATATTTCATTTTAAAAATGCTATTATGAAGAGTAATTATTCTTTTAATTTTGAGAAATCCATGTGTCTTAGCTTTTTGTTAAAGTGTGTGGTGGTACTTTTAAAAATTTTTCCTTATTGATTAAGGTATTACATATACATTCCTCCCCTCTCCCCTCATCTGTGTACATTGGACAAGCCCATATGCATGCATATAACTCTTTTGGTTGATCTCTCTGCTTTCCCCCCAACTCCCCTACCTTCCCTCTGAGGCCCAATGGCCTGATCGATGCTGCTCTGTTTCTGGATCTGTTTTTGTTCATCTGGCCAGCAGTTAGTTTGCTTTGGCAAGCCTTAATCTTTTTTTCTGTTTTTTTTTTAAACATTTTTATAGATTGAGTCTAGAATATAATTTATTTAAGGCAAGTTTTGCTCATCACTGAAGATGTGACTTTTCTGTGATTTTTACTAAACCCCAGGTATTCTCAAATTCTATTACTCTGGCTGATCAGAACTTGGACTGCTCCTAGCTCTGGGTAAACTGTTAGGTTTTAGCTTAAACATCTCATGAACCAGTTAATATTTCACTATCCTTTAGGCATTTTATTTTTTGCCCATTTTTGTGAGATTTATACAGGGTGGGCAAAAGAAGGTTTATAGTTGTGAGTATATGAAATTATTTATTCTTATATTATTATTTATTAATTACTATATTACTTTTCATACACACAACTTTAAAATTACTTTTGCCACACACTGTATTGATATATTTAATAGTTATTTAACTGCTCCTAGGATGGAAATTCCCTCTTATCTCTTATTCATGATTATACTAGTACTAGTGGCCTGTTGCATGAAATTCATGAACATTAAAAGGGGATTAATTAGAGGAAATATTTTGATATTGCTATGTGCCCTTTCTCTATAATACAAGTGTCAGAGATGAAAGAAAATTAGTAAAATGTATGTGAAAATCTTCCTCCTGTCAGAGTCTATGCTGTGGGACCCAGAGTCAAGTCCGCGCACACCCATGGCACCTCAAAATCACACGAGATTCAGACCTTGCTGGGCCCACCCTTATCAAGCCCCATCGGGTGTGGGGCACAGCCTCAGGTCCCCTGTCAAACTCTGTTGGGCAGGGGGGCACAGCCTCAGGTCCCCTAGTGCACACTCAGGTCCCCGGCCCAGTGCTGGGACAGAGAGTCCTGCCTGAAGTCTCCCAGCCCAGGCCGGGGCAGCGGGATGCCTTGAGGTCCCCTGTCAAGCCCCACTGGGTGAGGGACACAACCTGAGATCCCCCATCAATCCCTGCTAGATGGAGGGCATGGCCTCAGGACTCCAGTCAGGCTCCGCCTTGTGTGTGGGGGTGTGGTCTGAGGTCCCCTGTCAAGCCCTGCTAGGCAGGGGTCAACCTCAGGTCCCTGCTAATTGCTCATTAAGCTTGTTATGGGAACTCAGCCTTTGCTGTGGATGGAGCCATCTTTGTGATAATGTGAGTCAATTTGCATATTCCCTCTTTATTAGATAGGATTTATAGTCTCTTTAAATATTCATGCTGAAAAATATATTGTATATACTTAATGACAGCTTTCTTCCCTTCAATGAATTATACATTTTTAAAGTTTCATCTAGTTATATTTTTCACACCTTTTCCCTTCTCAGAAACACAACTTATTATATTAAAAACCACTATAACTTTTTCCGCACTTACTCAATTGTTATTATTTTCTCTTATTACCTTTCCTGTTGTGTTTGCTTTCTCTAGCCTAAAAGCAAGTTCCTGTTTACCCAGTCAGAGACATGTCATGCCAAGCAGTTTCTCAACACTTCCAAGAATCAATATCACTACCTTATTGCCACTATGATATACATTTCGTTTTAGAAAGCTGTCATAATAGAAATTGAAACTTTATTTCATGTAGTAGATTGATGACAATTGATTCTTTGTAACTATTTTGAGCACTGTGTTAAAAAAAAATAAAAGTAAAAAAGATTTCTGAGGTGTATGGAAACTAATTGACAGAGCGCCAGGATGTTTGGCAATGTTTGTCATAATTGTGCCGTCAGAGTGGTTACATGTTTGCTAGTCATATATTAAGTGAAAAATACCCCTTTGATAACTAATAAATATTTTTGATATCAAGTTCTTTCTAATAACTGTTCAATATGGTAGCCAGTAAACATATTGGCTACTAAGGTTTACATTTAAATTAGTTAATATTAAATGAAATATAAAATCCAGTTGCTGAGTTTCTCCAACCACAATTTAAGTGCTCAATAGCCACATGTAGCTGGTAACAGCTTATCAGTGTGTGTGTGTAATTACTGTAAATTGTTGGGGAATAATTTACATATTAGACTTTTATTATATGGGATAAAAGCCTAAGTGGCCATCCAACTTTCTTTTTTTAAAAAAATATATTTTATTGATTTTTTACAGAGAGAAGGGAGAGAGATAGATAGTTAGAAACATCGATGAGAGAGAGTCATCCATCAGCTGCCTATTGCACGCCCCCTACTGGGGACGTGCCTGCAACCAAGGTACATGCCCTTGACCTTAATTGAACCCAGGACCCTTCAGTCCACAGGCCAAAGCTCTATTCACTGAGCCAAACTGGTTTCAGCACTATCCAACTTTCTGACCAGCCGACCAGTGGCTATGACATACACTGACCTCCAGGGGGAAGATGCTCACTGCAGGAGCTTCTGAGCTGCGGTGACTTGGCAGCTGTGTTCTAGGGTGAAGCACACAGAATCAGAGAGAAGGGAGCCCAATTCCAGGGTGCATCACCTGAGAACCTCCTTCTTGCAATCTGGGACTCCGTGGGGGATATCAGAGAGCCGATTTTGGCCTGACCCTGGCAGGCCAGGCCAAGGGACCACGCCTGATGGAGGGACCCGACTCCCACTCCTTCCACAGACACCCTTCTAGCACCAGGACTGCCCTGGGTGTGGCCAGCCAGGAAGGGACTATGGGAGGTTGGTTCCAGGACGTGTCTGGCCCATGTCTCCCAATCCCGCCTCACCAGCCATCTTCTAATTAATTTCCTTTCAATGTGCACGAATCCATGCACCAGGCCTCTAGTTATTAAATAGCATCAGCGAGAAACAAGTTATGATTTAAGTTTAAAAGTGTATAGATAGATAGATAGATAGATATAGATATATAGATATCTTAATATCACACACTCATGTCATGTATACATATTACATAAATAAAAAAATAATCAGGAAGTATGTTTACATAGAAATAAAGGGGAAACAACATATATTTTATATAATTTAACACATTGCTGATGATCATGAGAATTCTTGCTTTATATTTCACAGTGTTTTACAAAGTGTCATACTCTAAAAAGATATTATCTTATAAGATCGTGTAATAAATAACTTCAAAATGCAATGAGCATTTAATGTTAAAGTGTGCCATTAACATTTATGTAAAATGTTTTTTGTACTCCTTCAATAGAAACTCATCTGGCCACTGGGTAAATCTAGTAATAAAACTACTGGTCCACAGTGTGTTAAGTGATTTAAAAAAAACAAAACAAAACTTATTTAGATAGCATTGTTATGGAATGATAGTATAAATGATGACAAAAATTTAAAAACAGTCATTCCCTGTATTTAAATTAAATATTATGTATTCCCTCATAGTATACATATTGAACAAATGTACCACAAATAGTTCAGGAAAGAGGTCAGAAACTATGCTAAGAATTTCATAGTGGGAAAATTGAATGCAAAGTAAAAGCTTCATAAGAAGGAAGGACTTAAAAGGGAAGCCAGAGGTGAGCAATGGCAGGAATCACCTGCCACCCATAAAGCAGGAGACTCAGCAGAAGTTACTACACACAGAAGCACAAGACCTGGGCCTTGGCACGAATGGCTGTGATCATGGCCTAAGGAGCGACGGCGAGTGGGGACCAGCAGGGAAACCTGGTTATTTTCTCTCCCCTTGCCCTTTTACCTTCGGTAAGTGCCTTCTATTGGCTGGATCTGTCCAGCAAACAGAAATGTACTGGAGAGGGAATGTCATCCTCAATAGGAAGCAGAGCGGGAGAAGGTCAAGTACAGGCAATTAAGCACAATAAATGTCTATTTTTGGGGGGGAGGGAGGCGGGGAATGATGAGCAATTTCTAGATATCAAGGACAACCTTGGATTTGGACAAAAGAATAAAAGTTCCTTTAAACTGTATTAATTCACGTCCCTTTTTGCAGTAACTTACTACTCAGTTGACTTTGCTTCAAGACAGCATATTGTGGGTATGGGAATCAACAAACTATTGTATAAAAATATGGATTGGAAGCTCAATTCTAAATTATTTTTTCTATTTTGAAGACATATTTCACTCCTGACCATATTCCATGAAAAAGTTATCTTTTCTATTTCTATATATTTTAATACAAGACATATATTATTCTATTCCAATGAAAGGGCATGCTGAGAGCATATAATTATACAGTGTCTACTTCATCAATACATTTTAATAACTTTTAGAAATAAATTAATCATTGATAATGAAATAACTATAAGTAGAAAATTGGCAGGGCAAATGCTCAATAAATATTTTGGAGAAAATAACTTGATAAATTTACAAGCTCTAGAGTTGTTAATCCAAATAAAACAGATAAAGAATCCTTAACTGGAAGAGCAAGTGTTAACAAGCCTAGGATTTTTTTTTTCTTTTTTCCTTTTCATTTCTTAGGAATAAAAAAGTAATACTGGAAATCCTCAAGATAATTTACTTGAATTGAATCTGGGTGAGCTAAAAATGAATTTTTCACATACGATGAGGATGAAGCAACCCAGAGAGAAAAGTATTAGAACTTAAATGCATTACTATTTTCTGACTTTTTACAAAGAGTATCTAGGAGCTAGCATAAGGAGTAGTTGTGAAATACTTATCATATAAAAAAGGAATACATTAAAATTTAAGTATTTAACATTACTTTTTAAAGTAAATTATGTGGATAATGTTCACCCTGGCGACTGCATTTCTGTGATGCCGTGTCTTTCTTTATTGACTGAATTATCAGTTCACAAAACTCTTCTAAAACTCTCTTTGTCAGATTGATTTTTATTATACCCTAGAGCTCTTCATTAAGAAGTTCATTGTCCAAAATGATATTCATATACAATGAAAGAACTTCCCAATCATGTCCTGTGAATAGCTAAGTTCACACACAAAGGCAGTTTCTTCTGTGGCTGATGGAACAGAGCTAGTATTTAAGCTAATGAGGGCATTATCATTTTGACACAGAAACGCTGTTAGCAATTTCCTCTTCAGGAACATCCAATGAATTTCCACAATGCTAGTCAAAATCTATGAAAGGTAGAGAAATCTATCAAAAATAACATCACATGGTAAGGGACAATATAATAAATATAATTGTAAATAGATAATCAATCAGATATGTAGCATATATACCCCTCAAGAGGTTTGTGGTTCAGCATTTTATTTTACTCTGAAGAGCCAAATACAGATCCATTACACTCATGTGTACATTAATTCGTTATGACATTATCAGCTGCTAAAACTTTTTGCCACAATAAAAATGTAACACGGCACTGGCAGTAGGCAGCACTGGAGGCGCTGCCAGCCCCAATGGGCCACAATGTGAGTAGGACCATGGTGTGATGGTGGAGTTGGTGAACGGGTGGTGCCAGGCTAAAGCGAGTGTGAGTGGGCATCCCGATTTCTCTGCCAGTCACCCCACAGATCAGCCCTGATCACTGGCCAGGCCTAGGGACCCTACCCATGCAGAATTTCATGCACCAGGCCTCTAGTGATTAATAAAAAATGTTTTGACATGGTTTCATTAAAAATGCTATATGTCCCTGAGATGGTTTTTTGTAAAGGATACTAAGGTATCTCATCCAATTTGGATTGTAAGTTTATTTTATTTTAGGTAAGAAACCAACCACACAAAGAGAAAGGAAGAGTAGTAATAAATGACCAGCTTTACAAGTTGAAAAATAGCAATAGATGTGTTGGAACTGATATATTTGAAAGTCTAATCATAAATGTGTAAAATATTATGTACAATATCTTGGTTTGAAGATATTTCTGAGGAAAATAAGTGTCTTGGCTTTCATAAGAAACGTATGCTTAATGGGTACTTTTGGTCATCAGGTTTTATTATGGAATTATTTCTTTTTTGCTGACTTTATAAAGCCTGTAGAGTATTATCTGCAAATAGGAGCAATTTCATAATGACTCAATAAAGATTCCATGTGCTTCTATTTGGGAGAATTACTCACAGGCTCCACTTCTTGTTTTTTTTTTTTTTTTTTTTTAAATACAACATGAATATTTTTTACTTCAGAGATCTAGTTTAACGGGGGTATTCAATTATACCTATACTCTGGATAAATACTGGGACATTTGTGAGGGTAGTATGTATATATATTTTTAGAAAAGTTTACATTGATAAAGACATGTAAGATATTTGAAGCAAATTGTAAGATAAACAAAGTCAGTTTTCTTTAAATAAGTGTGTGGTATAGAGGATTTCTTGAAACAGACTGCCCTCTGTATTATATTTGATCTATGATTTCAGCCCACAAGCACTGGTAAGAATTTTTCTAGCAAAGGCACATGTCTAAGTTAGTGGCAAGATAATTTGGAAAAGGTAACATAAATGTGACCTTCTCTAAGGATTGACAATGAGTTAATAAAAACAACAACAACAAAACATGATACTTTTCAGCATGAACTTTATGTCAGTAAAACATATGAACGTTGATGCTAGACTTCCTAAGGGCAGTCCCAAGACAGGGTTTTTTGTTCAAACAGACTATCAGCCATGGTGACTAGAACAGAAATGCTTTATATTTAATACGAAGCCTCTCAGTTTTTTAGTTTTTTTTTTTTGTGTGTGTGGTACACATATGTGATTTTTGCCATTCCATACACTCACTCTCCTTTGAGTCATTTGGATCTGATATCCATCTGGGAAGTCATCTGAATTCCTCTCCTCCAAACACCCTTTCTGTAAATTAGATTGGTAGCACAGTTTGTAAAGTAGAGCCCATGAATCGAACCTAAGCAAACTGATTTCTGCAGACTATCATGATGACTTCATAGCTAGGCCACTGAGAAGAATAAAGGAGACTTACTGTAAGTATGGTACAGAGTCGCTAACTTGTTTCCCATTTTCCCATTGAAGGAATGAAGGGGTAGAGAAGCTCCAATATTTTATCACACAAAGACTGAGCCTCAGTTGGTACAGCATTCATGAGAAATGAGAAATGGGAGCAAACTAATGAAATAGAGATTTGATTAAATCATTTGGGTGGGCTATGAGTTAAGGTCATTGATGTTAGCAAATCCTTGGATGTTTTACTTTCCATAAGCCAAATAAATATTATTTTATTTAAGGTTAGGTAGATCAGGTTTTTATTTTCTTTAAAGCAATGTAAGATTTAACTGGTAAAAGTTTTATAATTTTGTGCTCTCTTTTCAGCACTCAAACATGGATATTTAACTAGATATAATTTAAGACCAGTTTTCTAGTTAGAATCTACATTTCATAGATAATCTTTGTAAAATTAAATGTTTTTCTGATTATATATACATTAATTTTCACAAATATGTGTATGGATATAACTTTGATTTTATGTTTATACGTTGGTGTTAATATGTACTTAATATTTCATTAGTTTTCAAAGGGATGATGATCACTTAGACTAGATAGAAAGCCCCACGCCATGAGTCATTATGAGGTAATTCTTTGCTAGATAATTAAACTCTTGCTAAAATATATTAATACTTTTCTGGTATATAGTTCACAATTCAAATCTATTTTAAAAAGAAAAGACAATATTTTCACATCAAGAGACATTTGGGCGTGAGGCATATGTGATACAGATTTTCAATATATATAATTTTTAAAAGTATACTTAAAATACAAATTGAAGTACAGAAATTAGAACCTATATGTACACTATAGGAAATTTAAGTTAGAAAAATTAAATTCTATCAATGAAAATAATGATCTTGGGGATAAATTATAATCAGATGATGAGACAAAAATTCTCAGATATATTTTTCTAAAATGAAAAACATGCATATACCTGCTTCTTTATACAAAGATCTGAATATCTGAATACAACTTCAAATAATAAAATAAGGAGATAAGGGTGAGGAGAGGATATGCAAAATATACCAAATGGATATTTTTCTAATAGTGAGAACACTCTTATAAATTATCACTCTTAGAAACAAGGCATTTGGTGTTCTTAGTGAAGAATCTTCTATTTTAAAGTTACAAATAAGTACATCTTATACTTGACCAGGGCCCGGGATCCAGCCTGCAATGGAGATATTGTTCTTAACAGAATCAAAACCAGGACCCGTCAGTCCATGGGCCAGCACTCTATCCACTGAGCAAAACTGGCCCTGGTGAAATGGGAGCAAACTAATGAAACAGAGATTTGATTAAATCATTATCACTGCTTTAAAGGCCTTCATTCTATTATTACCCTTGTCTTAAAATTTTAGTTAGGCTGCTGAAACCGGTTTGGCTCAGTGGATGGAATGTCAGCCTGTGGACTGAGGGGTCCCAGGTTCAATTCCAGTCAAGGGCATGTACCTTGGTTGTGGGCACATCCCTGGTAGGGGGTGTGTAAGAGGTAGCTGATAAATGATTCTCTCTCATCGATATTTCTGGCTCTCTATCCCTCTCTCTTCCTCTCTGTAAAAAATCAATAAAATATATTTTTTAAAAATTCAGTTAAGCCATTTGAGACAACCTTACTTTTTAATTTAATTCTAGGTAAATATGTCATCCTGTAGCTAAAATACATTTCATTCAAGAATAAGAGTGAATATATGGAGTTGGTTTAATTTTAAATTCCATCCCATTCAAATTTTACTTTTATTCTTTTGTTTTTCCCCCCACTGGTATTGCTTCCTTATTAAAAGAGTTTGCACTTACATAACAGGATTCAGATTTAGAGGAATCTTGTTAGAATATTGTCAACTTAAATTTGCACAAGCATCACACATTTCTCCTATCATTACTGTCCAATGCATTCACACAGGACAATAGTTGCTCTCCATTGCAATGATGTTCCTCAAACTGCTTGTCTTTTGTAAGTGCCTCAGTGGGATTTTCCTTCAGGCTGAGTATATGGACTTATTCTACCTATATACCTATGCTTTCTATGTGATTAGTGAAGTGCTGCTGTAGAGAAACCCCTGAGTTTTTAAGGGAAAAAATGCCTTTGGACCATGTGCAAATAGCAAGAGTCTTTGTAAGTTTGAGAAAGACTGTCATTGTATCTCCATGCTGTTCAAAGACTTGAGGCTCCTCCCACTTCACTATCTTCAGATGTCATGTCTCAAGGTATTAGTAACTATTTTCCTACTTCTGGTTGAATTTTCTCTGCAATGAGTGGTTAGTATTAAGTACAGATATCTGTAGTTTTTTTTAATAAACATAGTAATGGGCATATATGCGTTTTAAGAGTCATAGATTGTAGATATTAGAAAAGCTGTCAAAAAATAGGGCTTAGTACTCTCTTAAGGCATGAAGCGGAGGATGTAAAGTAGTAATTTTAGATTTTCACCCAGATTGAGGCAGCTAGCGTTTCTCCAGAAAGAGCAGCTAAACATCCTCCCGAGCAGTTCCAGGCTGCCCCAGGGCTCTCTCTACCACATGGCTTCTCACTGAACTATTTGTAAAGTTAACTGTTTCTTTTCTAACTTGCTAAGCCCCTTGAGAGCACTGTGTACCAGCAACAAAACTCTTCCATTAGGAAAAAAGCAGCGTGTCAGCCCACAGGCGTGACCTGGGACAGGAACACCTTAGCTTCCTGGGAGAAGTGCATGCTTACAGTTGGTTCTTTGGGACTGAACGCACGGAAGCCAGAATGTTCAGGGGTTAGAAGACATCATGTAGACCAATAGGTCCTCCCATGTCTGGTTTCAATGATAAATCCCAACTACTGGTTGTCAAACACATTTTATACCCACTCGTCTGTGAAAAATAATACAAGCGGAGCCTCAACAAAGTGGAGTCAGAGTCCCCATTCCAGACGAATCGCTTTGCATATCTTACTCCTCAAACCTTTGGGACATTTAAGCTGAGCAATAAAACCTTTGGATTTGGCCAAACCAACATTGTATTTCAAACAACTTTTCAAACAGAAAAGCAGACATCCTGACGACTAAGCTGAAAATTAAAGACATTCTATAGAATTAGCTAAGTATGACTTCTCTTAGTTGCACCTATAGTATTCCTTCCTTGGTTATTAACTCTAATAGAAATTCCTTCCCTCTTTCATGTAATTATTTCCCCCATTTTTAAAAATAAACACCCCTTGCCTTCACCTCCTTATCAGAACACTATTTGATTTTCTGCCTGAATCTGTGCTTCTCAGAACTGCAGTTCTTTTTTTATTGCAAATTAACACATGTTGCCTCTCTCTTTGGCTCTGTATTTTTAGGTGAACACAGCAAACCTTTACATATCTGTTTTACCCAAACATTATTAAAACATTCCTAGTCTCTCATGTACATGAAATACAGTAGACTAACTTCTCCAGTTTCCTCTGATCTGCAGAATGAACCACAATGACAGTGCTTTTTGAATGTCTCTTCCATCTATACTAATAAAAGAGTAATATGCTCATTAGTCTGGATAGACCACACATCTTCTGGGTGTCCTTCTGGACATGCTTTTGAACAAAGCCTCCGGGGCTGCAAGGACTGAGGAGGACCAGCAGCCGCTGCAGCCAGCAGTGACAGCAGCAGCAGGTGTTGGGAGCGGCGCCTTCCCCTGATCTGATAGACTGCGGCTTTTCGTGAACAAATTTTCATGCACCAGGCCTCTAGTTTATATATAAATATGAATTAAAAATTCAGTCTTAATATGAACAATTGTAATTTGTTTACTAGTGTTATAGTAAATAAATGCTACTTCTATGAAGAGAATTGTGTATATATGTCTTTTTTTTCTAACTTTTTAATGACACTTATTTTTATTCATATGAGTGTAACATTTTACATGTGTTTACAGTACTAACCTCTTAAGTTTTTGGAAAGGGGTTTAGCCCCAGGATGAGTTGATGCTTTTACATTTTTCAGAATTTTATTAGAATACCAAAAGCTACATTCAGTGATGATTGCTGTTCATCTCATCCATAGGTCAATCAAAGCAGACTTTCTGTGGCTTGCCTTCCCTGGACAATTTTGTTTTCACCATTTTAAGGCAGTGGGAGTTCTGGGAAATTTGCTCAGTACAGATAGTGAAAAAAGGTAGAGGGGACATGAGAAAGATGATCCAGAAAAAAACAAAACAAAAACAAAAACATAAAAAACCACCCTGAGATATTTGAACATTTTAAAACTCTGTAGGTTTTTGGAAGACTGAGACTAGATACAAAACACAATGATATAATTTTAGCAACTCTGCTGACACAGAAGTCAGTCAATCTGAATTCAACCATGGGTCACAGGGGGACTGTTCTCCAGGAAGCACATGTTAAAGTCACTCAGCTGTTCTGAAATAGGCTCACTGACAGTGTGGAGTGTCAGTTACCCAAAGCTGAAAGTCAGCGATACCAATTGGACTGCAAAATGTGTGGCTTGTAAAGTCTTCTTTAAAAGACAAACAGTTTGTTGGCATTTAACTGTACTTATTAATAATTTGATAGTCTGACTTGCCTCAAAAGGATATTAAGAGCTATATGATTAATTTAATAACCTCTTTTAAAGAAATATGGTTATTTCAATTTATTTGGCATGTAGACTTGAAAATCTACATCCTCAGTGATCTTTGATATAATCAATATTTTACTCTTGGCTTTGGAGAGGTAACCTGACCTTTCATTGTGGTTTTGATTTGCATTCCTCTAAATCCTAATTATATTAAGCATCTTGTGTATTTTTCCCATCTATGTATATATTTACCTATTTTTTTTAGTTTTTATTTTCTCATTGTATTTTAAGTTTCTTATATATTTTTGATACACATACTTTACCATATATTTGATTTGCAAATATTTCTTCAATCTGTGACTTAAGATTCTTAACATTTTCTTTCAAAGAGCAGGATTTATTAATTTTCAAATACCTCATTTAGCAATTTGCGTTTTATGAATTATGCTCTTGTTATCAATTCTAAGAAATCTTTGCCTAATCCCAACTTTACAAAGATCATTTCCTATGTTTTCTTAAAAATTTTTATAGTTTTCAATTTTATATTCAGGTACATATATTATCCTTTTGTGTACATGATGTCATGTCTGATTGAAGTTCATTTGTGCAGCATTATATTATTCCAGCATCATTTGTTGATAAATCTCTCCATTTTGTGACAAACTTTGAATATTTGTTATTGGATGCTTAAATACTTAGAATTATTTTGTCTGTTTGTTTGATCAAAGTCTTATATATTGAGATGATTTTTATCCTGGGAATATTCTTTGGCATGAAATTTCCTTTGATACTAGAATAGCTACTCTAACTCTTTTGTGGCTACAGTTAACATGTATAATTTTCATATTTTCAAATGTAACTTAATTTTGTTTTCTATTTCCACTAGTTTTCTTATAGCAGCATGTAGTAAATGTTTCATTTTTAATTCAGTCTCACAATCTCTGCCTGCTAATTGGGGAATCAGATCACTTGCCTTTACCTTTAATACATCTTCAGATATTGCTTTTATTTTTTCTGCAACCATTATATTTTAAATACATTTCAACAATAAGAAAAATAATAATTATACATATAACTAGAGTCCCCATGCACGAAATTCATGTAAGGGGCTCAGCCCTCGCAGCCCCAGCTTTGTCCTGAAGGTCGTCCAGAAGGTCATTCAGCTCTTCAGTCTAACTAGCATATTGCCTTTTTATTATTATAGGCTAGAGGCCCATTGCATTATATTTGTGCAAGAATAGGCCTTCTTTCCCCTGGCTTCACTCCCAGCCACCTGGGAGCCTGCATGTCCCCACTCCTGGCGGCTTAGGAGCCGGCAAGTCATCACTTCTGTTCGGAGCACCACTCCAATAGCTCTCTCCACTGCCCCCCTTACCCTCAGAGCAGGCATCACATCCTTCCCGGCTGCTCCATGACTGCTTCTGCAAATTAACCTCCATCTTTGTTTGGTTAATTTGCATACTCACTCTGATTTGCTGTGGGTGTAGCAGAGTGATGGTTAATTTGCATGTTTCTCTTTTATTAGGTAAGATGTCTTATTTGTTTCCTTGTTTATAGCATATATTTTTCTGGTATCAGTATTCTTTTGCATGAAGACCCATCAATATTTCTTGTAATAGTGATTTTTTTTTCTAGATTTTTCATACCTAAAAAGTCTCCATTTTGCGTCACTTCAAAAATATGTTTTATTTTATATATAATACTAAATTTACATTTTCTCAATTATATTTTCACTTCTATTGTCTCAAACAGGATATCTACTGTCATCTTTATCCTTGTTTTTCTGTAGATGCTGTACCACCTTTATTTACCTTTAAGATTACCATTTGCCCTGGCTGGTGTGCTCAATGGTTAGAGCATTGGCCTGCTCACTGCAGTTACGTGTTTGATTCCTGATCAAGGATATACAAGTTGGTTGCAAGTTTGATCCTCACCTCACTGCCTGGTCAGGGTCCGTGTATATACAACAAATAGATGTATATCTCTCACACCAATGTTTCTCTCTCTTCTCTCTGTCTCCCTCCCCTTTTACTCTCACTAAAAATCAATGGCAAAAATATCCTTGCCGAAACCAGTTTGGCTCAGTGGATAGAGATTCGGCCTGGGGACTGAAGGGTCCCAGGTTTGATTCTGGTCAAGGGCACGAACCTTGGTTATGGGCAAATCCCCAGTGTGGGGTGTGCAAGAGGCAGCTGATTGATGATTCTCTCTCATCGATGTTTCTGGCTCTCTATCCCTCTCTCTTCCTCTCTGTAAAAAAATCAATTAAATATGTATTTACCGTATTTTTCGGACCATAAGACGCACTTTTTCTTCACCACATATGCAGTCCCCAGGGACACGGAAGGTCCCGGGGGACCCGCTGCCGCTCTGCAACTCGGACCATAAGACGCAGGCACTTTTCCTCCCATTATTTGGTGAAGAAAAGGTGCGTCTTATGATCTGAAAAATACGGTATTAAATATCCTTATTCCTAGGGTGAGGATTAAAAAACAACAACAATAATAATAGCAAAGATTACCTCTTTATCGCTGGTTTTGAAAAATTTGATTTTGATGTATCTTGGGTAGAATCATTCATGTGTCTTATGGTTAGTTTTGTTTTTGTTTTTTTTCTCTTCCCCCTCTATCTATTTTTTTTAGGAAACTCCAGTTACATGTATAGTTTGCTACTTGAAAGTTTACTACAACAAAATGGATCTTTTTTCCTTTTCTTCCTCAGTAGAGGGTTTTCATTCTATCTTTATTTTATTATTTTTAAATTTTTCTTATTATATGATCAAGTTCCCTAATAAAAAAAATTTGTGATGCCTGTTGTATTTTTTTTATACCAGACATTATAGTTTTCATCTCTAGAAATTTGATTTGGGTATTGTAATATATATTTCTTTTTAATATATACTCTGTTTGATCTTTAGCTTTTTGAACAAATAAAATACAACCATACAGTTGAAATGTATATTGTAATGATATCACAGACCACTCTAATATTTCTAAATCCATGCTAATTCTAAGCTAGTTTTGATTAACTTTTCTCCTTACTTTGGGTCATATTGATTCTTTTCAATGCAAATTCTAAAATGTTTTATTGAATTTTAGAGACTGAATTTTACCTTGTTGGATTGAGCTCTGTTCTATAAGACACTTTCTTAGAAAAAGCTTGGTCTTTTCAGGTCTTGCTTTTAAAATGTGTGAGGTGTGAACAAAGTGGTATTCTGTTTGGGTATGATCATTTCCCTCTGCTAAAACAAGACCATTGGGACTTGTGGATTATGAACAATTCCATCTGGCTGGTGGAAACAGGTGCCATTCCTTCCCGTACTGTGTGAGCAGCAGGTAACGTTCTCTCTAATCATTTTGTACCTGTAAACACCTTTGAGGTGTTTGCTTCCCCAGATACTGCCGGTTAATATATACTGTACATATGGATTGATCACTCTTCTTGCAAACTCTTGAGGGCTCCCCTCTGCTGATTTTTGGAGTTGATGTTCTGTGTACCACTCCACAGTTCATTTCTCTGCTATCTGATCTCTGGTCACTTATCTTGCCAAATTATCAGTTTTGTCTTCTTAGCTCAGGGAGAGCACCAAACCCCATCCTCCTCCAATCCGCTAAATCCCTTTCCTGTATCTTGGACACTCGCTCTGAGCAGCAAACCAAGGTAATGATAAGCTCACCTTGTTTGTTGCTCGTATCTCTGGGATTTCTGTTGCTTTATTGCCTAACGTCCAATGCTATGCACACGGTTTTCTCATATAGTGTACTGTCTTAGGTGTTCCATGTGTAATGGTAAATTTGGCCTTTTGTTATTACATTCTGGTTTGAAGCAGAAACCTCATGTCAATTAAATTCAATAATCTTCAAAAATGACACAACAGTAGAAAATTAACTTAGAAAGTAAATTAATAATATCCAGAATTTTAATATTAGTGTACACATTCATGATGGTTAACTTCATGTGCCAACTTGAATGGTGAGGAGCGCCCCAGAGCTGGGAAACATTATGTCTGAGGGTTTTTCCAGAACAGTTTAGCGTTTGGATCACTAGACTAAGTAAAGACCACTCTCACCAGTGAGGATAGGCTGAGGGTCTGGAATGCTGAGGGTCTGAGTAGAAGAAGACGCTGAGGAAGGGGACATTGGCTCTTTGCTTGAGTTGTGCTCTTGGTTCTTGGGCTTTGGGATTCGGGATGGGACTGATATCATTGACTTCACTGCTTCTCAGGCCTTCAGCTCAGATGAATTACATCACCAGCTTCCCTGCTTTTCCAGCTTATAGCAGACAGATCATGGGACTCCTGGGCTCCATCACTAAGGCAGCTAATCTCTATAATAAATATCCCGGTCTACATCTATATTGCTATACATCTATTCTATTGCCTGTTTCTCTGGAGAACCCAAACTAATACTATATCTTGACCGCACCTTGCTTTTGAAAAAATAATTCCTGGAGGACTCTTGAAGGAATGAGAGAAGTGATCCCACTTTAGGAATTTAACATGATAAAAATTCCTGAAAAGGAAAGCTATTGTGCCAGGAAACTAAAGAGTGAAGGATTTTGTGATTATGTGAAATAAAAATAAATTTTACTAGCAAAAAATTAGAGCATGGAACAAAGATGTACACAGAAACTCAGGAAAATATTTCAGAATTTTTAATTTACTACCTTTGTTTCAAATAGTCATGAATATTATGAGGGAGGGAGATATCAAAATGTAAAGACTCTCTCCAAGTCTTAGGAAATTGATTTTTAGAACAAAAATAATATGTCACTCTTTGGACATTGTAATGGGGTTTAATGGAGCATGTTCTCAGGAACTCTTTAATTTGAGGGCTCTTATAAGAATGCCGACAGTAGCCATTCCTCTATGAGACCCCCAAGTGGCCCCATATCTATGGGATGTGCAAAACCAAAGTGGATTAAATGTCCTAATGAAATAACAAAATCTCTACTACAAAGTGCAATTTTAAATTAGTACTTCTAAGAAATTGTCCTGATGTTGGAATAGAATCACTAAATAATTATTTTAATGTTTACCATTAAAGTGTTATTTAGATTGAAAGATATTAATTGGTTTTTTTATGAAACCAGAGTCTTAGTATTTAAGAAATTATCTCATTACATAGCAAAAAACAAAACTTCATTTTAAATGAGAAGTTTTATTAAAATTATTACTTATACCAGTTTTAAAATATTTTTCTATTTCTAAAGGGATTTAAATATACACTGAGTGGCCAGATTATTATGATCTATGAGTGCATAATAATCTGGCCACTCAGTGTGTGTGTGTGTGTGTGTGGGTGTGTGTGGGGGGGGGGTGGGTGTATACACACACATATATATATAGGCCTGGTGCATGAATTTGTACATGGGTGGGATCCAGCCAGCCTAGCCAGGGGGAGGGGACATGGGTGGTTGGCTGGCCTGCCTGCTGGTGGAACTCCTGGTCAAGGGGACAGTTTGCATATTAGCATTTTACTATATAGGATATACACTGAGTGGCCAGATTATTATGTGTTCAGAGATCATTATAATCTGGCCACTCAGTGTATATTTTAACTTAGTGACCTAACATATATAATGTAAAAGCATTTAAGTATAATTATTTGTTCCCTCTCACATTTCTATTATTTTAGTCATGCATCCCACACTCAATATGATAATTGACAATACAGAGTTAGTATTTTTGTTTAAGCAATTCTTAGCACAATAGAAGAGAGGTGTGATTTTTAATCTTTATTTCATCCTATCTTACACTCTTTCTTTCATTATGTAGTTTGAGTTTCAATCTGCTTTCATACCCCTTTGACTTAAGAAATTTCTTTAACTTTATTTTAGTGCAAATGCATTGGCAATGAATAGACTCTTTCAGCATTTATTTCTCTAAAAATACCTCCATTTTATTATTGCTATTTTGTTTTTACATATATATTCAGTGTGTATAATTCCTGTGGACCTTTTGTTTTGATTGTTTTAAATTAATTCGTTTCTGGCTTGTATAGTTGTTGATAGGTCATTGTTATATCTTGTTTTGGGGTATTTTTTGTTTGTTTATTTTTAGTTAGATAATGATACATGTTTTTCTGTGTATAAAATTAATATTTTTTTAATCTTTTGTACTTACCAGTTTAACTATGATTATTCTCAGTGTAACTTACATTTTGTTTAATTCTTCTGGGGAGTTTTTGAGTTTAATGGACCTATGATTTGTTTTCTCTCAACAGTGTTTAAAATTCTCAGTATCTGTATGTTTTTATGTACCTTTTTCTTTGTCTTTTTCTTCAAGGATTCCTGTAAAAGGTATTTTAGTCCGTTTTTATATTATCAATAAATTCTTGAATTCTCTGAGTTTTTTTTTGTTGTTGTTTGTTTTGTTTGCTTTGCTTTCCCCCCTCTATGCCTCTGTTTCAATAATTTGCATTGATTTATTATGAAATTTACTGATTCTTTCCCTAGCTTTAAACTGTTTGGTAATGAGCTCTCTGATCTAGTTCTTTATCTCTACTATCATGTTTTCATTTTTTTCCAGCTTTTGCATTTTGACTTATTTATTTTTACATCTGCATAAAATCCCCCCATTTGTCCACACGTGGTGTCTGTCTGATTCACAAGGTCCTTTACCATTCTAATCATTGTCACTTAAAGTACTTTCATGTGAGTTCCAACATCTGGGTTATCTCTGACTGTGATTCTGTTGCTTTCTTTATATCTTGACAGTGCCTTGGTTTTATTTTTTCTTGCTTTTATGTGAGTCCAGATTTGTAAAGGAATGTAAAGCATCAGGTGTTAAAAGAATAGTAATGAGATAAATTGTGCCCAGTTTCCTTTCTCTGTGTTATTATTATCATTATTATTATTATTAGTCTCCTGGTAGTGTGGGCAGGGGCCAGGGTTGAATGAAGATAGTCAGTCACTGACCTGGGCTGGCTTTCTGTAACCTTCCTGAACCTCATTAAAATGCCTCCTGCTCTAGGGTTGCTGCTATCTCTGCCTGGTGTGGGTCTGGATGGTTCCCAACCTTTCTAATGCCGCGACCCTTTAATACACTTCCTCATGTTATGGTGACCCCCAACCATAAAATTATTTTTCTTGCTGCATCATAACTGTAAGTTTGCTACTGTTAATGTATCATAATGTAAATATCTGTGTTTTCTGATGGTTGTAGGCAACACTGCTAGCGACCCTGCTAGTGGTTTGCAACCCACAAGTTGAGAACCGCTGCTGTAGAGCTTAAGACCATCGGAAAACACAGATATTTACATTACGATTCATTAACAGTAGCAAAATTACAGTTATGAAGTAGCAACGGAAGTAATTTTATGGTTGGGGGTCACCACAACATGAGGAACTGTACTAAAGGGTGGCGGCATTGGAAAGGTTAGGAACTACTGAGGGTCAGTGCTCTTGGTGCACCCCATGCTTTGCTTTCGTCAGGCTCTGCACGCCTGCGTCACAGAGAGGGTCTCTGCACATTCCTGCTGCTCCTCTGGCCATTGCCTTTGGCCAGCACAAAAATCCATGCTGGAGGCGAGAAGATGCTTCCTGGCACTCACAAGCCAGCATCCGAGTTCTACTCAAAGGCAGGAGGTTCGCAGCACTTCCTAATGCTCATTCCCAGGAGCCAAACTATGTCCTGTGTCTGCATTAGTTATTTTGGGGGGATAATTTTTGCCCTCTCACCTTCCTCATTGGTAGCAAGCCTCTTTGTGTGATTGCAAATTTCCCATTTCCACTCATAAGGTCAAACAATCTGTCTTTGCACTGTACCTTTGCCTGAGGCTACTGGCTACAGATGTTGTGCCTTCCACAGGAGTAACACACCTCTGCATTTCTTAATTCATAATGATGGGCCCCAAAAATATCCCCTGTCCTTCTGATAGGGCAATTTTTTCTCTCTCACGTATCTCTGAAAACGGTGGGCCTTTGCCTGGGCCCAGGGCTGAAAGAAGGGAGGGAATGTGTGGTTTCTTGAGCTTCTCTAAAGGCTGATGTGTTTTCTCCTCCCAGTTCTTCTGAAACAGTGGACTTCTACCTGTATGTGTGGCACCAGATAATTTTCTGCTCCTCCATCAGAGATTTGTATGTTTTGTTTTATTTTAATTCACACCTGAGGATATGTTTTTGTTGATTTTTTTTTAGAGACAGAGGAAGGGAGAAAGAGAGAGACATAGAGAGCTATTTGAGGGAGAAACATTGATCAGTTGCCTCATATACTTGCTCCAACCAGAATCTAACCCACAACCTTTTGGTATACTGGATGACACTTCAACTAACTGAGTCACTGGTCAAGTCAACAACTTATATTTTTTAATTCCTAAGAGAGAAACAATGTTCATGTAAATGCATATTTTATGTCTTCATTTTTCTTATTTAAATAATGATGAGTTGAATTGGATGATTATTTTCAATTTAAGTCTCTTTCCACTCTGATATTAAGTTTTTTTTTCTTTAAGTCCCAGGTTGGCATTTCAGCATTAAATCAAGTGTAGGTAGTCATCAGTTATGTGAATAAAGTGTTTTGATTGAGAATAAAAATGCAAATATATTTGGGATAGTAACCTTCTTAGCACCATGTGGCAGTAAAATCCTGTCTATTTTTAAGAAAAATGGCTCTTAAAGCTATTATCTCCTTTCAACAAAATACCACTCAAAATGTATCATCTGATACCTACAGAATTATAATAAATTATGTGCCTGATCTTCCTCACTCATGTTCCTCCTCCCCTGACTTCACAACATTCCCTTAAAAGTTACGTTGCCTGCTTGGTAGCTTTTGAACAATGGTAGACTCTATATTTCCCTTATACACTCATCAATCCTGACTTTAGATTATTTCTTAGAATTTCCATTCCTTTTAAATCACAGTTGAGCTGAAATATTTCTAATAAATGTTTCCTATGACACAATAAGGCCTTATTTCATTACCTTTTCTTTTTCTGTTCATGTTCATTTATGAATTATGATATTGAAACATTCATGTATAAATTATTTTCAATCTAAGTATAAAATATTTTCCAGCCTGAGTATAATGCCCTATGTTGAAAATATATCCATCTAGAGACAATTAAATGTATTGCATGTCTTTTGTGTTGCCCTAGTCTAGCATGAAGAGAACAGAACCTCAACTTAATAGCCCAATTTTCCTGCTTATATTAAAAAGTGGTAAATATTTATTGAGAAATTACTATATGCTAAACACTGTAAATATATATATATATATATATATATATATATATATATATATGCACTGAGTGGCCAGATTATTGATCTCTGAACGCATAATAATCTGGTCAATTAGTGTATAACCTATATAATAAAAGGCTAATATGCAAATTGTCCTCTCACCCAGGAGTTCAACCAGCAGATAGGCCGGCCAACGGCCCATGTCCCCTCCCCCTGGCCAGGCTTGCTGGACCCCACCCAAGCACGAGTTCATGCACCAGGCCTCTAATATATATATTTACTGAGTGGCCAGATTATTATGCATTCAGAGATCATAGTAATCTGGCCACTAGTGTGCAGTGTGTGTGTGTGTGTGCACACACACACACTAATAAAAGGGTAATATGCTAATTAGACTGGATGTCTTCCAGACATCCTTCTGGACAAAGCCATGATGGTGGGGTCGAGGCAGAGGCAGTTAGGGGCAATCAGGCCAGCAGGGGAGATCAGTTAGGGCAATCAGGCCAGCAGGGGAGAGCAGTTTAGAGGTATCAAGTTGGTAGGGGAGAGAAGTTAGGGCAATCAGGCCAGCAGGCAGGTGAGAGGTTAGGAGCCAGCAGTCCCAGGTTGTGAGAGGGATGTCCAACTGCCCAACTGCCAGAGATCAGACATACCCTAAGGAGTTCCTCATTTTTCCCCCTCCATTACTCCCCTCCACCAAGTTTCCATCCCACTCTCTGCCCTTTCCCCATCCCTCATTGTCCTCATCCATAGGTGCAGTTTTATGTTCAGTCTCTTCCCACCCCCCCCCCCATTTCCCCGAGAATCATCAGTCCACTCCCCTTCCATACCTCTGATTCTATTATATTCACCAGATAATATTGTTCATCATGATTTTTATTTCCCTTGGTTTCTAGATTCACTTGTTGATAGTTACGTATCTGTCATTAATAATTTTTATCTTTATTTCCTTCCTCTTCCTAAAGAACCCGTTTTAGCAATTCATATAATTCTGGTTTGATGGTGATAAACTCCTTTAGCTTAAATTTATTTGTGAACTCTTTATCTGGCCTTCGATTCTGAGTGGTAGCTTTGCTGGGTAGAGTATTTTTGGCTGTAGGTTCTTTTATTTATCACCTTGAATATTTCTTGCCATTCCCATCTGGCCTGCATAGTTTCTGTTGAGAAATCAGCTGACAATCGTATGGGTGCATAGATTTAAAAGTCAAGGAAGCACACAGAACCCCAAACAAAAGGAATCCAAAGAGGACCACATCAAGACACATCATAATTAAAATTTCAAGAGACAAAGAGAGAATATTAAAAGCAGCAAGACAAAAGCAGGTAGTTATCTATCATTCTATTGTTTTTTGTTTCATTTTCTTTAATATTTTACCTATATGGGCTATATAACAATGCATTCTTAGACTACTTAAGGTCCTTTTCATATATTTTTATTACTAGAAATAAGAATACAGTGACCATGATAAACAACATTGATGAGTTTTATAATTCTTTTCCTAAAAATATCTTGTTGTAAATTAGGATTATTTATAGTTTACTTTTCTTGGGGGAATGGAGGTGTGGGATTAGACTAACTTACCTAAAATGGGAGCTTTTGGAATTCTAAATATGCAAATATGTAGAATATCGCCAACAAACTACAAAATATACTAGTGGAACCTCATTTCTCGAACTTAACTTGTTTTGGAAGGCTGTTAGAAAACCAAAGCAATTTTTCCCCATTAGAAATAAGGTAAATTGAATTAATCTGTTCCAGAACCCCAAATGATTTGCTGTTTTAACCTTTATTATATACAGTGTATGTCTAATGTACTGTTTAACCTATAAATAGACTCTTTAAAAATTACATGAAATATAAATAAAAATTTAACAAAAAGGAAATGAAATGTAGAGTAAAAATAAAAATTTAATAATAATAATAATAATAATAATAATAATAATAATAAGTAGTAGTAGTAGTAGTAGTAGTAACAAAAGTCAAAAAATATTCATAGCACAATATTCTGGGCTGTTAAAAGTAAATTAGTTAACTGACTTATACTAGCACATTCTCTCCTTTTTTGTGGCCTGACAGACTTGTGACTGTTCATACAGGTATCAGCATGAAAAGCTTGTGGGGTTGAGAAGCGAATTATTTGAGGTGGGAGACTTTTAAGAAAGGAAGTTGGACTCTATTATATTTTTTATGGTAGGTTTGCATTTTTTTAATTTTGGTAAAATATGCAAAACGTAAAAATTACTTTTTAAGCCATTTTCAACTATACAGCTCTGTGGCATTAAGTACATTCATATGGTTATGCAACGATCACCACCATCCATTTTCAAAGCTTTTTTTCTTCTGCACCTGAAACTCTGTTGACTATTAAACATGAACTTCCACTCTTCCCTTCCCCAGTTCCTACTTATCTATCACCATCTACTTTTTGTCTATGAATTTGACTTCTCTAAGTAACTCATGTAAGTAGAATAGTACAATATTTGTTCTTTTATGACTGGTTTACTTCAGTTAATACAATGCCTTCAAAGGTCATTTACATTGTAGATGATGTTAATTTTTCTTTCTTTTTGTGGCTGAATAACATTCTATTGCATATATATATATATATATATATATATATACATATATATATATATATATATATATATATATATATATATATACACACTATGCTATGCTTATTCATTCATCTGCCATGGAACACTGGATTGCTAGAATGAATAATGTGGCTATGAACACGAGTGTACAAATATTGTTGGTGTCCCTGTTTCTCTTCTTTTAGATGGTACACAAACATGTGTTTGCATGTTTAATCAAAGTAAAAATATTTTGAAAGTATCTTAAAATAAAAAGTCATAAAATTAGTAAAATATCAGAAGTAGGATATAGAAAAAAGGAGGAGGAATTGAATAAATACAATCAATGTTAGACAATTTTAAGAGGAAGAGAGACTGAGAATAACAATAGAAAATTAAAAAGTGGTTCCATCAATGCATAATTTTCATATGTAGTCATTTATCTCCCTGTGAACTGTTATATAATTGTGTTATTATAGTTTTTAAAAAGTATGTGTGGGAGCAAAACAAGACGGCGGCCTAGGCAGCCTCCTAGGCTGCCACCTCATCAACAATTTGGAAAAAAACAACAGCTAAAATCGAAAGGGATCGCACCAGAACCACAGGAAAGCTGGCGAAATAGGAAGGCTACAACTAGGCACCAAGCAGGGCGCCGCTGCTGCCATGTGGAGCTTAAAACTACGGTGAAACTGGACCTGACAGAGCCGCTGCTGCTGGGAATGAGGGAAGCCAGACCTCGCTCCACCCCGGGGCCCAGGGAGTGGGCCAGCCCGCCCCGCCGCCATGGGAACCAGAGAGCTGATACGGGACCTCCACCTTGCCTTTGGCACCTGCCCAGACGTGAAGCCTACCTGCCCACAACCATCCTGGCATGCAGCTGTCTCAGCCCGACCGCCATGCTGAGGAGGAGCTGGCATGGCGTCTCCCGGCCCATGGCCAGCTCGGTCTCCGCGCGCACCGGGCTAGTGGGGGATGCATTGGTGCCTTCCGTTTGCGGCCCCACAGGTCCATCTGCCACTGCCACCAGCAGCCTGCTGGGCTCAGCCCAGCCTCTGTGCACGCAGTGATGGTGAAGAGATGGCGCAGCATCGCCCAGCCTGCAGCCAGCTCGGCCCAGCTTCCGAGCACCTTGCTGGTGGCGGATGGTGAGGCGCCTTCCCTTTGCAGCCCCGCGAGTCCTTCCTGCATGGCCAAGCCGAAGCTCCCGCCACTGCCACCATGTGAACTTTAAAACTACAGTGGAAATTGAACCACAGGAGCGACTGTCGCTGCCACACCCGCCACCGCCACCCGCCACCGCGAATAAAGGAAATCCACCGAGAACAGAGTTCACTATGCCCCGGGGTCAAGGAGTGGGCATCCTCAGAACTTAGCCACCCCGTCTGCAGCTGCTCCACATCTGCACCAAACAAGACACCTTTTAGGGCGGTCTCCCTGCCTGCAGCCATCTCAGCCTGCCTGGAGCCGTCCCAGCCTGCCCGCCGAGCTAGCGAGGAGCTAGCGTGGTGCCTCCAATACGCAACCCCAGAGCCCCAGACAGGCCGAGTGCCCTTGGTGAGCCATATGTCCCAGGGGGCCAAGAGCCCCGGGTGAGCCGTGTCCCCCAAAGGGGCCATGTGCCCCGGGTGAGCTGTGTATCCCAGGGGGCCATGTCCCCCGGGTGAGCCGAGTGTCCCAGTGGGCAGTGTGCCCCAGGTAAGCCGTGTGTCCCAGGGGAACCTATGGGACCTAGGGGAAGGGGCGGTGAGAACCAAAGGAGGAGCAGACTCTATTCGTGTGGTCCTGAGATAGTCACCATAAAACAAGCAGATTGTCAAATGACAGCAGGGAGGGGAAGGAAACCTGGGGAGAGATAATAGAACAACCGAAGGACTGGTATGCATGAATATAAGTACAACCAACGAACACAGAACTCTGGGGAGGGAGGGCATGAATGGGAGGGGGGGATGGTAAGCTATGTACACATATAATACCCTAATAAAAAAAAGTATGTGCAATTTGAGAGGGTTGCTATGTTGTCAGATAAATTGATATATGACTTACATTTGGATATACTGACCTTGAGAACAAGGTGAGTGGTATTGAGAGCAATTATAAATGACCATATGATAGAAATCTTCCAAAATTGGAAAAATATATACATATATACTTGGTTTTGAGATTCAATTATATCATCCAATTAAACTGTCATTTAAAACTACCAGGCATTAAAGATTAAGAGAAAAAAGAATTAAAACAACAATAACATTTACAATAATATCAACATGTATAGTAATTAGTAAAAATTCTCAATTCTCAAAAAGATAAAAAAAAACATCTGCACACTACGAACTACAAAATATTACTGAGAGTAATTGATGATAATTTTTTTAAGAAATGGAGTTCACAGGTCATAAGACTCAATATTTCTAATCTATAGCAATGGCAATGAAAATTCTGGCTGTTTTTTTTTTTTTTTTTTTTTTTTTTTTTTTTTTTTTTAGAAGTAAACAAGCTAATTCTAAAATCCACATATGTAGAAATGCAAAGACCTTAAATTGTCAAATCACTTTGAAGGAGATCAAATTTAGAAAACTAATACCACCTGGTTTTGAGACTTATTATAAAGGTACAATGATTAAGATAGTGTAGTAACAATATAAAGGTAGACAGACTAATGTAACAGCATCGAGACACCAGAAATAAATACATTTGAGCAAAGATTCAAAGACATTTCATAGTGTAGGATAATATTTTAAACAAATGATGCTGAATTAATTTCATATATAGATTGATATAGGTGATATTGATAGATTAGATAAAGATTAGATAGGTAGAGATAGATAGAGGAGATAGAGATAGAAATATATATATCCTACCTAATAAAAGAGCAATATGCAAATTAACCACCACTCTGCTCAAGCCACACCACCAGCCACACCCACCAGCCAATGAGAGCAAGTATGCAAATTAATCCCAACTAAGATGGCTGCAGCCACAGAGAGCAGTTGAAAGGCTTGGGGTTCCCTGGTAATAGAGAAAGCCAAGCTTTCCACACACCCTGCCTGGCCTAGGCCTCCACTCAAGGATGCAAAGTTTCAATTATAGAAGATAAATCCTAATAAATGGCGGCAGCCACGGAGCTGGAGAGAGCAGGCTAGGTTTGCACCTGGCAATAGAGGAAGCAAAGTTTTTCACCTGCCCTGGCTAGCCCAGGCTTCCACTCAACACTACAAGTTTTCAATTATAGAAGGTAAATAAATCCCAGATACCAGGGTCTCCACTTGGGTCGTCATGGACAGCCTGCAAACCACCACAGTCCTCTCGCCCAGGCCACCCTACACCTCAAGGGAATCCCCACCCTGATCCTGGACACCCTTCAAGGCAAACCAGCTAGCCCCCACCCATGCACCAGGCCTCTATCCTACCTGAAAAAAAGAGTAATATGCAGTTTGACCATCACTCCAACACACAAGATGGCTGCCCCCATGTGGTCAAAGATCCTGCCCTCATGTGGACACGAGATGGCCATCACAAGATGGCCTGAAAGGGAGGGCAGTAGAGAGGGACCAGGCCTGTAAGAGGGAGCAGTTGGGGGAAATCAAGCTTTCAGGGGAGGGCAGTTAGGGGTGATCAGGCTGCCAGAGGAGGGAAGTTGGGGGCGAACAGACTGGCAGGGGAGCAGTTAGATATCAATCAGGCTGGCAAGGAAGTGGTTAGAGGTGATCACACTGGCAGACTGAAGCAGTTAGGGGCAATCAGGAAGGCAGGCAGTCGAGCAGTTGGGAGTGAGCATTCCTGGATTGTGAGACAGATATCTGACTGCCCATTTAGTCCCAATCCCAGTGGAATCCCAGATTGGAGAGGGTGCAGGCTGAGCTGAGGAATACCCCCTCCCTGCCCCTGTGAATGAATTTCATGCACCGGGCCTCTAGTGTGTGTGTGTGTGTGTGTGTGTGTGTGTGTGTGTGTGTGTGTAGAGAGAGAGAGAGAGAGAGATTGAGATTTCAGGGCTTACACCTGGGAGGCATGAATGAAAAGAGATTTACAAAAGGGAAGTAGGAAGCTTTGGGGATGACACATTCTTTATCTCATTCATCAAAATTCAACTGATGGTACATTTTAAATGTGTGCAATGTTCTAGACATAAATTATACATACATAAAGCTATAAAATGTTTTCAAAGTATACATTTTACTGTATATAAGTGAACACTATAGAAAACAACAAAATATGATTTATAAAGTTTAAAAATTTAAAATATAGGCAAGAGATATTACTGAAATGATTTTCTGTCAATGCTGGGCTTACTATTATGGGACATTTGTATATATACTAGCAGTGGAAAGATAAAAGTGTTTTTTTGTTTTTTTGTTTTTTTATAAAGAAGAAAATTATTCCTATCCAGTGAAGCAGATATTTAAAGATTATTTCGTTTGTTCACGTTGGACACTAACCCCTTTGAATTAACACCCAAAATCTTGTAATTCTATCTAATGAAAGGCTAATATGCTGAGTGTCCGGCTGAATATGTTAATGATATGCGATATGCTAAGGGCGCTCAACCACTGGCTGTGACGTGCACTGACTATCAGGGGTAGATGCTCCAGCCAGTAGGTTAACTTGCTGCTGGGGTCTGGCCAATGGGGACTAAGTGAGATGGGCTGGACACACCCTGAGGCCCTCCCGTGGTCACTCCTCTGCTGGCCTACCTCCCATGTCCCTCCCAGACCCCGATCATGCACCAGTGGGATCCCTCAGACTGGTCTGCACCCTCTCACAATCCAGGACCCCTCAGGGGATGTCAGAGAGCTGGTTTCAGCCCAATCCCACAGGCCAAGCCAAGGGATACCACTGATGCATGAATTCATGCACCAGGCCTGTAATCCTATATAAGAAAAGGGTAATATGCAAATTGAACCTAGTGGCAGACAGACCAGGAATGACCAGTTGCAATGATGTGCACTGACTACCAGGGGGTAGATGCTCAATGCAGAAGCTGCCCCCTGGTGGTCAGTGGACTTCCACAGGGGGAGTGTTGCTCATCCAGCAGCAGGCTCATGGCTGGCCAGTGCAGTGGCGGTGGTGGAAGCCTCTCCTGTCTCTGCAGCAGTGCTAAGGCTGGCCAACTGATGGTTTAGGCCTGCTCCCCACCAAGCCAGGGAGCGGGCCTAAGCCATCAGTTGGACAACCCCTCAAGGGGTCCTGGATTCTGAAAGAGCACAGGCCAGTTTGAGGGACTCCCCTTCTCACCCCCAAGTGCACACATTTTCACTCAGTAGACCTCTAGTATAGGCTATAAACAACTATAAAATATTCCTTGGACTAATTTTAGCATGTTGCTGCAACCCTCATTATTTAGTGAGTTGAATAATACTTTTGATACATGTACATTTATATCTTCATTATAGTCATAATTTTCACCTTTAGGAAGTTATATATAACAAATAAAACAGCTGAAATTTGATCTTTACAATGTGTCAACTGTATACTTTAAATTTTACTAGGCATAGCAAATGTACAATGAATTATGTTAATAGTAAAGAAAACCTGACTTTTGAGAAGTATTAGAAACTGAGATAAAGCTAGAGTTCGAGGCTGTGATGTTCTGTGTAAAATATCTAATTTAAAGAAGCTTTTTAAAAATATTATTTGAATTGAATTTGTAGCATAAAAATAATACGGAATACTTTGAAACAAGTACATCATTAAAAAGCATTGTAGTAGAAATGTCTATATGTATGAATCTATTCTTTTGTCTAAATTTTGATCAGCTGGAGGACCAATAATACTTTTTTTATTATTTTGATATACTGCCAACTTTCAATGCAATAACTTTCACTACTATATCTAGCTTCCAGCAGGTTTTCTGTTATGACTTCAGCTACAATAACTTGCCAAAAACCCAAACAAGTTGTTTAATTCAATTTAATGCTGCTTTTTAGTAGTTAAAACATAAAACTATGTTTTAACAGAAACCTTTAACCTTATGTATTTACTACTAAGAAGCAGGGGTTAAACTACTCCTGCATATCACATGGCAAGGGAAAAGCTTTCTTCTTTAATGCTAGAAGCTAAAATATTTATTTAAGGAGTTTATTCATCCAAACAATGGAAGTGGATAGTGTAAGGTATTAATACTGCATATCTTAAATCTATAACAGCTACAAAATAGTTTACAATTTACTTAATCTCAATAATTAATGTTTTTTTTAATCTTCACCCAAAGATAGCTTTTTATTGATTTTAGAGAAAGAGAGTAATGAGGAGAGAGAGAAACATTGATGTGAGAGAAACATCATTTAGTTGCCTTCTGTATGCCTCAACCAATATTGAACCAGCAACCTAGGTTTGTGCCCTTACTACGAGGAATAAAACTTTCAACCTTTTGGTGCACAGGATGACTCTCCAATGAACCAAGCCTCCTGGCCAGGACTAGGTTAAAACTTTTGTAGTCTAAATTGGAAGTCAGACATCCTTCTCAGACATCATCCAGGACTGGTGGCTCCCAACTGCTTGCCTGCCTGCCTGATTGCCCCTAACTGCTTATGCCTGCCAGCATGATCCCACCTTAACCACTCACCTGCTAGCCTGATTGACGCCTAACTGCTCCCCTGCCAGCCAATCTCCCCCAACTGCCCTTCCCCGCTGCTGGCCTGATCACCCAAAACTGTCCTCCCTTGCCAGCATTCTTATGGCAGCCATCTTGTGATGACATGGGCACAACCAACTTGTGACCACATAGGGGCAGCCATCTTGTGACCACATGGGGGTGGCCATCTTGTGTGAGGGTATAATGATCAATTTACATATTATCTCTTTATTATATAGGATTATTATATAGGATAATACTTGTACCTATCTGATAAATCATGAAACATAAATAAAAATGATTCCTCTTTCAAATTGTATGGCTAACTATTATATAACTGGAGGAAAATTCCAAAATAAATAACTACAAACAAAATGTTGGATACAAATTATAGATATAATTTATGTATAAATACATGTAGGATAAAATATGTATCAAAATGTTGGATACAAATTATAGATATAATTTATGTATAAATACATGTAGGATAAAATATGTAAAATATGTACAATAATATATTTTGTAGCTGGCAGCAAGGATCCAAAGGACACCAATACAAGTTACAGAAACTCCTAGGGTAAGCATGTTCTCAGTATACTTTCATATTTGAGATCTTGAGTTTCTGATTTCCTTGTCACTTGAAGAACTGAGAAGAGAATATTTTTAATGCTTTCCCCAAATAAGGTGTTTATTACACTCAAAGCTGAGACTTTCAATGGAATACATTTTTTTTAGAAAAAGTGAGTGAGAAATTCAACAAAATTATAGAAAGACATGACAAGAAAATGTCTCCACCTGGGAACTGCATATGGGGAAATAAATTACTTCTGAAATTTCAAACCATAAGCTACCTTACATGCAGGATTTTTGTACAACTTCATGCTACCTGGTCTAAAAGATCTCAAGCAAAAAAAAAATACAATTTAAAATGCCAGCAGTTTGGTAGTGTTTTTAAAAGAATGGTGATAGCAAATATTCAGTTTTCTGTGCAGAATCTCAGCTTCTACACAGTCCTCAAAAATTTCCTAAGGAAACATTTTTTACAGAAAACAACAATTCCCAGTTAAAACAACAACAATTTGGCATCAAAGAATCATAGATAAATAGTAACAGGGGATTTCATAAAGAAATAAACAAACACTTGAAGAGAGCAAATTTACCAGACACTAAATATGAAAAATCTGTGTATATGTTCAAAAATTAAAGAGAGCCAGGCTGGTGTGGCTCAGTGGTTGATGTGGACCTGTGTACCAGGAGGACAAGGTTTGATTCCTGGTTAGGGCATAGGGGTGGATTTCCAGCTCTATCCCTAGTAGAAGGTGTGCAGGAGGCAGCCAATCTATGATTCTCATCATTGATGTTTCATCATCTCTCTCTCTCCTTTTTCCTTAGTTTCTGAAATAAATAAAAATGCATTTTTTTTTAAAAAAAGGAAAAATAAATAAAAGAGAAACTGGAAAATATAGATACAAGAGTCCATAAAGAATGATAAAAAAATATTTGAAAGTAAGAATGAATTAGTGATTCTTGATATAAATACATAATTTTAATTAAAAGTACAATGCAGATTTCCATTTCCAAGTGACATAAATTTCCTGCCAACATTCCAACTGCAATTACTGATAAAAGTGAAATAAATGTACAAAAATCCTATTTTAGTCCATAGGAAATGATGGCAGTAAGAACAGCAAAATTATTTTAAAATATCAGAGAGGTAAACTTCTAAAATGATCTATTATATTATTTCTATGTAGTTTTCTCCTTGGCCATTTGCTAATTATAAGCATCATCTGAAATTTGGTCTTGACATGAGAGGCCAGTGACAGGATTTATTGTTTTTTTCTCAAGAAATTTGTCATATTTTGAAATTGAGTGGCCAGGAGTCTGGAAAATTGAACTGAACATCTGAAAGGCAAAATTGTACTTCTCACAGTTGGGTAGATCTGAAGAGAGATAAATCCTCGAACTCTTATTTAAATCCTGGAGAATTACCTACTAGAATAAAAGATAAAGTAGAAGTTTACTAGCCTTCCTAAAACTGTAAATAAAATGCAACTAAATTCAATACCTGATTATTTTGCTAATATAATTTCCTCACCGTCTTATATGAATGGACAAGCCCACCTTGGTGGATGATAATGTATTGAGTAGAGTCTTGTATATGCTAAGTCCACCATACAATCTAACATACCTAGACATATGATGAGGCAAGAAACTGTTATAAATAAATAAGAAGAAATATCTATATAATAAAGATAATATGCAAATTAATCATCACACCCTCACAAGATAGCTGCCTATAACCAAGCCAGCAGGGGAGTTAGTGAGGGACGACCAAATGACTAAACAAGCAGGCTGCATGGGGTGACCAGGCTGGCGGTGGGGACATGATGGGCAACCAGGCCAGCAGGGGGGGAAGTTTGGGGAAAACAGGCCAGTGGGGGAGGGCAGTTGGGGGTGACCAGACCTGTAATGGGGGGGCAGTTAGGGGTGATCATGCCAGCAGAGGGGGGCATTTGGGGGCAACCAGGTCAGCAGGAGGAGCAGTGAAAGGCAACCAGGCTGGCAGGGGTCAGTAGGGGTAACCAGGCCAGTGGGGGAGGGGTAGTTAGGAGTGACCAAGCTAGCAGGGGCAGTTGGGGGCAACCTGGCTAGCAGTTGTGGGGAGGCAGTTAGGGGCGACAAGGAAGATAGGCAGGCAGGTGAGTGATTAGGAGACAGTGGTTCAGGATTGTGAGCGGGATGTCCAACTGTTGATTTAGGCCTGATCTCCTGTATCGGGCCTAATCTGGCAGTTGGACATCCCCTAAGAGGTCCCAGATTGGAGAGGGTGCAGGCTAGGTGAAAGGGAGCCTCCCCACCCCCCTGCACAAATTTTGTGCACTGGATCTCTAGTAAATAATAGAAGCAAACCCATAAATGGGTCAGAAGTTATATATAACAGATAAAAACTTTTAAATAACTATGATAAATATCTTTATGAAAATATAAAAATGGAAAAAATTAGAGGAATACATTAATCAAATGAAAATGAAATTTGACCTAGCCAGGTACCTCAGTTGGTTAGAGCCTCATTCCAAGACACTAATATTACAGGTTTGGTTCCCAGTCAGGGCACATTTAAGACACAACCAATGAATGCATAAATAAAAATTCAAAAATAAAACAAATAGATGTTTCTCTCTCTTTTTCTCTCCCTTCTTCTCTCTCTAAAAATCAATTAAAAATCATTTAAACTTTTTTTAAAAAAGAAAAATAAATTATAGAAAAATAATTAGATAGGTAAACTTAAAAAGAGGTAGATAACATCTCTAACCAAGATGAACTAACCTGTATTAGGCCTGACCTCCTTCTCTAAACAATGACAAAAAAAAAATGGAGAAATAAGAAATATGCATTTTCAAACATTGGGCCACTGGAAGGTCAAAACAAGGTCCCCTGACTTCTGCCTAGATGCAGTTTCCAGACCTCAGCACAAGGAGGAGGAGCCGGACATGGCACAATCACTGGGTTCAGGAGACAGAGTTTGGAGTTTGAAAAGGCTGAGCTAGCTAGATTTTCAGAAAAAATAAACTAAAGAAGAGGGAAGTACAGTGGGAGGTGGGGAGTCAAAATTCTATATAGATTCTTGGAGAGTATTATTGATCACTGAGGAGAATGCAGGAGGAAAAATATCACATAGCTTCACAAAGGGCTCACCAGGAGCCATAACCAATTTGGGACTTGTTCACCAGCCTTAGAAACCTGTGAGTTCTAATGCAAGAATATTTAGTATCTTAATAATTTTCATGTTTAACAGACTGTATTAATAAAATGTGTGGGCAAATAAAAAAAAATCTTCAGAACGAAGTCCAGTTAAGCTTTCCCTTAGAGTACACGGGCCATGGAAACAGAGACGTCGCCTTAATTCCTGGCTGAGTCATCAGTGTGCTGATTCCATGCAATATTCTGTATGATATACGCCTTCAGTTATGTCCAGTAGTATTAGGGATGTCTATCGAAGCCTCCATCACCACATTTCTTAAAGGAGTCTCAACTTTCTAAAATAAATTCTTGGAAAAACCAAGTGATTCACCCAGGTCACACACATATGAATGGAAAGCAAAGTTCAAGTTCATGTTTCCTGAAACCTTACTTGGAAGCATTTTGCTACATTAGGATTCTGTTTTGGGTTCCATTATGTGTATGTTCATCAGTAGGCACAGTCTAAACTGCTGATTCACCTAACACACACATCCTAGGCAAGCTGATATTCTCAGCCTGTGGACATGGCCAGTCATTCAGGAACACATGAAAAGCCTCTTCAAAATGAGGCATGAGTGCTTGTGATGATGTTTGGCTATAACTCTTGTATTTTCCATATGTCCAAGAGAATATAAACTTGAAATTCACTGCCTATATGCGTGAATATGTGTTCCATTATTGTTAGTAAAACTTACTTGATGATGTTTTACACAATAGATCCTTTTGCCTTTGTATATCAGAAGTAAGTTACTATTGACAATTTCTATGACATCAGCGGATTTTTTTATTTGTTAATTCAAAGCACCACCTATGATCAACTTAATTTTTAAAATTAAAAACTATATATGTAAACTCTGTTTAGCAAATTAATATAAATGATATATAGTTTAGTGTACCTTAACAAATGGGGTTTCCATTTGTAATAGTTGAATGAATTCAAATACTAAACTAGTAAATGTATTATTTATAAAAATAAAAAAGGAGTCTCAATATCTAAAATTTTGATTAGCTGCCTTTAAACAAATTAAATAATTATAGTGAGAGCTGCCAAATATATTTCTGCAAAAATGCCAGGTTGAATGCCAGGGTACACTTGACCAGCTGTCTTTGACTAACACAGGTGGCTTGCCATCCCAAGTGGTTGTTTCTGGCACTTGTGTTTTCTTTCCATAATGACACCCTCTCCAGTTCACTGCCCAAATATTTCTCAAGATATTCCCTTCTCTCTTCCTCTTTTTAATATCCCCTGCATTTAAGGTTACTCACCTGGATTATTGCAATAAATGCCAACGTTTTCTTTGCCTCTAATATTTAACATGTTATTATTTGCAAAACTATTGTTGTTAACTTATCAAACTATGATGTGGTTCTATGCACACGTATTTCAATAATCTTCAATTTCCCCAAGAGAGGAAGTCCAGCTTCTGTGTCAGCAAATTGGATGCATAAAATGTCATTTCTGCCTCCTCTCCTAGTATATACTCTCCTTACTTACTCTACCTTTCCCTGAAAGTTTTCCTGAATTTCCTAGAATATTTTATCCTTTGAGGTATAATTTTTTGGCAAGCATAAATACTAGTGACCTGCCCTAACTGGTTTGGCTCAATGGAAAGAGCATCGGCCTGCAGACTGAAAGGTCCCAGGTTTGATTCAGGTCAAGGGCATGTATCTTGGTTGCAGGCACATCCCCAGTAGGAATTGTGCAAGAGGCAGCTGATGGGTATTTCTCTCTCATCAATGTTTCTGTCCTTCTATACTTCTCTCTTCCTTTGTGTAAAAACTCAATAAAATATATTTTAAAAATAAAATAAATTTAAAAAACAATAATTAGCACTCTCACAACACATTTCAATCTGCATATCAAAGCCAGTCTTCTCCTAGTTTACCCTCATCATCAGCAACAAAAATCAATTCTGGAGATGTTGCCTATATAAAGCATGAATAACCATCCTGGTGAAACCACCTCACCCAGCTTGCCCTGTGGCTGTCTTCCCTTCCCTTTCAACTGTAACTTAGGTATCAGGGAGGGGTCTGTTTGTGTCACCTTGGTGAATCCAAGTATGATGGGCACAGACATTATCTGATTCACAGCTGGTAGATATATAAGCCTTTCTCTGTATTTTTGACATACATATTGGGTGTTCATTTTTCTGTGAGGATGATGCCTGGGTCCTTATATTCTAAGATTTTCTTTTCTTCAAAATTCACCATGCTGTGCACAGTCAGCCACTTTTGAGAAACCCATTGTTTGCATGTTGGTCTAGTTTACTTATAATTTGGGAGATTAAGTAGAGGCACTGGCAACATGACTGGTGGTTCAGCCTTCTTGGGATTTCACTTTGCTCTGTATGCCTTCTTTTTTATTAACCTTCTTTCACTTTCTAGGTGCTCAAAATCTATTTCCTCTTTCTTTTAAGAAATCTTCCCATTCTCCTGATGTTGATATCATGGGGAAAGATAACTTCACCGAAATTTGCCTGTCTGGACACTATGAGGTGTTTAGCAAAACAGAGCTCTTTGTGGGCAATATCTCCTCCCCAGCCCCCATAGAGTGTGAGATAGAAAAGCCAAAATAAATGAATAAATAAATAAATAAATAAATAAACAAACAAACAAACAAATAAATAAAGTTTTCCCTCACATAGATACAGACTATAATTTTGAGGTGCTTCTCTGTTACTTAGATATTGTCTGAGAACTCTAGTTTTAGTCCAGATTCCTAAAGATTCTTTATCTTTAAAGTCTAAGTCTGCCTTCTTTTATATTGTGCCATATTTCATTTAGGCCTTTCTCCTTCTGTGAATGCTGCCATGTCCTCACATCTTCCAATTATATTTGTAAACTACAAAATTTCTGCTTTCTAAATTCCCTTCCCCTGTTAACCTGATCTTCTGAGAACTTTAACCAACCTTTCTTCTGAATATTAAATTCCATTTTTGTCAGTGTCCATTGCCTCGTTATAGAAACACTAGAGCCCCCAGTGCATGGGTGGGGTCAGGCTGCCACCCCTGTGGCCTGGGCTGGCAGAGGGAGGGGCTGATTATGGCCCTGATTGAGCTGTGTGCATCATAGCGACATGTCATTCCAGTCGTTCCAGTCATTCTGTCTTTCTGGTCACTTGGCTTTTGTATAAATAGATGAACAATTACTTTGAATGATATAATAAATATTTATTTAGGTATTTAGGTATCTTATATTTGAACTCTTTTAAAATCAAATTCATTCATCTGCACTCAAAAATTATAAACCTGACTTTGTATTATAGTTATAAAATATTCTTAGTTCGAAACTTCAGAATACCAATCAACACTCATTCTCTTCCCTAAAGTATGATATCCCAAATATTCTTCAAATACTTTTGGGTCTAAATTACAAATTATCAGATATCTACAATATTTTCTTCATTCCAGAGTAAATGTCAACAGGGAAATGCAGCAGGACACACATGGCTTATCTGTAGGATTTTCTCCTCAGGTATCAGAAGTTTTTCAACTTCTTAGAGGAGGGAGAAAGATTTTATTATTTAATTGAGCATTTATTTTCTGTGAGGGATGTAGTAGATGCTTGGAATATATTGCCTTACTTAAATTTCCCAGAAATATTAAAATAATGTAGTATTATTTCTTTATTCACAGATACCAATTTTTAGATATAAAGAAGGTTTATTTATTTGTTACAGCTGACATAAAGAAGCACTGACTGGGTGGCTTGAAGAAGAGAGTTTTTTGTTTTTTTGTTTTTTCTCTCACTGTTCTAGAACAGTGTTTCCCAAACTGTTCTCATGATGAGAATCACCTGGTGGAGTTGTCAAAATGTACAGATTCCTGAATCCCAACTAAGAAGTGCTAAACTAGAATTTTTGGGAATATATAGGTAAAATACTATGTTTCTAACTAATTTTACCTATATGTTCCCCAAAATTCTAGTTTAGCACTTCTTAGTTGGGATTCAGGAATCTGTACATTTTAACAACTCCACCAGGTGATTCTCATCATGAAGAAATTTGGGAAACACTGTTATCGAGGATAGGAGTCTGAAATCCTAGTGTCAACAGGTTTGGTGTCTTCTAAGTACTCTCTCTTTGGCTTGTAGGTAGTTCAATCTTCTTTTAGTCTTCACATGGTCTCCCTCCCTGTTCATGTCTGTACCCTAATCTCCTATTCGTTAGGACTCCAGTCATATTGGATAAGGGATCACCCTAAGGACTTTATTTTACTTTATAAAGATCTTATCTAGAAATACAGTCCCATTCTGAGGTGGCGGAGGTTAAGATTGCCACATATAAATTTGTTTTTGTAGGGGAAGGCACAATTCACCTCATAACAGCAGGTTATATATTTTCAATAAAATGTCAAAGACAGAAAATGGTAGAGTCACACTGTCATAGTTCTTTGCAATAGTGCCCATTTATTAAGGTGACGTTGGTTAATACGCTTAGATAGGTTTCTAGTTTAATGTCGTCCCATTTATTTATTTTTCTTTGTTTCTCTTGCCCTATGTGATTTATCTGTGAAAATTCTAAAAGCACAGCAAAAGAAACAAGCATCAAAATGAAAAAGGAATCAATTGTGTAGGAGAACATATTTGCCAATGATACAACTGATAAGGGATTAGTTTCCAAGATATATAAAGTACTCATGCAACTCAACAAAAGGAAGACAAACAATCCAATTGAAAATGGGCAAAGGACCTAAATGACACTTCTCCAAAGTGGACATGTAAAAGGCTAAGAGAAATGAAAAACAACAACAACAACAACAACAACAACAACAACAAAAACCCTCCAAGTCTCTAATAATCTGAGAGATACAAATCAAAATGACAATGAGCCCTGGCTGGTTTGGCTCAGTGGATGGAGCATTGGCCTGCAGACTGAAGGGTCCCAGGTTTGGTTCCAGTCAAGGGCATGCACCTTGATTGTGGGCACATCCCCAGGAGGCAGCTGATCAATGTTTCTCTCTCATGGATGTTTCTAACTCTCTATCCCTCTTTCTTCCTCATGGTAAAAATTCAATAAAATATATTGAAAATAAATAAAATAAAATAAAATAACAATGAAATACTAATTCACACTTGTCAGATAGCTATCCTCAATAAATCAACAAACAACAAGTGCTGATGAGGATGTGGAGACAAGGGAACTCTCATTCACTGCTGGTTGGAATGCAGACTGGTGCAACCACTGTGAAAAACTGGCATTTTCTCAAAAAAAATTAAAACTTCCACTTTTAGGAAGATATCCTAAGAATCCCAAAACACCAATTAAAAAGAATACATCCACACCTATGGTCACAGCAGCGCAATTTAAAATACCGTATTTGCCGGCGTATAAGACGATTTTTTGGCCCTGAAAAATACCGTATTTGCCAGCGTATAAGAAACTGGGCGTATAAGACGACCCCCTAACATTTCCACTCAAAATACAGAGTTTGTTATATACTCGCCGTATAAGACTACCCCCCACTTGGAGGCATATTTTTCAGGGCCAAAAAATCGTCTTATACGCTGGCAAATACGGTAGCTAAAATCTGGTAACAGCCTAAGTGCCATCAGTGGATGATTGGATAAAAAGGCTGTGATACATCTACATAATGGAATTCTATGCAGAAATAAAAAAGAAGGATATCTTACCCCTTTAGAGAGCATGGAGGGACCTGGACATGATTATGCTAAACAAAAGAAGCCTGCCAGGGAATGACGAATATCACATGATCTCACATATATGTGGAATTTTATGAACACAATAAACTAATGAATAACGTGGAACCAGAGGTGTGGAAACATAGAACAGAGGGGGGAATCTCAGAGGGAAGGGTTGGGGAAATGAGTAGGGCTAGAGATGAACCAAAGAATTTATGCACAGAAAATAGGGTGGTGACGTCCAGGGCAGGTGGGAACCTAGTCATGTGAGTAAGGGACAGAAAAAAAGAGGGGACATCTGAAACATGCTCAATAACAAAACATTTTTAAAAAGATGGCATAGGTTTCAACTGTACATTTCTATGTTACATGAACTATATTATTACATTGTGTGCCCACCACCCAAGGTCAAATGACCTTCCGTCACCATATTTGTCCCCCTTTACCCTTGACTACCCCCTTCCCTCTGTTAACCACATACTATGTCTGTGTCTATGACTTTTTGTTTGTTTATTTTTCTTGTTTTTTTCATCTAACAATACTTCTTGGTAGTTATTAAAGTATAATTTAGGGGTATTTATATAAGGGGAAGATTAAACTATTATTTCCCAGCATATATAGACTAAAACTATTTATAGCAATTAATTAGTAACAGGTTCTGCCTTATCATATGCAATTTATAATGTTCAATCCCCAAAAGGCTAAATAAATGTACATTCTTTTTCTCTGTATACACCTTCCAAAATGGGACAAATCTTCAGACAGCTTACTCTATTGGACCCTCGGAACTATTGAATTCTGGCTCTCATACAGTGCTTTAGGTGATTATGTAGATCTCCATCAGCCTGCCATTTAAGTAAATCAATTTTTTAAAAAAAGTATATTTCATTGATTTTTTACAGAGAGGAAGAAGAGAGGGATAGAGAGTTAGAAACAGGGATGAGAATCATCAATCAACTGTTGCTTGCACACCCCCTACTGGGGATGTGCCCGCAACCAAGGTACATGCCCTTGACCAGAATCGAACCTGGGACCTTTCAGTCTGCAGGCCGACACTCTATCCACTGAGCCAAACCAGTTTAGGCTAAGTAAAGCAATTTTTATGTTTACCCACTCATTTTTTACTAAATTTCAAAACTTTATTTTTAGATTGTAAATTGTAGCAGGTTTTATACATATTATAACCTCTTATATTCAGTATTTAAAACAATTTCTTATTGTAATTTATGTGTTTTAGCCAGATTTTCTGATTTACCATTATTTGAGAACCACTGAGCATTTCAGGAAATGTTATTGGGTATATTGAAGAGCTTACAAAAGGTCTAAAATTTTTACCATATTAGCAAGCATATTTAACATGATAGCTTGACACCGTTTCATGGATGTTGGCCAAAGACATGAGACTGCTGGTTCAGAAGCAAAGATTTTATTACTTAAAATTTACATTTTTTCCACTTGGTTGTCATTGCATAGTGAACAGCATGCTCTTTGTGTTCATGGTAGTTCTTTGTGTCTCCCTGGTCCCATAGGGAGACTCAGACAAGCTTAGGTGGGTATTGTGCACATAGTGGATTTGTGTCACAGCAAAAAAGTATATATATATAAATTTGATGGATCTTTGGTTTTAAGCAAACATGCTTCATCTTTACCCTGGAGAGATATGAACACAAAGGGAATTTGCCCTTTCCTCTGAAAACTGAAACTGCATAACATTCAGGTTTTCACTACTCAATCATTTTTAAAATAATATATTTTATTGATTTTTTTTACAAATAGGAAGGGAGAAGGATAGAGAATTAGATACATCAATGAGAAAGAAACATCAACCAGCTGCTCCTACACACCCCCTACTGGGGATGTGCCTACAACCAAGGCACATGTCCTTGACCGGAATCGAACCTGGGACCCTTCAGTCTGCAGGCTGACGCTCTATCCACTGAGCCAAACCAGTTAGGGCTATTCAATTATTTTTGAAAAGATAATATGAAAGGAAAAGTTGCCAGTGTTTCTGTTTTCATGTCATGCATAAATGTAAGAGAGCCATAGGGAACTGTGTACCAATATGGAGAAGATAAGTATCTTGTACCTTCTTCCGAAAGCCATGCACCATTACAACATGGGCGTGGCTTAGTGGTTAAGCACCGACCTATGAACCAGTAGGCCACTATTGGATTCCGGATCAGGGCTCATGTCCTGGTTGCAGGATAGTTCCCCAGTGAGATGCATGCAGGAGGCAGCCAATGATTACTGATACTCTTGTCATTGATGTTTCTATCTCTCTTTCCCTTCCTTTCTGAAATCAATAAAATATATTTTTAAAAGAAAAGTCATGCATTAGCTAGTATTTGTCCATTCTGAGTCAATTCAACAAAGTGAATAGCTTATTTTTAATTTATTGCCTCTTTTTAGGCCAGTTCTGAATGACTTAAAATCTGAGTTATTTCTCAGAAGTATTCAACCAAAATTAATCAGTACATTACAACTATAGTAATGGCTATAAAAGGCATACTTAATTCATGCCCACTCATGTATAAAAATGCATACAGGAGTTTCTCTGTAGTTCAAATTTTATTTCAGTCGTTAATGTATCATTTTGTTGAACTTTTATCTGAAAGATAATATTTGGATAAGGTCACAGATAAGCCATTTTTGTTTAGTGTTTTTGCTTTTAGTTAGCACATAATATCAAATCTCTTTTTATTAGAAAAGTATGTTCCTTATATTATCTATTTAGCGACAAGCCATAATTTTAAACTAATTAGGTATTTGTGAAAGAAAGCTACTATTTATCCTGCTTCTGTGTATACATACTCTACTTTCATGTTGATTTTATAATAGGGTGTCTGCATGCCATGCAATTAGATGCTTTCAGCAAAATTGTTTGTATGTAAAGCTTGTGAGGTCAGCAATGTAATTGCTATAATTTGTAGACCAAAGGAGCCAATCAACTGGACAATGATAAATGATGTAATACCCCATTATTGGATAAAACTGCTTGAGGCTGGAAACGTGTTATCAGTTTTTTTCCCTTTGTTTTGGGGGGCTTAAAGTCATTTTGTATTGACAGGAAATTAGTGAGTATTCACTTCTGCTCTGTATATAATTTTGATCTATACAATCTGCTATAATTTTTATCTAAATCTGCTGGATTATTTGTGACTTTTTTCAAGTCCTAAAAATATTTTATAGTTGGTTATAATTAGCGTTTCATTTTTTTATGTGCTTCCAAATTCAACCAGGAGTCAACATTATAAGATGAGTAAGCCATATGTCAATATGTTTATTGGAAAAGTAAGTTTATTCATTGTGAAAATTGTTTATTCTAATCTAGATGCTAAGATGTTATCTGAAGGGAACTCTTTTAACACTTCAAATATCTGTTTCCAGTACCTGTTACATTATTTAAAAATATACAGATTGTGAAAAATGTTATCATAAATATGTCCTCCCCAGTATAATATACATTAATATGCTCTGGCTTTCATAAATTTAAATTATACACAGAGAAAAATAAATATTTTAACTCTCCAAAATTTTTGAATGTTTGAATTTCAGTTTTTAAATTAGTGAGACTCAATCTGCTATAATTTTTATCTAAATCTGCTGGTTACCCAGAAGCAGAAATGTTACAATCTTTATGTGTTTTATCACATAGATTTTTATCGCTTTAATATGATAATGGGCCATTCTCCCCTCAACCACTGCCAAAGCATGACATTTTTACAATCCCCATTATCTCTGCAGTACACTTACATTTGATTTATTGGTGCTGTTTTATGACATGTTTGTCCTTAGGAGCCACTGAGCAATGAGATAAAGAATATTAATGTGACTGGCTTTCAGAATAAGTGAATATCTTGGTTGTCATAGTCTGCAGATGCAAAGTTGACAGTAACAACAACAAAATCAAATTGCAAAGCAAGAGAAATCCAGCATTTTGCTTCCTGAGAATATAGTTTAAAAAAGAGACTAATACAGAAAAGATTTTTTTTTAAAAAGGTAAGTGAGTTATAAGTAGCATTTTTAAGAAAAAAAGGGAAAATATGGACTTATATAGATAAACATCTGATACTTTTGATATATATGCATATGAAAGAGATAAAAAGTAAAAATTTGAAAATATATAAGATTTAGAATGATTCTTAGTTTCAGTTTCCAAATGAAAGATAAGAGGAGTTCATATAAAACAAATAAGCCATGTTTTTGCCTGGCCAGTGTGGCTCAGTGGTTGAATATTGACCTATGAACCAGGAGATCATGGTTCAATTCCTGGTCAGGGCATGCCCAGGCTACGGGTTTGATCCCCAATGTGAGGCATGTAGGAGACAGCTGATCAATGATTCTTTCCCATCATTGATGTTTCTATCTCTCCCTAACTCTCTGAAATAAATAAAAATATTTATAAAAGAAATAAAATAAGCCATATTTTAAAATAGTTTTTGAACTCTAGCATTTGTCCTCTTTCATGTTACTCTAATTTGTATTCATCACCATGTCTATTTACATATTGAGTTTTTAACTATACATTGCATTTTGGCTAACTTAACAATAATATTTGGATTATTGTCTTCCCCAATTTTGGCCCCTTTTCTAGGTTTATAGCTCTTTACCTTTCCTACATACTTAAAATTTACATTTTTCTACTTAGGTATAGGAGGTTATTATAAGTAGCTTCAAATTATATTTTTAATTGACTCTATTATACATAAATAATTATTCAAAAATCAAGAACAATGACTAAATGCTTTTTGTTCTAGTTACATTTTATCTCCAGACTTAGAAATTGCCCAAATAAACACTGTTAACTCTGAATTCTACTCTGAATCTGTTTAACTTCTTCTGCCAATAATGCATGAAATAAAAAAACTGGATGTACTTCCATACCAACAACTTATGTTGTTTCAATTTAAAAACTTCCAATATTTCCTCTCTTTGATAAAAACATAAACTGCCCCTCTTTTAATATCATTGAAGGGCACTATCTAAGAAATGGGAGAAGAAAACACTATAAAACCTGGGTTAATACATGAAACCTTTGGTTTATGCCTCTTTTCTTGTTACCTTGCTAGTAAGCATTTCCTTTTACTGACAAATATGTTTTGAATTTTTAAATAAATTATGTAGTCACATTTTTTACTGTGACTGGCCCTGGATGGCTGGGCGACTCAAGGGGTTGGGAGACTGGCAGGGCTGAGGGGACTGAGTGACGCCATCTTGTGGCTATGGGTGCCACCATCTTTAAGGATGTGGCAATCAATTAGCATATTTGCTCCTTATTGGCTATGGGCACCACCACATTTGTGATATTCCCTCTTTATTAGCTAGGATTATGCTTTGATTGGTTGAATGGACAACCAGACACTTAGCATATTAGGCTTTTATTATATAGGATTGACTCTTGTAACTCATTATTTCCCCTTTGTGAATATTTGTTATTTCCTTTAGCAAGATTTTCTAAGTGGAAAACTGCTTTTGTTTGTCTGAAAATGTTTCTATTTTTTCTTAAATTTTGAATGACAATTTACCGTGGCTTGGAATTCTAGGTTTATAAATATTTCTCTTCAACATTTAGAAAATATCATTTTAATTGCTAGGTACATACAGTTGACATGAGGAAATCTTCTGTGTTTGAGGTGAGAGAAGGATTGGCCATCATTTCTTTATTTTTTTAATTTATTGTTATTGTTGAAAGTATTATAGATGTACCCTTTTTATCCCCATAACCCCCCATCTACTCTTTACCTACACTAGTCTTTCACCACACTACTATCTGTGTCCATGGGTTGTACATAAATTATTTGGTTAATCTCTCTCTACCTACACACCCAAACCCACCTTCCTTCTCTGATTCATCAGTCTGTCTCATGCTTCCATGTCTGGATCTATTTTGTTCATCATTGTATTTTATCCATTAGAGTTCAGATATGAATGAGATTATGTGATACTTGTCTTTCTCTGACTGGTGTATTTTGCTTAGCATAATACTCTCCAGGTCTCTCCATACTGCCTCAAAGGGTAAGAGATCTTTTTTATAGCTGCTTATTAGGCCACAATTTCTTTAGTTTTCAAAGTGAATGATTAGCTTAAACACTGATAAATGACAAGTATGGAACAGAGACATCTATGTGAGGTGTAACTGAAAATACATGCAACTACCCATATGAAAGTTGAATGCCTAAATAACATTAAAGTAGTATCTAATAGGATAGCATCCATTCATCATCTAAATAACAATAGAAGACTGATTCACATAATTAAAACTAGATCTTGACAAAGTTTATTCCCCAAAGTCACTGCATGCATGCAGAGTGTGTTCAGAGATGAAAAGGGAGTAACTAGAAAAAAGTGGAACTTGAAAAAACCTTACAGAATCAACCTAATCAAGCCATTTAATGTCCCTCCCCCAAAAAACAAACAAAAAAAAACCCCAATCAAACTTGTAACCTACCCAATTATAACTAAGGTGCTCTAAGGGAGTGGTTCTCAAACATTAAGGATTATTGAGTTAGCAAAAGGGCATGTTAGAATTCAGATTGCCACCCTATCCACCCTGCGGGTTTTGATTCCATAGCTCTAGAGTAGGTCCAAGGATTTCCAAGGAAAATACATTTGAGAAACTGTCAGAAACAATCAATAACAAGTTATTTTGTTTGTTTGTTTGTTTGTTTATCCTCCTCACCAGAGGATATGGAGGATATTTTTCCATTGATTTAGACAGAGAGGAACATCGATGTGAGAGAAACACATTGATTGGTTGCCTCTTGCACTAGTCCTTACCAAGGCCCGATCTGGGGAGGAGCCTGCAACTGAGATACATGCCCTCGACTGGAATCGAATCTGGGACCCTTTGGTCCATAGGCCTACTCTCTATCCATTGAGCCAAACTGGCCTGGGCAATAACAGGTATTCATTGCCCAACAATATTTTAGTTTTAAGTATATTAGATAAGATAATCTTTAAAACAATTATTTAATTAAGTATGCAATTTCCCTGCACTTAAACAAATTACTTAATGTCATGTAACTGATAAATGCTAATGTTAAACTTTGAACCCAAGCAAACCGGCTCGAGTCGATTCAGGACTAAAGAATTCATGAGCTTTATCTTGATATTAAATTGTGTTGGAAGCATCAGAAGACACTTTTCAAGCATCATAAAAAGTAAGTGTAAATGTCTCAATGAACATGGATGGCAGCATGCTATTTCTCTTCCCTCTAATCTCTAGCCCCACTTTGCCACTGTTTTCAAATTACCCTGGGAATGGATCTCCTCACTAGCTGCTTAGAGCAATACATGTTAAATCACATATGACTGGGATCAGGAAATGACTCCTTTCCTAGCATGCCTCTCAGAGGCATAGGGTTGTAGAGGGTTGTAGTTAAGTGGGCTCCTTGTCTGTCATTCAAGCCTGTGTCCTTGGCTTTGTGATTCTGGGACTTTTCCCAGGATACCATGCTCCTCAGTGTTTCTCTGCTTCCTCTTCATCAAACTGGTAAATGATGACTTCTCTCTACTCTTTTAAATCCTCTGTCATCTCCTTTAGGAAGCCTGAACATTATCTCTCATGCAGCTTTTTTTTGCTACTTCACTATTCCCACTGCCAATTCCATAGGCCAACAGCAAATGTCAGAGCAGGTGGCAGAGTGTCACAGGAAAGAGATTTGAGTATCAAACTGCAAAAGTATTAAAACAGACATGATAGTCTCCAGTTTTTCTTGCCTTCAATCTTTGTTGTATATATTTATTTTATTCATCCCTTTCCCCCTGCCTTCTGGTTTTTGAAACTCCCCCTCACTGCCTTTAAACTTTGATAAACCATAAGGCTTCCCCCACAACAAAACAAGCAAAAAAGCAACAAACAAAAACAACAAAAAAGATCTTATTAGGATAGTTTTTTCAATAATCAGGCTGGTATTATGCCAGTGATACTAAGCAAGAGGAATGAAAAAACAAAAAATATACAATATCCAAACATTTCAACCATAGGTTTCCAGTGTTTTATGATGGAAATTGCTGCCTGAGCCATCTGAGAATAACTTGTTCTGCCTCCCCCTCTGGCCCAGTTGCCCCTAACTGCCCTCCCCTGCCAGCCTGGTTGCCCCCAACTGCTCTCCCCTACAGGCCTGGTCCCCCCCACCCCCAGCTGCCCTCCCCTATAGGCCTGCCCCCCCCAACTGCCTGCCCCTGTAGTCCTGCCTGCCCCCCCCCCCCGCCCAACTATCTTCCCCTGCTGGCCTGGTTGCTCCTAACTGCCCTCTACTGCTGGCCATCTTGTGGTGGCCATCTTGTGACCACATGGGGTGGCTATCTTTTGAAGGATGTGATGGTCAATTTGCATATTACCTCTTTATTATATAGGATTAGGGAAGAAAAATAATATGTTTATTCATTTTTTATATCACCTACCCCATGCCTGGTATAAAGGATATAGCATGAATATTATAAGATTTCCTCAATAAATGCATAAATTAGTGGCATGAATATCTGCCCCCTTAAATATACACTGAGTGGCCAGATTATTATGATCTCTGAATGCATAATAATCTGGCCACTCAGTGTATATACTATATGATAAAAGGCTAATATGCAAATTGTCCCCTCAAACAGGAGTTCAACCAGTAGGCAGGCCAGCCAACCACCCATGTCCCCTCCCCTTGGTCAGGTTAGCCGAACCCTACCCATGCATGAATTCATGCACCAGGCCTCTTACACGCACACACACACACACACACACACACACACACACACACACTGAGTGGCCGGATTATTATGCTTCCAGAGATCATAATAATCTGGCCACTCAGTGTAGACTTGTAACACTTGTACACAAAACTTAAAAACATACTGAAACTACTAATTCAATGTATGTCCCTGAAATACACTTAAACTATGTATTTCTTGGGAAGAATTTGAAGATGTCTCATTTAACCTTCATGTCTTCCTTTCTGTTTCTTTGTAGTGAAGACAAAACTCCAATAACCAGCACTGATCCTTCCTGTGTCACCCAAACACACACATATTTATTCCTTCTCCTTGATTAGAAGTTAATCGCATGCTCTGCCTAAACCTGTCACTGCACAGGTGAGCAAGCGGCCATGAGCAGGAGGACAGGATTCCCCAAAACGCACTGGGAAGGAGGCAGCCTTCAATAGCAGGAGGAGGGCTCAAAATGATGGAAGAATTCCCTTCTGCACTCCACACTTGCCTTGGATAACCTCATCTCTCCTCAAGTCTTCAGTGACTGACATGTGTGCCTATTCAAGATGATTTCAAAACCCACTTTTCCTGGGCTCATCACTTCTTGAATTACAGACCTCAATTTTCCTTTTGAACTGATTTTTAATCCATGTGCCCAGGAGCAACGCATCAATACATGTCAAACATTATATCTGAAACTGAACTCAGCTCTTCCTAAAAGATTACACTTTGTTAAGGAAGTTATACCAGGATCCAGCTAAAAGCTGGCTGTCATCATAGCACCATCCTCGTTGACCCTGAACCATTCATCAGTCATACCATCTACACCTTCTACCTCATGGGTATATCCTGATCCTGTCTCCCTCACACACCCTTGCTTCAGGCCTGATATTTTACAGTAACCCTTTCATCAGCTTCTCTGCTTCCATGTAAACACAACTTCAGCTTTATCCTACTTCTCACTTACTGCAGGGTGATGTCTACTCTTCTCCCTCTGTCTCTTTTGGACATAGCCCGTGTTCTGTTCTTACTTATCTCTTTGGGATTCCCTGAATGTCTTGTGCCCTTTGACAAATTATGCCTTTTATGCAGCGTTCTCACTGCTTGGCCTACTTAACATTCACATTCTTGCTGGCAAGATTTCTAATTACCCTTTCAGGACTCAGCATTAATGAGACCTTTCTCTACTATCTATCTTTCCTCGCAGCCTTGGTGAGATTACGCTTCCTCCTTCTGCATTGTCAGAGTAATCTGTACCTGTATCTGCCAGGAAAACTACCAGAACATCTCACTGCCGCTTGTTAATGCCTCCTTCTCCCTCTCCCTCGAGTTTCTGCCATGCGTGGACTATGTACTGCTCTACAGCTTCTCCTCAGGGAGAGGCACATAGCTTCTGATACAGTAAGCTATAAATTAATGTTTGAGTGTCTCTTGAATGCATGAGCACGTGAGTACTTTCATATTCCAAATATATTCGCAACATTAAAGGTTCTAAAAATATGCACACACTTTAAAAATATTTTAAATAGCCAAAACCTGTTTGGCTCAGTAGATAGAGCGTCCGCATGCAAACTGAAAGCTCCCAGGTTTGATTCCAGTCAAGGGCATGTACCTTGGTTGAGGACACATCAGCAGTAGGGGGTGTGCAGGAGGCAGCTGATCGATGATTCTCTCTCATCAATGTTTCTAACTATCTCTCTTCCTGTCTGTAAAAAATCAATAAAATATATTTTAAGAAAATATATTTTAAATATGTTTTAAATTGATTTAAGAAAGAGAGGAAGAAAAAGGGATAGAGAAATAGAAACATTGATGAGAAAGAATCATTGATCTGCTGACTCCTGCACACCTCGTACTGGGGAAGGAGCCCCCAATCTTGGCATGTGCCCTGACCAGGAACTGAACTAGTGACCTCTTGGTTCATAATTCAACACTCAAATCACTGAGCAACACTGGCTGGGCTGCACATACTTTTAAAATAAGAAAGCTTTTGTATACTTTGTTCTCTCAAATATTACTTCTCTGAAGGAATGTCCTTCCTTAGATGCATAATATGCATCTTCAGACAGAACTATAGTAATTCAGCTTTATCGTTTTAGAATTCTGTATCAAACCACTTAAAATTAATATGCCAGGTATATTTTATAGTCTTTTTTATTATACTCACAGTTTCCATATCAAGTCGCACTATTATAATTACATTGTTGCAGTTTGTCCTAGCTGATTAGATTCAGTGGCTAGATGGTCGGCCTGCGGATCAAAGGGTCCCATGTTCAATTCCTGTCAAAAGCATGTTCCCCAGCCAGGCCCTGCTCAGGGCTTATGTAGGAGGCAACCAATCGATGTGTTTCTCTCACATGGATGTCTCTCTGTATTTCTCTCTCTCTCCCACTCCCCCCCCCCAAAAAAAAAATATCAGTGGAAAAATATGCTTTGGTGAGGATTAACGAAACAAACAAACAAAAAAGTGCAATTTCACTGATGAAAAAATAGTTCCTTTGAGTTAGATGAATTAAATTATAGTCCTATTTCTGAGCTAAACTCCATATCACTATCAGCCCAAGTAGTCAAAGGGCTCCTGGGAGGCAGCTCACATCTCACACGTGGATTGCTTTATCTACTTGGACAAGACCCACTTTGCTGGGCACCAGTGCTCATTGCACTTGCAATGTCCGCTGTGGACTGCTGCTGCTGCTCCTGCTGCCGCCTCTTTCGACAGGCAGCACCCCCTCAAATGGTTACTGATGCTGTGTGGCAGCATTATCTCTGCCCAGTGTCACCAACTGCAGCCAAGAAGGAACACCATTTCACCACACACACACACACACACACACACACACACACAGACACTCACACACACGCATACACACACATGCTTGCAGAAACCCTTGTGAAAGGCTGCAGCAAGGGCATCAGAAGGTCTTTGTTTCTACTCTACACCTATTATCACAGGACTAGAGGCCTGGTACATGAAATTTGTGGACAGGGGGAGGGAAGTCTCTCAGCCTGGCCTGCACCCTCTCCAATCTAGGACCCCTCAGGGGAGACCCATTGCTGGTTTAGGCAGTCAAACATCCTTTAGCAGTTAGACATCCCTCTTGCAATCCAGGACTGCTGGCTCCCAACCACTAGTTTGCCTGCCTGTGTGATCGCCCCTAACCACCTCTGCCACAGCCCCTGCCACTGTGCTTTGTCCGGAAGATGTCTGGTCTAATTAGCATATTTCCCTTTTATTAGTATAGATGCTGGGAGGGTGTGTGCTTATATTACTCCAGGGAAGACATCCACTGGCTTTGCAGAGCACTGGTGCATCTCATCAGGCACTGTGTGTTCCTAGGTACCATCACAACGCCTTGCTGCCATTGCTCTTCTTTCTTTAATGCATCAAGGCTCCTGCTGAAGGTAGAAAGGTCTGCCAGGAATCACTGCACCTGGGTCCAAGGCACCGTCCTGGATGTTCAAGTGCTTGGTGGGCACAGACGCCAGAGCTTCGATGCTACAGTTTGCACCATGCATTGCACTGCTGTGTTGGAGTTCCTGGGTGCTAAGGCGGTAACGTTCTCTGGAGGCGTCATTATCTTAAAATGGAGCTGTGCTTCCCAGGGAAGCACTAGAAGCCTAGAAAAATAGGTCAAATGGGTGTCAGCGTGTCCTTATGCTGCAGTGGCACACAGCTCCATGAACATCTCCGTGTCTGCCCCTGCCCGACCCTCACTGCTTCTTCCTCCTGTTGTCTGTATTCAGACTCCAGTTCTTACAAGACAGAGTCAGGAGATAAGTTTCCTTTTTAAACATCATGCTATGATGACCCACTTCATCATCTATTGATCAGGACAGCACTTGCTAAAGGTTCTGTGGTATATTCTTGATCAGATAAAGTAGGGGGAATATTGCATACTATAGCGTCTCTATTGGCATTCACTACACACACACACACACACACACACACACACACATTCACTCACAATTGTAAAAACCTTTGTGAAATGCTGCTGTATGGGACTCAGGGTGCCTTTGTTTAATCCACTGCCCTCTACACCTAGTGTGTCACAGGATGCTGTGAGTGTGACTTGTGTTACCTCAGCAAACTGACAGAGCCGGGTTTCTGTGCAAACACTGGACTTAGGCTTCACAATGGGGCCATCGTCTTCTTGACAACTTGTTCTACGAAGACAAATCTCTCATAGGAACATAACCAATCTGACCTGGAGGGAGACTTCTAAGGGTTCCAGCCCACAACGTTATTCACCCATTATTGTCCAGGCATGGTGAAAATTTAAGAATTTAAACAAACCAGGATTTGCTCTTTCAAATTTGAGATATACTCTGTCCCTACACTCACATTAATGTGTATATGTATATATGTGTGTACATATATACATATGTGCATATGTTCATATGTATATATTATGCATATATTCATGTAATGTATGTGAACACACATGTGCAATATATGTGAGTACACACATATAATGTTGCTTTTTTGGAAACTGCACGAAACAATAAAGGTGGTATTTAGTTCTGTAGCTCATTATTGCTTTGATCCTGTAGTTGAAGAGAAGAAAAGCCAAAATTACTATGCTAATCGGATTCTTCCCTGTTCAAGTCACGGGTTGAGAGATTTCAACTTCAGTCCATTTAATATCTTGGCTTTTGGTGTCTTCTGTCTTTTCTCTGCCAACTGGGTACTGCATCTTTGGTTAGGCTGTGCTTTCATCGAGGAAGAAAAACGGTCCCTCTGATCCCATGCCAGCCTGGCAGGCCCAGAGTGCAGCCTGCCCACAGATGTCCATTTATAAGATGCATCTGTCCCTGCAGCTCGCACTGCCAGCTGGCCTTGGGTGAGTGAGCTGGTGATGTGTGCCATCTCATGCTGCTGGCCCCCGGCACTGGATTCCAAGCCTTCTAACTCCTGTCCCTTAGGAGACCAGGGGGACTTGAGAACATTATAGAAAGATTGGCTTCAGGGAATTGCTCACATGACAGGAATACCAAGACACACTGAACGTTCAACATGAATGTTGGCATCTGCATCAGGAACTATTTCAAAAAAAGGAATGCAGACTAACTTCTATATGGTAGCTGTGCGTGTCACACCATAGCACAGACAGCCTCCCGCCATGACTTAGAGGAAACTGTCAGTGCAACTGACAAAGAGGGAGGCAGATACATGGCAAGCTTTCAAGGGCAGCCAGACGTGAGCAGGTGGTGTTTCTCCAGCGAGGTTCTGGGTAAGCCTCACAGAATGGTTGGCTCAGCAGCCATCTTAAATTTGAGTCCTGCCTCATCTGGTGTTTTGCTCAAGAGCCAGAAACCAGCAAACTGGAATCAACTCCAAGGTTTCCTTGACCATTCACTGGCAGAGGCATTCTAGAAACTACTTCAGGCAGATGGATGTGTCTATTACTCCCCAAGCTTCCAGGCAGAATATATCCTCCTCCTTTTGCTCTCTAATTTTCCAAAGTTGCCTAAAGATAGTGTTAGAGAAACTCACCTGTCTCTTTGTTTCATAGGCAAATGCAGGACATTGTTCAATGAAGTCTGGTTGAATTTTATTCTCTCACTTGTTTAGGATATAAATGGGACTACTGTCAGCCAGCTGGTGGCAGGAAACGCTGAATGCAGAAGCCAAATAGCAAATGTCAAGATCTAAGCCCTGTTTGCATGCTAAATTTTCTGACCCATTTTTAACTATTCTATTTACTAGTCCAACCTTAGCTTAGGATTAGCAATTGTGCATTTTTCATTTGATGCATTAATAAGCATAGTAGTCAAACAACAAACATTTAAAGCAAAGACATAGCTTTAGCACTGCAATATTTGTTTTGACACAAACTCAGATTTCCTTTAATCCTGTCTTTTGTGGTCTGGTTCCCATATTCCTTACTTCTCAGTCATTCCTAGGGCCAAAGCTTTTCCAGTTTTTCCTCCCTGTTACCAGGGACTTGGTCCCAATTGACAAATTTATATGGATGGAGATTCATGTGCAGTTTAGTTTATCCCTTTCACTTGGATGAGGCAAGACAGATGGACCTACTATTATGAGACATTGACAATGGGTAACCCTGTCTTTGGGCAAATTCTAGAGATAGACCTGGAAACATTTAAGGCTTAGACTGTAGAAACTTACATCAGAAATAATTTTAACTATTGCCCTAACTTTGAAATGAATGTGTTCTGCATATTTTAGGTGCAGGCACTTGGACTCTGACACTTGCCTATATTTCTGATCATCTCTGAGGATGGCATGTGGAAATATTTTGTAAAGCATTTTCAAATATCATAATTTTCCTCATAAAACTGGTATACCTTTTTTGTCATGTTTTTTTATTAAATGTATTGGGATGACATTGCTGAATAAGATTGTATAGCTTATAAATGTGCATCTCTATAATACATGACCTGTGTATTGCATTGAGTATCTACCACCCAAAGTCCAATCTTCTGATGAGATACCTTTTATTTTACATAAGAGGTACCCATGCTCTAGCTGGTTTGGCTCAGTGGATAGAGCATCAGACTGCAGACTGAAAGGTCTTGCTTTCGATTCAGGTCAAGGGCACATGCCAGGATTGCAGGCTTGACCCCCAGTAGGAGGCATGCAGGAGGCAGCCAATCAAGGATTCTCTCTCATCATGGATGTTCCTATCTCTTTCTCCCCTCTCCATTCCTCTCTGAAATAAATAAAAAATATATTTTTAAAAAAGGGGCACCCATGAGGAAACCACCTTATTATATATTTAGTGTTTTCACTATCTTCCTCCAGGCAAGCAAACACTCCTTTGCTGTTTTAAGCAAAATATTCTCTTTCATTGAACATCAATGGAGGAATGTTAGTCTGTACAGGGTGTTGTAGAGCTGTTTCTCCCTGCTCCTCCCTACTCCTATTTCATAAATATAATTGTAATTCCTGGAAACTATACAGGAATGAACTAATGAAAAATATGGTAGAAGAAGAATAGATTTTGGACCCCAGAACGGAGGAATAATAGAACAGTAGGGTGTCTGGCATACTCCCACTAACATAAGAAGGTTATCTAGCTCTGGTGTTTCCTGATTCCTGACATGAAACAAAAAGCAACTCACCTATCAATAAATCAACAAACAATGAGTGCTGCTGAGGATGTGGAGACAAGGGAACTTGCCATCAATAGATGAGATGATAAAAAATCTAAGGTATATTTACACAATAGAATACTATGTGGCCTTTAAAAAGAAGGAACTCTTACCTTTTGTGGGCATAAATAGACCCCGAGATGATTATGCTAAAGTTAAGTAAAGCAGATGGTGAATGACAAATACCATATGATCTCATATATATGTTAATATAATGAACAAAGTAAACTGACAAATGAAATGGAAACAAAAGCATGTATATGTGGAACAGACTGCCAGCTGTTAGAGGGGAAGGTAGAGGGGTACTGGAAGAAAGAAGGTTAAGGGATTAACCAAAGAACACATGAGCATAGCCCATAGGTACCAACAACACTATGGTGATGATAAAAGGGAAGGAGCCTAAATGGGGGAAGTTGGCAAACTGGGGGGAAATGGGGACATCTGCAATAACGTAAAAATAAAAATAAGGTTTAAAAAAAGGCAATTCAAAGAGAATCATTCTTCTCTGGACGGAACATGATTCCTTCTAACAACATTAGGCAAGCTGAAAAGAGAACCAGTTGGGCCCTAACCAGTTTCGCTCAGTTGAGAGTCAGCCTGCGGACTGAAGGGTCCCAAGTTATATTCTAGTCAAGGGCATGCAATTGGTTGCAGGCACATCCCCAGTGGGCAGTGTACAGGAGGCAGCTGATTGATGTTTCTAACTCACTATTCCTCTCCCTCCCTCTCTGTAAAAAAAAAAAATCAATAAAATATATATGTTTTAAAAAAGAAAATCAGTTGGGAGATGAGAGGGCAGGACAGGGCGAGGCTAACTCCTGACTCCATTTTATATTGTGGGGCAGGGCAGAATAGGGTGGAGCTATCCTCCATTTTGTGTAAGGACCCTAGCCCTCACCCAACCGATCAGGGTCAGCCAAAGCAGTGACATCACTACCCCTATAAAACCCCTTGACTTGTTGAAGTTCAGCCTCTCTTCAGCCATGCTGTCGGCATGAGTGGGACAGAGCCCATGCTAGCATGGAAGAGGCTCTTTTGTTTATTTCATCGGACTTGGCTCCCTGGTGGTCCTTGGGGATCATGAAGTCTGGGCATAACAGGAGAGATGGCAAAGATTTGGTAAAAAACTCAATAAAATATATTTTAAAAAAAATAGAGAGAGAGAATCAGTTGGGAGAGATGGCCTGAAACACTCCCTTCTGCACCAAGCCTGAGTATTCCCTTTCCTACTGCAAAGTAAAGAGGAAGATTGAGGGACCAGGCAAGAGGCACTCAGCCACACCAACTGGCTTGGCCCAGAGAACCTCCTTGTCCCGGTAAGCCTGAGGTTTCTCTCTCACGCCCAGAAACAGTAGGATGCAAGGGATGGACTGACCAAAACAAGCATTCATGACTGGGAATCTCCTAGGCCCTGAGGCATGAGATCACCATCCACTAGCAAGAGACACCTGGGAAACTCTTCTGCCTGTGGAAACCCCTGAGGCTCCTGTGGGCTGCACAGCAGAGGTGGTGGGAGCCCCCATAGCATCAGATATCAAAGGGATCACACTGAGATGCCACAGTTTCCAAAATTAAACCGAAATTAGAAATGCAGTTCAAGAAGGTAGGCCATAACTGTCTGCTAAACATAAACAAGGTGAAAGCTGAAACCGGGTTGACTCATTGGATAGAGCATAGGCCTGTGGACTGAAAAGTCCCAGGTTTGATTCCGGTCAAGGGCATGTACCTTGGTTGTGGGCATATCCCCAATAGGGATGTGCAAGAAGCAGCGGATAGATGGTTATCTCTCATCGATGTTTCTAACTCTATCCCTCTCCCTTCCTCTCTGTAAAAAAATCAATAAAATATATTTCAAATAAATAAATAAATAAGGTGACGGCCTCTTAAAAGAAAACCTTGAAGTAAGGAGAAACAGTGCATTGGTTGGAATATATATACATTCCAATAGTTGTGGGTTTCTCTTCTGGAGGCCAGAAGGAGGTTAGACAGTGTTCTTAAAACTCTGCAGAACAGGAACTATCAACTATGAATTCTATATCCACCAAAACTCATTCAAAAATTAAGCAAAAAATGAGGACAAAGGAAAATAAAAGGATAAAAATAATCTGTCATAACAGAGTGACTTTTGGCTTAAGATGGTTATTCAAGCAAAAATAATAATTAAAAAGATAATATTGTAGCATTATGAAGGAAGAAGAAACAATGGAAAGAACAGAGATATTTATGCATACAAAGAGTATTATTTTTCCTCATGAATGTGTAAGTTATATACCAGGTATTATGGGATTAAAACTAAAACTAAAACACCATATGATACTCGAGACAATGCCGTGTCACAAGATGCCAAAGACATTTACCTGTAGAGCTGTCCTTATTTTTTTTAAGCTGGTGAATGATGCAATCCCATAATTCTATTTTAGAGTTTGATTACCCAGACCAGGCCTGACATAATTTTTTGTGGGTCACAGTTCCCTGGGGTGAAAAGAAAGATTCCCATGCAGGATGGATGCTGGGGGTGCCTCAGGGTTGAGGCCTGTGAGAGGTGAAAGAAGCAATAGGGCAAAGCTAGGTATTGAACTGCGATGCAGTTGTAACACAGTCCTCACCAGATCCTATTCATAATTCCCCTTCTGGAAGCATGGGGCTGAGTCCGTTCACTCAACACTGTGGCCACTCATTTGATATGAAAAGCTCTCTGGAGGGTTTATATCTTTGGAAAAGGGATGTTTCATTTATTCATTGTTTTATTGTCGACACTATTATAGATGACTCCTGTTTTTGCCCTTTTCCTGCCTCCACTCAGCTCCCAACTCCCCACCCCAGCCTTCACCCCACTGTTGTCTGTGTCCATGGGCCATGCATACATGTTATTTGGCTAATTCCTTCACCTTTATCCCATTCCCCCTTCTCTGACAGATTTCTGTCTGTTCCAGGTACTCATGCCTTTGGTTCTATTTTGTTCATCAGTTCATTCTGTTCATTAGATCCCACGATATAAGTGCTATCAGATGGCATTTGCCTTTCTCTGACTGGATTATTTTGCTTAGCTTAATAACCTCAAGGGTGTATCACTTGGACAGTTTCAAAATAACTAAGTCTGTCAGAAGCAGCATCACTAGCAGCTCAGCAGCTCGGGGCTGAAGAGGGACTTCCAATGACACATGGTATCACCCATTAAGTGCCATTTAAGTTCTTTTTTCATTTAAAGAATAGTGAAATTGTACAAACCAAGCGTTAGAAGAGAAATAGGAAGGTTATACACCTTCCAAAAGCAATCATAATTATCTCTTACTAGTTGGAGAAATAATAGCATACTTTTTTTCTGGTCCATTCTCCATGTAGCTGGAGGGCCTGCATGTAATTGTATTTTTAAGGAGGATCTGTGAAATATAGTCATACTTAGCACAACCATGTCATAGGCTCTGCTCTCCACATTGCCCACCATTTAGAGAGAAAGTGTCTGATCTCAATCTGTCTATGTCTGAAAAATCATGGAAGTCTTTGACTTTTTTGTGCTAAAAGATCACTAGTGAAATCCAAGAGAGATAACAAAGAATATCTTATTTTCAACATTATACATTCTTGTTGTATTTTGACTTATCATTTTATAGTTAATAGTTATCATCTAAATTTTTTTAAAGGTCCCATTTTTTCTTTTATTCACAATAACTATATGGTCTAGGAAAGCAGAATTCATCTTCAAAGACATTTCCCTGAAATACCTTGAAGCAACATCAAGAAAAAAAATTTCTGTATATTCCATCTCAGATCCCAAAATTTGGCATTTATTTATTTATTACTTAGATGAACACAAATGATTGCACAGAGTTCACAATTTTAAATTTTCAGTTCAAAAATGTGTCTTAATATGGGATATTCTTATTTTGAATTCCATATCCAAGACTAAAATGAGATGAATATTGTATTACTTTATTATTAATATATTCAATTTAATTGGAGGTATAAAATGGTGCATCTTTATTTATAAGTGTTTTTTTTAAATTACTTTTTTGTTTATGTTAATCATTATATTAGTAGAACACTGTTGGAAACAAAATATTCTGTTTCACTAGAAAAGCTGCTCATAGCTTTTCATTAAGTTTCAATTGTTTTATTAACCTACCATCACTTTTATCAGTTAATGAGATAAAATACTGAAAAGCTTTTTTGGAAAAAGGAGGTGAAACTACTCAAATAGGATTTTAAAATGAGATACTTTCAATTTACTCCAGACTTCAATTGAAGAGTGAATTGAGTTTTGTAAACGTGAAATTTTTAAAGAAAATTTCCAAAGTGGACAACTATTGGTTTATCTGCCAGAGGCGGTACAAATTAGCAAGCTGTGGCCTTCTTTAACACCACGTTCAGCCAAGGACTCGCTATGTCTTTAACAACACCCACAACAAATTCACATATTGATTCTTTGGAAAGTGTATGGTTGCAATTCTAATTCTTCGCCTAGAATATGAGGTTCATTTTTCTTTGTACAGCATACAAAGAGGTTGCTGATGGTTACATTGAAGGTTAAAAATAAAAGTAAAATTATTGCTTCTGTGTATAACATCTTAGTTTGTAATGTCAAATTCACCTTATGTGCATTTATCCTGGATTTATTTTATGTGCAGTGTAATAAAGCTTAATTCAAACTGAGCTATTTTCTTTATATGTTTATTGATTTCAGAGGCAAAGGGAGAGGCGGGGAGAAAACTAGCATTAATGATGAGACAGTATCATTGATTGGCTGCCTCCTTCGTGGCCCCCACTGGAGATAAAGCCCAAGAAAACACTGGCATGTTCCCTGACCAGGAATCAAACCCTGACCTCCTGGTTCATAGGTCTATGCTCAACCACTGAGCCAAGCTGGCTGGGCCTGAGCTATTTTTCTTAAATGAGGCTAAACCTTTTTGGTTGTTTTATTTAGAAACAGAATTATTTTTTTAAAGAATAAAATGTTAGCCATGGGATTTATGTTACTATTTTTAACAGAAGAAAGCCCAAGGATAATGAATTCTTGTCCAAGTGAGACATGTCACAATATCACATTTTCCTAAATGCTTGAAGGAGAGATGAATATAACACATTTGTTGGTTAAGATTTGTTGACATTAGTGTGGACCTATGCTTTTCTGCTGCAAAATTTTGGGAAAATGTTGCTATTTATCAGCCATGGAGATAAAAAAATAAACACTCTAGCCACTTAATTTAGTCCCTATGTTATCATTCTGCAGTGATACAGAGCACTATTTTCTATAGCAAGTCCTCATTTAATTTTATTATTGTATTAAATGTATTGGGGTAATATTGGTTAGTAGATTATATAGAATTCAAGTGTTCTATGATACATGATCTGTATATTGCATCGTGTGCCCACCACCCAAAGTCATATCCTCTTCTGTCACCATATATCTGGTCCCCTTTCCCTTGTACTGCCTCCCCCGCCCTTTCCTCTGGTAACCACCATGCTGTCGTCTGAGTCTATGTATTTCCTTTTATATCCCACACTAGAGGCCCAGTGCACAAACTCATGCACTGTTGGTATCCAGCCAGTCTGCCCAATGAGTGTCCTCAGAGGTGGACTGGCCAGGGCGAGAGTCCAACGGTGCCTGCTCGGGGGCAGGGCCAGCTGGGGAGAGGGTCCACAGACATTTCGGTCATTCTGCCGCTTGGTCAATTTGCATATTACCCTTTTATTATATAGGATATGAGTGAAACCACCTCATTTTTAGCTTTTTCTGACATTTTGCTGAACCTGAGATTCTCATGGTCCATCCATATTGTTGCTGATATATTTAAACATACAGCTCCCTAAGGGCGACTGAGAAACACATATTTGAAAGGGAGATAAATATCTCATTTTCTTTTAAGAAATTATCAGCAGATTCATTTCTAAAGTAGCATTTTTTGAACCCCAGCACAAGTACTGAAAATAATAGGCGAAGAAAATAATGGATGTTTTTCTGTTGATGTGAGAGAAGCGATATAAGATTGAAGAAGAAGTGTTTTATTCAGGCAGGTTTTGGAGTCATTGTCACTTTGAAGTCCTTAAACATATTTCCATGAGCTTGAACATCTGTGGAACAAATCTCTTAAAAGTACTTCAAATACCTTTGAAAACCTTAATTTTGCATCCAAGCTAAAGAAAATTGTAAATTAGAGCTAGAGTAAGGACAAGAAAAAGATAGAACAAGCATATTATATGCATTCCTGGTTTTAAATACAAAACGAAATTGCTTATATGAAGAGGCTTGTTGATTTGATTTCTGTAGCAGAAATTGTTGTTTTTTTTTTTTAATTCAGTTTAATATATGGATCTGGATGTTGAGTATTCGTGTTCTTGTTTACCAAAGAAGGTTTAATGTAATTACTCTGGTAAAGTTTAAACTCTGTTCTCCAAGTTTAGTGCCATTCTCAGGTATACACTCTGCACAGCTGCCTGCATGACCTTTATAAAACACAAACTCATCATGTCACTCCCCAGCTGAAAATCCTTCAAGATTTCCCCATAGTCATCCAATAAAAGTTCAAATTCCACAGCCTGGCCACGAGCTAGTCCATGATCCAGCTGGTGATGGCCGCCTTCTACCGACTCCACAGCCACGAAGGGCAGGTTAGGGAACTGCTGTGCTATTTCTCTCATTTGCAGATGCCTGGCTCATTCCTCATTCTCCCCTGAGCTGTTCTTAGAGTTACATCCTCTTTGTTTCTAACCTGCAGCCATGTCCTGACTCCCAAGCTGACTCTGTCTTTGAACCTTGGGAATGTTCCATGTCTTCTCCTGCATTTTGTACCATTTGTTGCTGACTACACCAGTAAGAGTCCTCAGCTTGATTCTTAGCTTCAGACACTCCTAGCATTCACTTAAAAGGGGCATTTAGATGCTATCAACTCACTTTATATCTTTGTACCTCCACCTCAAGTTCCAAAGGCATAATAGAGAGTGGTACTTTATCTTTTCGCCTCTATTTTTCAATATTGGTTAATCCAATGTTTTGAAGACTTTTCCTCCCTTCTTTGATACAGGGTAATCTGTACAAATCTATAGGTTAATATCTATAGTTATCATCTACCATGTCTTCCTTAAGCAGACATCCATTTTCATTATTCTTTCAACAAATATTTATTATCTGTATATCTATACGCCACATATTATTTGTTGGGGAAACCAAAGATAGCAAATTATTCAAATACCAGCCCAATGAAGTGTCAGATTTGCCATACTTGTCAATTAAATCAATATGTTCTTAGATGGCTTTAAGCAAAAACACCTCTGTGACAGATTGCAGAATCTGCTTACCTTTCTCTTATTCCCAACTAACCGCCCTATAAGTAAAAATAAATCTTTCATGTAGTATAGGTGCTATATGTTATATTTTTCTATATCATATGTTATATGGTTGTGTATAAACGAATGAACAGAAAGATAGATATAGTGACAGTAAAACAACAAGCAGACTGTCAAATGACAGCCGGGGGGGGGAGGGTACGGAGATCTGGGGGAGATAAGGGATCAACTAAAGGATTGGTATGCATGCATATAATTACAACCAATGGACACAAAACTCTGGGGAGGGAGGGCGTCTATGGGAGGGGGGAGGGCAATGGTAAGCTATGTACACAGATAATACCTTAATAAATTTTTTAAAAAGAAAAAAATTGAAATGAAGCTTACTATGATTAGACCTAACACAAAGATATAACCCTGTGTATTAAAAACCTTAAATTCTGTCATAATTTTTAAGAACTAATGACAAAATATGTGCTATTTACTCATGTAAAAACCTATGAATTGAATATTAAGTCCAATGTAAAAACCTTCTTATAAAAGAAAGCTTAGTGACAGTTAAAAATCATAGGGTTCACATACAAAAAGTTGATACTTTGACTTAAAACCTTTTAGGTTGTAATTTTCTTTCATATTTGGCATTATAATGGAAGGGATGTTATACCAATATACAAAACAAAATATATACTTTTCTTTGAGGTCTGCTTTCAGAATAATTTAAAAATTCAATTTTTGCAAACCAAGTAGTACATCTGAAATTTTCCTTTAAAAGCAATTTACTTGGGTTAAAGTATTTTTTATAATGTACAGTTACTGATAGTCATTATGTTGCCTTAGATGACAAAAAAAAATGAGATAAGCATATTTATAATTTTTCCCCACAGGAAAGCAAGAAATAGCATGTTCATCTAAAACAATAGAGGTGTGAAAAGACAGGGAGCTGAGACATTCAAAATGCAGTAACTCTGAGACTTTAGTTTAGTTGACATTACACAGCAAAAGTATGAAAGCAGGCATGGGTAGTATGCCATTATATAGTCCTCAGGCAAAGATGGCATCAGAGGCAAAACAATTACAAGTTGGATTTATTCAGACATAGTTTCAAACCTTTTGGGGTACCATTTAAAACTGTGATCATATTTGCTTAGTTAATTGTGTTCCCAATCCATTGATTCATGCAGCGAATTGGTACAGTTGTGATTAGTCTTATGACAGAGGAATGTATAACTTAGGGTTTAAGGAAAACTAGCAGAAAGAGCGCCATCCCTATAAAATGTTTACTAGATGCACTATATATATATATATATATATATATATATATATATATATATATATAATGTTTACTAGATGCACTATATATATATATATATATATATATATATATATATATATGATGTCATAGATTTGTGTGAGGGTTAAATACACACAACATTTTGTCACCTTTTACTTGTTACATACTTAACACATTTCCAAATATAAAACAGATAAATTGTCAGACATGTGAGATCATATTTGAATAGCAAACCTGAAATCAACATTAATGACTAGCACTTATCATATGGTGATGGGATATTGCTTGGTAGAGATTTCTACTGTTCAGTGGAGATTTATGGCACATTAGTGGAGTTACATCAACCTTAACAATGGAGGCTTTTTATTATGACCTCTAACACCAGGCATATCTCATAGTTTATATTCAAGGATAAATTACTTAAGTGAGGAAGATGAAAATGCTGGGCCATGAGAGAGGAGTTGAGAGCACAGAATATATAAAAACAGTAATTTACAGTCCATTAGATTTTGATGTAATAAAAAGAAACTTCAAAATCTCAGTAGTGCCTTAAAACAATAAGCATTTATTCAAGCTACATGTTTATTAAGATTTGGTGATGGGTCAACATATCTTCAGTCAGGGACCCAAACTGAAGGGAGAAAATACCAGCTCTTGAGAGTTATTCCAAGTTGACACATGTCATTTTCCTTAACAATTCACTGTTTAAAATTCATGTGGTGAAGTCTTTCATCCTTTCAAATGGTGCATAAAATTCTCTCCAAGGATAGAAGAGAATAGATATAACAATAATGCTATTTACATAAAATTTTATAAAGTACAATTTTCAAAACACAAACTAACAAAATCAAACTTTTTTTATGAAGCCCAGAAAGTGTTTCATATTATTGATTTATAATATTGTTGGTTAAATGAGTTTTATTTTTGCTTTAAAGGAGTTCAGGGGAAAAGTAATACAAATCCTCCCATGCTGTTCTGGACCCATGAAGTACAATCATTCCATATGGCATCAGGATTATTGCTTAATGTTTGGTGCGTTGGGATATCACTGATTGACATTAGGCATAATGTATCCACATGACCTTGGGAAAATATCGTGAGTTTAAATTCAGAAGGTATGATATTTTTCTCATTGATTTATTACATCTTAAAATCAATGATAATTATAATGACATTTTATAAATACACTGAGATTTGAGCACAGGCTATATAAGATTCCTCTAATGAAACCTTTCTACAATAAGTGTATGAGACTAACATACTCAACTGAAATCAAAATTGCTTCAGAAAACTGATATAAAGAAACATAAGGATAAATTAAAATATAACAATTAGAAAATTTGTCTTTCAAGGAATTTCAATAAAATTATTTTATATTAAAATGAAAAATATAACTTTCAATAAATTTAGTTGTACTATGTTTTCAAAGATTAGGAATGATAAAGCTAATTATTAAAACTATTACTAATTCTACAACTTAAAAACTGACTGAAATTATAACCTTGCAAACACTCATTTCCCATGCCTAATTTTATTCATATTCTCTCTTCTTGTTGAGTCCACCTAACGAATATATGGCAGGTGTCCAGGGAGCCAAGAGCTAAACATTATTGAGTACTCTAGAACATCATTTTCCCAAAAATTGATTTCTTCTAGATGTTTTTTTTTAAATGTTTGAAAATTTGCTTACTTATGTGTACTAGTGCATGAGTTCAGTATCTCAATCCTAGTTTTTTACATGAAGGAGTTTCTAAAAATTCCTAAGCCCCAATTTGCTAATTAAAAAAGTGATCAGGATAATTAAAGTAATGCTAAATGTTATATGGATGCTTTTAGAATTAATGTAGAATATGATCCTGTAAGTGCCTGGCACATAATAGGTCTTTCTAAAAGGAAGGGTTAGCAGGGGAACTTAATTCAATTCATTCTCTCTCTCTCTCTCTCTCTCTCTCTCTCTCTCTCTCTCTCTCTCTCTCTCTCTCTCGCCTCTAGGAAGTAAAGAAAAACAATCCAGTCAAATATCTTGATTATCTGCCTAATGACAGACCCCTGACAAATTCTCCTTATCTATGCAATGCTTTAGTAGAATGTACCTAGTTTGTCTAAATTGCTTAGGTAATTAAACCTGAATCTATTTCTGGCACACGGTTGTTAACAGCACTTCAAGTAAAATGTATGAAGGTCTGAAATTACAAAGGAGATATTTTCAAATAAAAATAACCCTGATTCAATAAGTAATGACAACATATGTCACTTCGAAATTTCACATTTTAATCTGAACCAGAGCACACCCTAAAATGCAAGTAAGAGGTGGGGAGATATACTGGTGATCATGCACTGTTTTCTACATAATCTAATAATAGAGTAATATGCAAATTAACCATCACTCCACTACTCAAGCCACATCTACCAGCCACACCCACCAGCCAGAGGGGGTATGCAAATTAACCCAAACAAATAGGGTGGTTAATTTGCATACACGGAGGTAGGGAGAAATAAAGACTGAAGACAGCATAGAAGGAAGAGGGAGGCAAAGTGGAAAGCAAGGGGGCTGCAGCTGCTGGAGGGAAAGCACTGGCAGCATTTGCATTTGCGGGGCCGGACAGGGCGAGGTGCACAGCATGTGGCTGCAGAGGCAGCAGCAGGAGGCAGTGGGTCTGGTGGGCGTGGTGGGGCGCACAGCAGAGCTGCTCAGGCGAGGCCCCGGCAGTGTGCAAGGCCAAGGAGATGGTGGCAGAAGTGGCCGCAAGCATGATGGGGCGGACTGGGCATGACCGGACCATCAACCTGCCCTATCCTGCCGCCTCATTGGGAGAGGTGGGGGGTGGCGGGAGGGGACTCATCAGGCAGAGGCTTTAAGCTGGGGAAGGGGCCGAGCCTGCAATCAGAGGTGCGGGTGGGGAACTCCTACCCAGCCTAAAGCCTGGGGCAGAGGCTTTTGGCTTGGGAAGGGGCTGAGTTTGGGATTGAAGGGAAGGGAAAAATATCAATGGAAACATATCCTCAGATGAGGATAAAAAGAAAAAGAAAGAAAGAGATGTCATATCCACTGTAACCGGTTTGGCTCATTAGATAGATTATCGGCCTGCAGACTCAAGGGTCCCAGGTTCATTTCCAGTCAAGGGCATGTACCTTGGTTGTGGGCACATGTCCAGTAGGGAGTGTGCAGGAGGCAGCTTAAGGATATTTCTTTCTCATCAATGTTTCTAACTCTCTATCCACCTCCCTTCCTCTCTGTAAAAAATCAATAAAATATATTTTTTTAAAAAAAAAGAAATGTCATATCCTATGAAAGACACATCTTGAAAATGCTTAAAGAAAGTTGTCATTTTTTCTTGGTGAAGGGACTGGAGTCTGTGTTGATGAAAATACCTTGGCGGCTGCGGTGACTGGCAGTGGCTGCAGCAGCGGGGTGATGGGGCTGGCGCCTTCCCCTGATTAAACTGGTCACCTCAATAAAAAGGGAGGCCAGACTTTGGCTTAGATCCACTCACAATGGGGAGTGGGCCTAAGCCATCCATAGGACATCCCCTAAGGGCTTCCAGCATGTGAGAGGGGGCAGGCTGGGCTGAGAGACCTCTCCCAAGTGCACAAATTTTGTGTACCAGGCCCCTAGTGTGACTATAAAAAATCTATCTTTAAATTTATTGGTAAGGCGTAATCTCAATTTTATATTATAAATTATATTCCATGAACCTTATTTTACTTTGTGTTCTATCAGTACTTATAAATATGAATTATTTCACTGCAAATAGAAACTATATAAACACTAAGTGAACCCATTGTTTAATTGTGTGCCCTAAACTATAGAAATTATTTAATTACTTAAACAGGTTTGGCTGGCATTGTATAATGGTATAACATAATATATATTTTATATAACACTATGTTTTTTTTAATAACTTGAAAAGTTGCACATGATATATATATATATATATATATATATATATATATATATATACCTAGAAGTATTACCAATTATACATACTTAGTAAAATACATAAGGAAATGCAAAAAATGTTTAAAATACTTTTTTAGCTTCTTCACTATTTTCTGTTATTTAAAAATATAAATCGGCTGAAACGGGTTTGGCTCAGTGGATAGAACATTGGCCTGCAGACTGAAAGGTCCCAGGTTCGATTGCAGTCAAGGGAATGTACCTTGGTTGTGGGCACATCCCCAGTAGGGGATGTACAAGAAGCAGCTGATCGATGTTTCTCTCTCATTGATGTTTCTAATTCTCTATCCCTCTCTCTTCTTCTTTGTAAAAAAATCAATAAAATATATTTAAAAAATAAAAAATAAAAATATATAATTTTATTTTTTTAAAACCATCTACTTTGAATATGTGCTAGCAAAGAGTTAAGTATACATATGCTAATGCAAAATAGATATAAAATAAGGAAAGTGTCTATTAAAGCAGTCTTAGAGTATCCAGAGGTTATTATCTGATATATTGTTATCAGACAGGGAGCCACAGGGAGCAGGTCTGCCTCAGGCTGGCTTGTGTTGTGTAGGTTCTTGACTTCACGTAGGAAAGATTTCACAATGCGAGTCCAGGTGATTTTGGGAGTGTATTTGTTAAAGCTGGAGACAGTGAAACAAAGGCAGAGCTGAGAGTAGGAGATGCAGCAGGAGAGCCCGGGTGGTGCTGTGCTGGGGCTCTGCAAACGTTGTAGGAAAGAGGGAGCCTGGGCAGGGACACGGGAAGCTCACGGGGAAGTCAGAGAAAAGGGGGCGTTGGATTCAGGATCAGGGGGTGAGACCCCGTCTGACTGCCACTGCCCACCGTCCCTCTGCTTACGAGTCTCCTGGTGACCCTTACGGTTGAGGAAGAAATAAGAAGTTCATGCCCAGGAAGGGGCATGGGCATGCTCCTGAGTGAGGTTTTTTTTTTCAAATCTTTTTTGTTTCATTTTTCCCCCTGTGAGCGAGAATCTTAAAGGAGGGATTCCACAGAATATCTATCAGCTTTCCAGATGCATTTTTAATATGGTGATGTATCAAACTGAGCATGCAGGGGAGTTTTTATTATTCTCTGGTCTGCTTTACTTTTCATGTTGGCTCTGTCAGGATTTAATGGGGTTTCTGTTATCTGTTCCCCTGACTTTATTTTATATTTTTTAAATTTCTTTATTGATTATGGTATCACATAATTGTCCTCACCCCCCCATTCTCATCCCTAACCCCTCTCCACATATTCCCTCACTCCCCTGTGGTCTGTGACCACTGGTTAGGCTTCCCCTGACTTAAAACTAGAACAAAGAGTGTTTCTGCTGCCAGTCACTACCAGGGTCAATAAGTGGAGCAAGGTTGAATCTTTGAGGTGCATTCATGCAGAGGCAGAGATCTGACACAGCAGCAGGCATAGTACCCTGAAAGACCTCTCTGGCATTTCGTCTCAAGCCAGCCACTATGTAGGATTAGAGGATGGGAAGAACCTACAAGGACCTGGGTTCTCCAGGTCTGTTTTCTATAATTGTCCTCATAGAGCTCAGCCCACAGACATGCACACATGTCCTGGCCTTGACCTGCTCTCAAGGCTTTTCTTCTTTCTGAGTGATGGAACCCTCTGGACTTCCAGGTCCGTTATCTTTATGACTCTGTTCTTCTTCTTAAAAGTTTCCCAAGGTCCATGAGAAAAAAAAAATTCTTATCTGTGATTAGGACAGTGAATAGCTATTAATCAACTGTGATTCTAATCCTATTGTGTACCCTTCCCCTGTCAACTTCATGTGTCCTTGGGTTTAATGGCACCAATGGCATTAATTGTGTCTTTTCCCAAACCAGGGTGATTTAAGCTATGTATTCTCTGGTTAGGGAGGGAGGTATAAACCATTTGATACCAAGTGTCCTTGCTTGGGGAAGATAAGGTCTTGCAATTCACCCACTGGCTATAAGTTGTTCAAAATGTTTAGCCTTGTTTAATTTTCTTGTCTCAGTTTCCCCATTCCACTATTCCAGGAATTTTCCTAGCTTCTTACTATCCTGCTACAATATTAGCTAGCCTCTGGTATCTTAGGTCGCCTATTAATTGCTCATTTAAAAAAAAAAATTCCCCAATGGCATATCTTTGAATGGAGGAATCCCTAACTCTTGCATTTAAAGGAAGATCAAAGAACCAGTGGCATTAATAGCAGCCACCATTTGATCTAAGTATTATTTTCTTATAAATCCAAATCTGAGTTTAATGTAGTTTAATATAGCCAATCACTTCTTGAAATATAAACTGAAGAGGCATATATATATATATATATATATATATATATATATATATATTTTTTTTTTAATTGATATTTTACAGAGAGGAAGGGAGAGAGATAGAGAGCCAGAAACATCGATGAGAGAGAAACATCGACCAGCTGCCTCCTGCACACCCCCCACCGGGGATGTGCCCGCAACCAAGGTACATGCCCTTGACCGGAATCGAACCCGGGACCCTTCAGTCCGCAGACCGACGCTCTACCACTGAGCCAAACCGGTTTAGGCTATATATATGTTTTTAATGTTAAGTTTATTTGAACAAATTCAGTCAGGGACATGTAGCGCCAAACCACAGGTGGTTAGGAAGACTCCATCTGCAGGAGCTCAGGGAGAGACTTTTGAAGACAAAGGATAAGCAAAACCTATCTAATAAAGAGGGAATATGCTAATTGACCCTCATGCCATCGCAAAGATGGCAGTGCCCACAGCCAATAAGGAGGGAATATTCCAATTGACTACCACAGCCTCAAAGATGGCGGTGTCCATAGCCACAAGATGGTGGCACCTAATTCCCTCAGCCTCACCAGGGCAGCAGGTGTTCCACTCGCCTGCCTACAGAGTCCCCCAGTCCTATCAGCCCCCCAGCCCCTCAGGGCTGGCTAAAGGCACAGGCAAGCTTCGGATGGCAACTGCCCAGCTTCCCAGCTGCCCAGAGCCATCTGAGACTCAGCTAACCAGGGCCAGCTGAGGCTTACACAGCCAGCAGTGGCAGCAGCAAAAGTGTGATGGGGGTGTCGTCTTCCCCTAATCACTGGGTCTCCTCTTGCCCCTGAAGGCTTCTGGACTATTAAAATGGGGCAGGCCAGGCCTCCACTAAGGAAATAATTGACTAGCTATAAATCAAAGCTTAGTTTATTGTTTGTTATTAGTTATCCTGAGGTTTCAATTTTATAATCCTGGGGCATTTACAGGCTTAGATTTTGGTTTGCTTAGGGAGGCCACCACAACATTAGAGCCACAACAGGCTGTTTACATAAAAACACTCAAACCTGTGAAGAATTTTTGTGAGTTTATCTGAGCCAAATTGTCAACAATTGCCAGGAAGCAGTCTCAACAGATTGGGAGATTGGGATAATGCTCCACAGAGTGGTGGTTTCTCACCTTGTTTTATACATTCCATAGAAGGAGATGCAAATGGGTTCATGAAATCCATTTGTGTCAGATTAGGGAGGAAGGAGAAAGCAAAATGAGGAGGGGCTCTTAACCACTCATGTGACTACCTGCCCTAACCACTCTGCCTGCCTGCCTGATCTCTCTAACTGCCCTCCCCTGCCAGCCTTGGTTGCACCTATTAACTTTTTTTAAAAAAAAAATCTTATCCTCTTCACACACAATTGTATTTGACTTCCTTATTGGCTTCTCCCTCTCACACAATTTTTCTCTCTCCTTTATGTAACACTTTTTCCTACTGACTCATCATTTATAAACTTTTCTTTCCTCCTTATTTCCTACCTCTGTTCCATTGTCCTTCTTCCCATCTTTCTCCTACCCTTCCTTCCTCCCCACATTCCTTCTTTCCTTTATCTTTACCCCTGCTCTCCGCCCCTTTCCTTCCTTCCCACCTTAATTTTTCCCTTCACTTTCTCCCTCGGACCTGCTTTGCTCCCTCCCCCATTTCTTGCTTATTGCCATCCTCCTTTTAAGTGCTACCAGCTCCCCTTTAAAACTTTTCTCCTCTCCCTCTTTCTCTCTCATCCTACCTTTCCCAGGCATTCTTCTCTGCTTACTTCCAATGTTTAATATCTATCTACCTGCCTAATTATTCACTATCGTTTATCTTTTTTTCTTTTCAGACTCCTACTTTTAAAATCTGTCTCCAGCACACAACTATACTTGATTTTCGCTCCTACAGTTCACTCATACATCCTCTTTCTTTCTTTTTTCTTTTTTTTCTTTTTTAAATATATTTTATTGATTTTTTACAGAGAGGAAAGGGGAGAGATAGAGAGTTAGAAACATTGATGTGAGAGAAACATCGATCAGCTGCCTCCTGAACACCCCCTACTGGGGATGTGCCCACAACCAGGGTACATGCCCTTGGCTGGAATTGAACCTGGGACCTTTTAGTCCACAGGTTAACACTCTATCCACTGAGCCAAACTGGTTTCGGTCCTTTTTCCTTCTTTAGCTCTGCTCTCTACTGACTCCTTTATAAAGTTCTTCCCCCCCTCCCTTCTTAAGGCTTTTGTTCAGGGGGGGCATTAACTCCCAGCCTAGAGTTCAGCCCTGGCCAGGTGTTCACCGCCTCCCTTCCCTGACCTCTCCGCTGCTGTCCTGATCTCATTCTCTGCCCAGGACACTCCACTCAGAAGGCCTCCGACTGTCCACAACTCCGTCCCAGACCCGTGGGTGCCTCCCTGCAATGGCCCATGCTGGGGGCCACCTCCCTCCTCCTGTGTCTGGTGGGGCTCCACCCTATCCCTCACCAGGTGCACCTGCTCCCCCCCCTTAAGGTCACCACCCCCTCCCACGTGTAGCCCCGCATTTCTTTCCTTTATCTACTCCTGCATCTTTTTCTTGTTCCTTTTCTGTATTTCCATTTCTCTTCTTGGCCTGTCTGTATGAAGGCCTACCTGCCTATGCCTCTCCTTTCTTATCCCCTCCTATGGTATCCTACCCTACCCCAAGCCTTGCAGCTGCTTGAGTAGTGGGCAGGGACACAGCCTGCTGATCTGGTCGTGACATGATGCTATAACAGATAATTTACATCTTTTTCTATTATTAGTATAGATGAGAAAGTGTACTTTTCTACTCTTCCATAAAATTAATACATAGGATATAAAGTATGACATTTCACCCCAGAGCTATCACTTTATATCCAGTTTATTTAATAGACTAGAGGCCCAGTGCACAAATTGGTAGGGTCCCTAGGCCTGGCCGCCTATCAGGCTGCTGGCAGGGACATTCCTTCCCTGGCTGCAGGCTGCTGGCTGGCACCTTCCTTTATTTTTCACCGCCCCCTGTTGGTCAGCACATGTCTTAGCCAGTGATTGGTCTCCCAGTCAAACTCCTGTGGGGACAATTTACATATTAGGCTTTTATACATAAAGATTTTAATATATGTAGGGAAGAAAACTTAATGTATAAACATAACCAAAATAAAAGAGCATTATTTAGTTTATTGTCTAAATCTAATGATATAATTGGACTACATTTTCCTTTGAAAATACACTTAACAAATACAGAGACAATTTAGCATTTTCCCCATTCCCATTTAGTGCAATATTTGAGAAGATTCCATCTAACTGAACACATGTTGGAACAAATTTAATACAAGTTTTCTTGTAAATGCTTCAGTGGCTAGATGGGAGACAAGCTAGGCAGGCAGTGAAGTGAACCTCATTCTGGTTGGGCTCTCCAGGCTAAGAGGTCATTTGCAAGATGTTTTGACTGCTGAGAATGTCAGCCATAATCAATCTTAGAGATAGAAGAAGGCTGCAAATGGGTTAGGTAATGTTCAAATTCACTGGAAGATGACTAGTGATAATATAAAGTAAGATATGACTGTATTGTCTAGAAATAATTTCGAGAACATTTAGGTTCACAAATGGTAAGTTTCTACCTTATTTGAGCAATGTAGTCAATGTAGTTATGTAATACATTCATCACCTTCCAGATCTGTGTGTCTCACCTTACATCTCTCGGCTTTGGGGAAGAACACATATTCTGTAGATGCACACTTCAATACAAACTATTCTGATTCTCAATAGAAATATAAAAATGTTAGACAAGTTTTTTCAAACTTCTTTGCTATAAAACTATTTTTAACAATAAAGTTGATTTCTCCTTTATTGTTTAATTCAAATTAATTAGATCATTTCCTGAAAGTTACAAAATTAATATGTCTACCTTTTGAAGGTACATCAGAGCAAACACAACAGAATCTGCCTGATTCACTGATATGAGTACATTACATTTAAAGTATAAATAAGCTTATGAAAGATTTAGTTTTATTGAGTTCAAACATTTTAAATCTCTACATCTGTACTTCAGTAAAAGACAGTAATACTTTTAGAATATTAGAGAAATTATTTTTTTTTAATTTAACAATTCATTTTATCAATTGTTTTAAAGATTTTTGTCTGCAACATCTTTACCCAACTTATATAGAAAGACATTTCCTAACACTCAATATTAATTCAATCCATATACATTGCATAAGTGCTTGGTTGAAAATCCTACTGGGAATTGGGAATACAAAGTAACATTTAATCCTGGTCAATAAGCAGATGAGAGCATAGCTGCAGACTAACATTTCAGCTCACAGCTATAGGATAGCAAGTAATGAATTACAGATTAATCATATCTATAATAATAAAATCATAATATGCTAATTAGACCGGACATCCTACCAAACAACCTTCCAGACGAAGCTGGGGCTGAGAGGTCCCGGGTGCCAGATGGAAGCCAGTGCTGGTAGCCAGGGGAAGGAAGGCCTATTCTGGCACGAATTTTGTGCATCAGGCCTCTAGTACTACTATAGAGGAGCGTCCCTCTGGATAGTTTCTATTCAGCTGTGAATTGAGTAAAATACGTGAAACCAGGCAGGGTGAGACACAATAGAGGGTGGGCATAGAAACAGAGAAGGTAGGTGGAGCATTGTCTGTCTTCCTCTTCCTTTCCCTCTGACATGTCTTACAATCACAGTCTCGAGTCACTTTATTTACCACAGCCCTGTCTATACATGGGCAGCTATTTCAAGGAAAAGGTGACACTACGTCACACATGAATTCAACATCTTCGGAGAATTATGGCATGTCTTCTTCATCATTATATCTTGTCCTAAGATATTATTTGTTAATGAAAACCACTCGTGAACATTAAACTGTGAAAAATTCAGTGTTGATGCTCCCATTTTGTAATGGCAAACCCTGTTCAATACTTGTCTTTTTATTTCTTAGAAATGAGACCTGCGTAATGTCCTGCTGTCTCCAAATTAATACATTTTCTCTACTCCTTACCTTCCATGAGAAGTCACCAGATTCCTTTGTCAGAAGGACATTAAGAACTGGCCTACAATGATTTCCTCTGATCTCATTGAAATAGACACTTCCCAAAATTTGGGGCACTCATTTTTCTAAATGAATGTGGGTTTTTCCTCTCTATACATGTATATTTCTTTGTTCATTTTACATCTTTTGTGGGGTGGGGAGGGTAGTAGAGGTTGAGTTAAGAAAGGAATGTTTCTTTTATTTTTTTCCTGTTCTATTATTTCTTTTTTCTGGCAGGGATTTACTGCATTTCCTAGTGCACATTATATAAAAATTACTAGCTGAGTAACTTGAAACAATTCAGTGAAAGTTTCTGTCCACAACATACTATCTGTAAAATGGGGGGGAAAACACCAAAATTTACAATTAATAAATAACTATACTTGTGAAAAGAAAAAGAAAATACCCTGTGTAAACTACAGTGTAACTTGAAATGAAATGTATTCCTTTTGCCTAATGACTTAATACAGAGAAAAAAAAATAATAACTGTGAGTTTGCTATCTAATCAAGTATACTTCTTTATATAAAAAATACAGGAATCCATTTCTTATGCTGTAAGATATACCAGAAAGTACTGAATTCTAATGTCACAAAGAACTGATTTCAGGTTGTGTTTCCAATATTAACTAGTTCTGTGCTGTTGACAATTATTCTAATGCATTCTAACTCCCAGTTTATTTATTTGTAAAACTATAATAATAATAAATTACATTAAGTTCTTATGGTTAAATTAAATAATATACAAAATATTCCCATAGCCCTAGCCTGTTTGCCACAGTGTATAGAGTATTGGTCTGCGGACCAAAGGGTCCTGGGTTCAATTCCTGTCAAGGGCACATACTTTGGTTGCAAGCTCCTCCTTGGCCTGAGCCCTCCTCAGTGGCTCGTGCAGGAAGCAACCAATCAATGTTTTTTCTCTCATATTGGTGTTTCTCTCTCTTTCCCTCTCTTTTCCACTCTCCCTAAAAATCAATGAAATATCCTTGGGTGAGGATTAAAAAACATTAAAATTTTTTTAAAAATAAAAATACCCTCATAGTATACTTTTGTTTCATAAGCATAACTTACTCTATTGTTTGGCTTAGCAGTCTTGAGCATAATATTTTAAACAGTAAGTATGAAAGCATCAATATGATAAATGGAGAATTTAAATGTAGCAAATGCTTTAATAACCAAGATTGTTTTTATCCTGCCTTCAAAACTGAACAAATAAAAACATCAGCGACCCATTAAAGGGCAGGCCCTTAATAACTGATTTTATATTTTTAGAGAATATTTTATGTGCATGTTTCATAAGAATTTCTATTTTTCAAGTTTATACTTTAACTTTATTTTTTCCATTAAGGTTTAGCAACATATCAATGCAGCTGAGTATGAATTTTGACAACTGCAGTTTTACAAACAGAATATTTCTACCCAAGGAGAGAAGAGAGAAAAATTAATTTTAGAATTTTATTATTGCTGTGGGATACAGAAACACATTTCCATGGCTATGGGATTCCATGATGAATTATTGCAAGAGCTGATTCAAAAAAAATATGTGAATAAACTTGGTAGCATAAGTGGTTTTTGGAAAGAAAGTATTAAAGTGATTCCCTCTATGACCTGGTTATTTAATTTTATTGTTATTTTTACCAGTTATGAGGTATTAGCATACAAAAAGTAATGAAATACATTATTAAAAATATCAAGGCAAATATATATTTTTAATTTTAACACTTTATGAAGTGTTCACTATAAAAAAATGAACACTAATGTAAAAATTAAATTAATCTTTAAGATCAGTTACTTTGATCTGAGCTTTCTGATATTTCAATTAAACAAAACCTACATATCTTTCCTCTTTTCTCAGACAATAGTAACAGTGTTTATGGGAAAATACACAGGAATAACTAGTAAAAATATATATTTTTAAATCACAACATATGAGGAAAGCATAATTAGTATTTTCTATAAAAAAATCTTTGCTAATTCTTATTTTTCAGATATTTTGAAACTATGTCTTTATTTTGTTACTCTCATTCACTCTATACTATTGCCAATGTTGAACATTTAACATTCTTGAAATTTCTGTCTACTTTCTCCCCTAATGTTATACTTAATTTCTCTATATTTATGATAATGTATCACAGTTTTCTTCTTGAGTAGATCTTCCATTATCATATTTCTTAAGAAAAAATATGTCCCACAATGACATCATCATTCTCTTGTCATCTGTCTCTTATAGTTTTATCGTTTAATACATACTCACTATGATTCCTTGGATGATCATTTTTAATTCTCTATGTTAATAATCATCATAAGTATAATTGTTTATCTACATAAAACTAAATAAATATGTTTTGATTGTAGAATTATTATGTTTTTATATTTCTAATTTAAACTAAAAACTTTTGCAAAATATATCCATTGCTTAGCTTTAATATTTAGTAAACCTATTTTATAAAATCAATGCTTTGGTAATTTGGCAATTTTTGAAATTTCCTAATTGAGTTTCCAGATTTAAAAAAGCTACATTTTCAAAGATTTAAGTTCTATTGTGCCTTAGGCATCCAGTTTCTTATTTTGTTCTTTTATCATTACATTTTTTTCACCCAGCTATCCTGGCTAAGTTGTTGAGCATAATCTATGAACCAAGGCAATTGCCCAAGTTATAGGCTCGACCCCCCAGTGTGGGGCATACAGGAGGCAGCCGATCAATGATTCTCTCTCATTATTGATGTGTCTATTTCTCACCCTCTCCCTTCCTCTCTGAAATCAATAAAAGATGTATAAAAAATAAAATGTTCTAGTCTCTTTTACTATAGTGTGTCTAGTAATATCACGTTACTACTTACATTATTAATTTTCAAGCTTCTTTCTTTTAAGTGTAATTCTCTAAATGCCCTACGTGTTACATCTAATAATTCCGTCTTGTCCCATCCTCCGAGCCTCTGCCCGGCCCTTCCTGCCGCAGCCCCCTGTCCCCTGGCTGCCAGCAGCCCTTCTCCCATCTCCGCTGCTCCCAGGCGCTGATGACCCAGCCCTGCTCACACCCACTGATGACATGGAGCGATTAGGGCTAGCTCCAGTAGCGGGTGCAAGTGGGGCCTGCACTGTCAGCGAGTGCAAGCGGCAGCTGCTGCCCCATCGCCCCTCAGGATCAGGGTAAGGTGGAGAAGACCTCAAGGGGAATCAGGGCCAGCAGCCACCACTTGCACCCACTGACAGCACCGAGCAATCAGGATCGGCGCTGGGCAGCAGCAGCGGGTGTAAGAGGGGCCAGAGGGGCCAGTGGTGCCAGCAGCAAGTGTGGGCGCCCAGTGGGACTGTGGTGTGCAGGAGCAAAGCATTTTCTGTAAGCACTAAGAGGCTCATCCCAATGACAGCGACCTGTGTCCTGCCTTGGTCTGGTGCCCCCGCTCACCTGCTCCACCATCCCAGCCGCTGCAACTGACGCCTGCCATGTTCCACGCGCACCCCCTGGTGGTCTGCACAAGTCAAAGCAACCAGTTGTCCGGTTGTTCGGTTGTTCTACCATTAGGTCTATTTGCATATTAGGGTTTTATATATATACAGATTAACATTTTTACCATTCACTGTGTATCATTGCTGATATTCAGTAAGTTAACCTGCAAAATGAGGTCTTTGGGTTTATAATCTATCATTCTCATCAAGTCTAGAGTTTGAGTCAGATTCCAACATAAAACATTTAGAAAACACAAGAGAGGGTAACTGCAGAAGGGTTTATTTTTAAGCTATTTATGGAGGTGCAAGTATATGTTGGGAATGATCAGTTGCTCTGTTACCTTCCCTGGGCTTAAAATAAAAAATCAATGTAGCACTAGAAGATACAATTTGGTGACTCTAAGGTTATTTTGCAGCAACAAATTTGAAATACAAAGGAAGCCAGAGGTCATCTCCTTTTATGTAACCTGAATAAGAACACTTCTGGAAGGAGATGAAACCCGTGGAATGGAGTGTATTCGAGGGAAGTCTGTGGTGTTGCGATGGGTCTGTATGCACTGACACCGTGTGTGTTTATTTTCTCATGCAAATATTGAAGGCCTTGCCTCTAGTTTCCTCTTTTATTTGTTCTATCTTTACATTGCCTCTAACTTCATAATATCTTACAGAGATATCTAAAGTCTCTGTCATGCTGAAACCGGTTTGGCTCAGTGGTAGAGCGTCGGTCTGTGGACTGGAAGGTCCCGGGTTTGATTCCGGTCAAGGGCATGTACATTGGTTGCGGGCACATCCCCGGTTGGGGGTGTGCAGGAGGCAGCTGGTCGATGATTCTCTCCCATCGACGTTTCTAGCTCTCTATTTCTCTCCCTTCCTCTCTGTATAAAATCAATAAAATATATTTTAAAAAAATAAAGTCTCTGTCATGCAGATGACACATTTTCAAAAGTGACATTGACTTCTGTGGCTATTGTTGTTTTTCTATATAGTTTCTCTCCCCTTCTGAAATATTATCTTTACAAGAATAGTAAATTAGCCCATAAAATTAAACACTATTAATAAGCAGTAGGATTTCTATTTGGGTAAAGGATGAGTTAAAATTGTAAAGATGATATTCCAGTAAAAACAACTCTGTCTTTTAGAAACAAAGTTAAAATGATTTGAGGTCAGGGTTTGTCATTATATTCACTGCTGTAGCTAAACCCTTGGAGGTACATAACTTGCATTACATATGCTGTGTAGTTTCTCAATTTAATGGTGTCAAGGTACTAAAAAAGAAACCTTCATTAATAGTTAAAATTAACAAAAGTTCTACATTTTGTCTGAATATTAAGGTATGTGGATCCAAGAAAAAAAGTTAAAACGACAATTAATTGATTTCAAATAGTAATGTTAGGGTAACAATCAATAGGGGAAAAACCCCTCAAGAAGTAAGTTATTTTGTGGCTTAAACATAAAATATTAAGTATTTGGTATTAACAAAGAAATATTACTAATAAAATGCATTTCAATTTTTAAAAATATATTTTATTGATTTTTTACAGAGAGGAAGAGAGAGGGATAGAGAGTTAGAAACATCAATCAGCTGCCTCTTGCACACCCCCGACTGGGGATGTGCCCACAACCAAGGTACATGCCCTTGACTGGAATTGAACCTGGAACCTTTCAGTCTACAGGCCAATGCTCTATCTACTGAGCCAAAATGGTTTCGGCTGCATTGTAATTTTTACAAATACAATCAGAGTACTCCAAATCCAATGGGAAAGCATAGGGAGCAGAAGATAGGGAATGAGTAGGCTTCTTTTATGTAGCTGCAAGTTCTCAACACACTGAATCCTTTTCATGGAAAGGTATCACTTTATATAAAATTTACTAGATATGAAAATTTTCTTCAGATTTTTTTCCCTCCTCTGAAGTACACTTCTTTCTAAGAAATCATGACACTTTCCTCATTCCTTCATTCTTGCTTCATTCATGAGATTGGTAATATAACTTCAAACTACTTACTTTTCTGTTTGTGTATGTCAAGCAGTGCTTATTTGATATGCGGTTTTTGAAAATTACATTTGGATATTTTTTGATATACATGTATTTTACTTATTATGCCTAATGATATAATCCAAAACTTTAAAAATCTGTGTTCCTGGAACCAATACTTAATGGCATAAAAAAGAGAAACAGTGTGAGTGGCAGTTGAGCACTGACAGCACAGGAAGGTACCTTTGGGCTATTTGCTAACCAAGACAAAACACATCGTGCAAAATCTGGTAAGACTGGAAATTAGAATTTTACTATGACAGAGTTTAGATTGGGAACTTCTATTTGTTTATTTTTTCGACAATCTCAAATGCTTTTCAATGATGCATTAATAGTTGGGGGAAAGGCTGTTAAATAAATTCATGTTATAGTTTATGAAGACGTTGTTATCAGATTTAGAAAATTAAAGGCAAATCAATCAATCATACTTATGAGTTAAGGAACAAGTAAGGTTTCTTCCTCTGTATAACATTTCCATATAGTTTTAAGAGTTTACCTTCTTTGTTATGTTGTGGAGTGTTAGTTAAGAAGTCTTCTCTGCAAGGTGGTATATCTTATGCTCTGGGCTAAGGTTTTAATTCCATTTTCACATTTTTTACAAAAACATTCACTCAATACTAATATGTGACACACATAATTTTGGTAAATTTGTTTTTACATTTCCTTTTTAAAAATTTCCAAACCTGCGGAAACCGGTTTAGCTCAGTGGAGAGAGCATCGGCCTGGGGACTGAAGGGTCCCTGGTTCAATTGCTGTCAAGGGCATCTATCTTGGTTGCGGGCACATTCCCAGTAGGGGGTGTTCAAGAAACAGCTGATCAATGATTCTCTCTCATTGATGTTTCTAACTCTCTATCCCTCTCTCTTCCTCTCTGTAAAAATAAATAATTAAATAAAAATTTTCCAAACCTAAGATATTTCAATGTTATCTAATTCATGTTATTCATTTAAATATTAATTATTATGGCAGGATTTTCAATAATGTATTCTTAATTATTTATAATTCTATCTGCAAACTAAGCAATTTATGAGTAAAACATAGAATCTGTTCTCTAATATTGATGATCAAATTGAGATGAATTTGCTAAAATATTTTATTTTATCAGCATGTAAAATTTAAATAAGTCTTCCACAAAATTACTTCATCTATTTTATACTACTCAGCATTCATACTTTTCTTACATACTGTTAAAGGCAATTCTTAATGGAATGCTCTACTCCTTATACCAATCCTTTTTCAGAACTACCTAACTTTTACATTAACTCAGTTTCATTTAATTAAGAGACCTACTTCTGAAGGGTAAATCCAGATTTACTTTATGGTGTAATAAAATTATTCAACTAGTATTTGAGAACTATTTTAAATCCTGTTCATTTGAAAAGTTTTTAAAGAAGAAACTACATTGAGTGGCCAGATTATTATGATCTCTGAATGCATAATAATCTGGCCATTCATTGTATATCCTATATAATAAAAGGCTAATATGCAAATTGTCCCCTCGACCTGGAGTTCAACTGGAAGTTTGACCAGAAGGTCAGGCTAGCCGGCCACCCACTTGTGGCCCCTCTCTCTGGCTGGCTGGCTAACCTAATCACCCCAATTGGGGCAAGCTGGCCAGACCCCACCTGTGCACGAATTCATGTACCAGGCGTCTAGTGTTCTGTGTGTGTGTGTGTGTGTGTGTGTGTGTGTGTGTGTGTGTAATAATCTCATAATAATCTCTGAATCATGCATTCAGAGATCATAATAATCTGGCCACTCAGTATATTTACAAGTGTTAAGAGCCATGTGCTATATATAGCACACTATTGGACATATTGTGGTTCCCAGTGTTTAAAATGCAGTCTCTTCATAGTATTATAGATTATATTAAATTTTCCTTTTAATATTTGATTATATCATTAAGGTTTCAGTGATCATACCTTACTAGTTTACTCTTGAAATATCCAAACAATATGCACGTTAGGTATATTCCTTATTATTCATAGAATTATGAGATGGATCCAAATATCCCCAAAAAACAAGTCAAAGGATATTTAGTCTGTTAGGAATAAGAAAATTCATGGGGGCCTGGTGTCCCAGGAGAGCCCTGTGCCCCAGGGGAGACATGTGCCCCAGGAGAGCTGTGTGCCTCGGGGAAGCAGTGGGACACGGGGGGAGGGGCGGTGTGAACCAGAGGAGGAGCGGATTCTATTCGTGTTGGCCTGAGATAGTCACCATAAAACAAGCAGACTGCCAAATGAGAAGCAGATTCTATTCATGTGGTCCTGAGATAGTCACCATAAAACAAGCAGATTGTCAAATGACAGCAGGGAGGGGAAGGAGACCTGGGGGGAGATAAGAGAACAACCGAAGAACTGGTATGCATGAATATAAGTACAACCAATGAACACAGAACTCTGTGGAGAGAGGGCATGAGTGGGAGCTGGGGGGGAGGGCAATGGTAAGCTATGTACACATATAATACCTTAATAAATTTTAAAAAAAATTAAAAATTAAAAAAAAGAAAATTCATAGCTATTATTCTGGATGTCACATCTATAGAAAAATGATACTATTGACATTTTTGAAAAAGAAATGCATAAGCATTTTCACATATAGAATAACGGGCACAGTTGGTTTAAAATTTGAAGTATTCTTTTTCTGACCTTGTCCATATTTACTTCTGGTCATGAGATAAACAACAAAGACATGAGTAAGAATTAACAGGATATATCAAGTCTAAATTTAGTTCCACAATGTCAGAGATTTGTATGGTAACTGCTTACCATTTGTCTGTTTCCACCTTGGGCATTTTGACCTGCTTTAAATTAGTGTTCTCACTCTGTACCTGGTTTACAGGACATGCATTTGCCACCACAATGGGGATATTCTTTTGCTTCTCACCTATGTCTCACATATTTTTTTTTATATTGGTTTGCTTTCTCATTTCAATGGAGACTCATTTCTACTCACCTCTTCAGAGAGGCTCTGTGTGCGCTGTCAGTATTTCAGGACTGGAATGTTTGATGATGTCTTTAATGTACTCAGACAGTGATTAGATTTACCCAGACATGTGTCTGGATTCTAGGGTAGAAAATCAGCTTCTTCTGTGCTCTCCTGTGTTTCTCAATGGTTAGAGGTTCAGTCTATTCACTAAAAAGTGAGGGTTTGATTCCCAATCAATGGCACATACCTGGATTGCAGGCTTGGAGACAGCTGATTGACTTGTCTCTCACATTTCTCTCACTCTCTCCCTCCTTCTCTCCCTCCTGCTTTCTCTAAAAATCAAGGTTGGTCCTTTCCCTCTGGTAATATTTTATTTTCAAATTTGGAAAGTTGACTTGAACTATTTTGTTGATAAATTTTCTCAGATCTTCCACCCACCCCTATTTTTATTTTTGGAACTATTGAGGTTTGGGGGAATTATTTCATGTAAATTGGGTTGATTTTCCATTTCCCCTCTGCTGCTTAAGTTTCTGCTTGAATGAGTGTGCTAAATTGGTTATAGATCTGTTGTTTATTCCACTTTGTGATTTCCAAAGGATTACTAGCCTCCCCTTTCCTCCCACTTCTCTCAATTCAAAAGGGTTTATACTTTTTTTGTAGCTGTATCATCACTTTGCTTTTAGATGTGTGTATTCATTTTAGCACTCAGGAATAAGAAATATATTTTAAAACTTTAAAAAATGGAACTGCTGATCTCCCTAATGTATGGAATTTAATGAACAAGATAAACTGAAGAACAAAATGGAACCAGAAGCATGGATACATGGAACAAACTGGCCGGTGCCAGAGGGGAGGGGTGTGGGTGACTGGATAAAGAAGGTGGAGTGATTAGCTAAAGAATGTTGATGCATATTCCAGGGACATGGACAATAGTTTGGTGAAGGACAAGGGAAGAGGAAGAAAGAGGAGATTGGCAAAGGAGGGGGAAAGGGCGGGGGGACACCTGCAATTATGTCAACACTAAAATATTTTAATAAAATGAAAAATGGAACTGCTGATATTGATATTTAAAATATTTCTTCACATCATGATATTTTAGTTTGATAGTTGGCACTCACATTTATTACACAGGAAAACATTTTTGTTAAAATATACTATTCTTCATATAAATTAAGAAACCATATTTCTAGTATTTCATAATATGGCCCTCAGAAAACAACTAACATCATAAAAAATACCAGTTATTTTTCATTTAATACTTCCTACTAATGCATTTCTGTTTGCCCCTAAAACTTATGTCGTCAAATATGTAGAAATCATATGATGTGGTTAATTATGAAAAAAAACAAAAACAAAGACAGACACAAAAAGTTAAGAACCAGCCAGCCCCCACGCTTGCTGTGCTGGCGAAGAGATCCCGCAGTGTCTCCCTACCCTCAGCCAGCTTGGCCCAGAAATGGGAAGGCTACAACTAGACACCAAGCAGGGCGCCGCTGCTGCCATGTGGAGTTTAAAACTATGGCAAAACCTGCCAGAGACACTGCCACCAGGAATGAGGGAAGCCAGACCTCGCTCCGCCCCGGGGCCCAAGGAATGGGCCAGGGAGCTGATATGGGACCTTCTCCGCGCCTTTGGCGCCTGCCAACAATCATCCCTAGGAGCTGTCGTGGCGTCTCATGGCCTGCGGCCAACTCGGCCCAGTCTCCGCACACACCTTACTGGTGGGGAGCTGTCACTGCGCCTTCCCTTTGCGCCCCGGCGAGTCTTTCTCCTGCCACCGCCAGCAGCCAGCTCCAAAGCTTACGCCACTACCACCATGTGGATTTTAATACTACAGGGGAAATTGGGACACAGGAGCTACTGTCGCTGCCGCACCCACCGCCACCCCCGCAAATGGGAATCCACTGAAATCAGAGCTCACTGCGCCCCGGGCTCAGAGAGAGTGTGGCTGCAGAACTTAGCCTCTGCGTCCACAGCAGCTCTGTTTCCGCATCAAAGGAGACACCATTGAGGGGGAACTCTCTGCCCGCAGCCATCTCAGCCTGCCCACAACCATCCCAGCACACCCGCCGTGCTGGTGAGGAGCCAGCAAGGCACCTTCTATTAGCGGCCCCGGCGAGTCCTCCCTCAGCCGCCGCATGGCCGAGCCAAAGCTCCCGCCACTGCTGCCATGTGAACTTTAAAATTACAGTGGAAATTGAACCACAGGAGCGACTGTCGCTACCGCACCGGCCACCCCACCTGCCACCACCACTGCAAATAAAGGAAATCCACCAAGAACAGAGCTCACTACGCCCTGGGCTCAGAGAGTGGGTGGCCTCAGAACATAGCCTCCGCGTCCACAGCTGCTCCGCTTCTGCACCAAACGAGACACCTTTGAGGGCTGTCTACCTGCCTGCATCCATCTCAGCCCGCCTGCAACCGTCCCAGCCTGCCTGCCATGCTAGCAAGGAACTAGCGCGGCCCCTCCAATACACGACCCCAGCGCCCGAGAGGGGTCGTGTGCCCTGGGTGAGCCATATGTCCCAGGGGGCCATGTGCCCCGGGTGAGCCATGTGTCCCAGGTGATCCGTGTGTCCCAGGGGGCCGTGTGCCCTGGGTGAGCCGTGTGTCCCAGGGGACCCTGTGCCCTGGGTGAGCCGTGTGTTCCAGGGGGCCCTGTACCCTGGGTGAGCTGTGTGTCCCAGGGGAAGCAGTGGGACCCAGGGGGAGGGGCCGTGAGAACCAGAGTAGGAGAGGACTCTATTAGTGTGGTCCTGAGATAGTCACCATAAAACAAGCAGACTGCCAAATGAGGAGAGGATTCTATTCATGTGATCCTGAGATAGTCACCATAAAACAAGCAGATTGTCAAATGACAGCAGGTGGTGGAAGGAGACCTGGGGGGAGATAAGAGAACAACCGAAGGACTGGTATGCATGAATACAACCAATGAACACAGAACTCTGGGGAGGGAGGGCATGAATGGGCGTTGGGGGGGAGGGGCAATGGTAAGATATGTACACATATAATACCTTAATAAAAAAAATTGAAAAAAAAAGTTAAGAACCATATGATTTCACTCATGTGTGGGATATAAAAGTGAAAGTAACAAATGAACAAACCAGAGAAACAAACAAACAAAAGCTCAAAGACACAGACAACAGTTTGGTGGTTACCAGTGTGAAGGGGGTTGGAGGTTAAAGGGTAAAGAGGGTCAAATATATGCTGACAATAAAATGAACTGACTTTGGGTGGTGGGCATACAATGAGCTGTACAGGTCATAGAAATGTAATTTGAAACCTATATAATCTTATTAACCAATGTCACCACAATAAATTTAATAAAAATCAAACATAAAACAAAACTTTAAGAAATTTGTCTTGATAGATCAGCTACCAAATATAACAAATGTAAGAATAAAATATGGAAATACAGATTAGTGCCACCACTATGAAAAACAATATGGAGTTTCTTCAAAAAATTAAAACTGGAAATTCCATTTGATCCAGTGATCCAACTTCTGGGAATATATCCTAAATCCCCAAAACAACAACCAGAAAGAATATATGCACCCTCTATGCTCATAGCAGTGTCATTTACAGTAGCTAAGATCTGGAAACAGCCCAAGTGCCATCAGTAGATGAATGGATAAAAAAGCTGTGGGACATTTACACTATAGAATACTATGGATCTTTACCCTGTAGGACAGCATGGATGGACCTGGAAAATATTATGATAATCTGAGAAAGACACATTTCACATGATCTTACTTATTTGTGGAATCTAATCAACAAAATGAATTGACCAACAAAATAAAACCCAAAGAAGAGAGGCATGGAACAGACTGGAATACCTCGATGTGGATTCTGGAGAATGAGAAGAGATAAACCAAAGAATTTATATGCTTACTAGGAACCTGTTGCAGGAATATTCCTGCAATACTTCCTGCGGGCTTCCCTCCTGCCACAGTCACCTCTTCTGCCCTCCCACCTCTCCCGTTGCAGAGGGCAGGGTGGTACGCGTCCTGCCCATTCTGCCTGCCCCACCAAGCCCACAGCCATGCTCACTGCCACCACCACTGAACGCCTTGCCCCACATGCCCGACCTGCTGCGCCTGCCACTGCAGCCCCCTCCCATTGCCATTGCCTCCATGGCCACGTGGGCCACAGCTGCACACCTCACCCTACCCCGCCCCACACGTGCTGCCAGTGCTTTCCCTCCAGCAGCCACAGCTGTCTTGCTTTCCACTTTGCCTCCCTCTTCCTTCTATGCTGTCTTCAGTCTTCATGGCTCCCTCCCTCCACATATCCAAATTAACCACCATTTCTGTTGGGTTGATATGCATAGTTGCTCTGATTGGCTGGTGGGTATGGCTGGTGGGCATGGCTGTTGGGCACGGCTTGTGTAGTGGAGTGATGGTTAATTTGCATATTACTCCATTATTAGGTTAGATATGCATAGAACATGGACAATAGGGTATTGAAGACATGGCTGGGTGCATGGGGCTGGGAGGAGGGAAAATAAGAGATATCTATAATGCTATCAACAATAAAAAGATAGAGAGATGAAAACAACAACAAACAAAAGAACAAAATGGACAAGAGTATCTTGATAGAAAAAACAAATTTTTTTAAGGACAGAAAGGCACAAATTTGATCACATGGGAGAAAAAGATCCAGAAAGATAATGACTTGTCAAAATTTTCTAGTCTATGTGGTGGCAAAACTCCTATAATAAAAATCATGTAACCCCAGAGTCACATATTCTCAGTTTCTTTTAATTTTTTTTTTTTCTGAGCTTCATACACTTTATATTTAAAAGGAATTAGATATGTAATACACTTTGTGGTTATGTTATGGACAGCATTTTATTTTAGCTTTATAATTATCAGCTAATAGTCACTGACAAATAAATTAAAAACTAATATAGCATTAGTTTAATTAATGTTATTAATCTTTAATAATTCTGATCTATAGCTCAATGTAAATAACTACTGTAACACAAGTTTGAGGATGAGGTAAATTTTTCATGAAAGGGAATTAAAGTAATTGGAATTTTAAAATTGAAATAAAAAGTTAAGTGATGATGTAATTAGACATATCCAAATGCTTGAAGTTTATTTTATTTCAACAAAGAGACCAATATTTCTAAGATGTAACATGGATTGTGGATTAAAGAACCATGTCTAAATAGCCACAATAGTTCTGTTCACATTAAAAATTAAAAAGTACATCTTACTTTCACATTGCTAATCATTTTGAAAACATACTTAATATTATTTTCCTCATAAGTAAAAAAAAAAAAAATAACCATAAAGTACTTTATATAATTACAAGATTTAGGAAAGGTAAGTAATTTGATCATTTACATAAGTACAAATCATCAGGGACTGGACTAAAACACAAAAAATCTGATTTATGATATATTCCAGTTGTATTTGGAGCAATGTTTTTAAAAATTATATAGAAAATAAAAGTGTAATATAATTGTGATTAAATAAAAAATGTAATTTTAATCATAAATTAAGTGATGAAGCCCTTTCTTTCTACTATCATGATTATATATGTTATTAAACATGACTAGACATTGTTCACATTATAAAAGGCAATGATTTTTAAAGAGTTTGTATTTTTTCTCCCTCAGGAGGCTGTATTTCAAACATGAATGTTGAATTAATCTATTCCAGTAATTCCCGCATTTGTGAAAACTTCTCTTGCTGCTGATTATTCAAATGTAAGCACATTTTGAGATTGTAATTTTTTTTGTCTCATGACCCTCAAATAAAAAAATATCTAGCATTGCAATGTGTTTTTTTAATAAAAGAAAATAGAGTACATTTTGTAATCAAAAACAATACAGAGATGCAAGTATCTAAAAAGTCCTTGGTGAAAAGTTTGCCTCATCAATCATAAATAAGCAAGACTTTCACACTTCTAATGTCTATTTTAGGAAGGCACCATTTTATGATGAGTTATAGTGGTAATTATATGATAATTGTATTTCTCTGTGAACCTGAATAAATGATTACTGGTAGAGCCTAAACTTGCCATCAGCAATGACTTCTAACTTTATCACTAACCAAAGGAGAGATGAATAAAAGTCTATATTTCAAACTTGTACATAGGCTGTCTGGTATTGATTTTGCCTCACAGAGAACTGCTCCTTTTTCCAAATCTTCTAGTAGATCCATAAAAATTTAGAAAATGAAAGTATGTCCTCTTTGGATAAATGTCTATTCAGGTCATTTGCCCATTTTTCTTTTCATTAGCATTGGTTTTTGTTTGTTTTTTGTTGTTGAGTTGTGTAAGTTCTTCATAAGTTTTGGATATTAACCCTTATTAGATACATAATTGACAAATATGCTCTCCCATTCAGTGGTTTGCTTTTTATTTTGCTGATGGTTTCTTTTGTTGTGCAAATATTTTTTAATTTGATGTAATCCTATGTGTTTATTTTGTTTTCCATGCCTGATAAGATATATCAGGAAAAAATATTACTATAAGAAATGTCTGAGATGGTTTTGAGTTTAACATTTAAGTCCTTATTTGATTTTATTCTTGTGTATGGTGTAAGAAAATTTCATTTTTTGCATTATCTTTCCCAACACCATTTATTGATCACATGGTCTTAAACTCCTTGTATGTTTTTTGCCTCTTTTGTCAAATATTAATTGAACATAAAGATGTGGGATTATTTCTGGGCTCTCTATTCTATTCAATTGATCTCTATATCTATTTTTATGCTAGTACCATGCTGTTTGGTTATTATGTCCTTTTAGAATAATTTGATATCAAGAAGCATGCTTCTTCCCACTTTGTTACTCTTTCTCAAGATAGCTGTGGCTGTTTGGGGGGTCTTTGTTAATTCCATATAAATATTTGGAATATTTGTTCTAGTTCTGTGCAATATACCATTGTTATCTTGATTGCTTTGGGCAGTATGGACACTCTAATGGTGTTAAATCTTCCTATCCATGAACATAGTATAAGCTTCCACTTATTTCTATCTTTTAAAAATTGTTTTCTTTCAGTGTTTTATAAATTTTTGAGTACAAGTCTTTAAATCCTTGATTAAGTTTATTACTAGGTATTTTATTTATTTATTGTTATGCAATTGTAAATGATATTATTTTCTTAGCTCCTCTTCTGATGTTATTGAAGTATAAAAATGTAAGTAATTTATGGATGTTTATTTTGTATCTTGCTACTTTACTGAAATTATTTATCAGTTTTGTTTATTTGTTTGTTTTTTGGGGGGTATCTTTAGGATTCTCTCTCTGTAATATCACCTCATCTGCAAATAATGGCAGTGTTATTTCTTCTTTTCCAATTTGGATACATTTTATTTATTCTTCTAGTCTAATTATCGTGGCTAGGTCTAGTACTATGTTAAATAAGAGTGGTGAAAGCATACTTTCATGTCTTATTTCCAGTCTTAGGGGAAACACTTGTAGTTTTTGCCTGTTTTGTATGATGTTGAATGTAGATTTTTCATATATGGCCTTTATTACATTGAGATATATTCTCTCTATATATACTTTGCTGAGAGTTTTTTTTTTTTTTTTTATCATTAACTAGAGGCCAGGTGCATGAAATTCATGCATGGATCGAGGGGGTCCCTCAGTCTAGTCTATACCTACTTCAATCGAGGACCCCTCAGGGATGTCAGGCCTAAACTGGTGGTTAGACACCCATCTCATTATCTGGGACCTCTGGCTCCTAACCACTCACCTGCCTTCCTGCCTGATTGCCTCTAACCCATCTGCCTGCCTTCCTGATCTGCCCTAACCTCTCTTCCTGCCTACCTTATCACCCCTAACTGCCTCTGCCTGCCTGTCTGCCTGTTCACCTCAAACTGCCCTCCCTTGCTGGCCTGATCTCACCCCTAACTGCTCTCCTCTGCACGCCAATATGGTTCTGATTGGTCAATTTCTATATCAGTCAGCACCTCTGGGCCTATCAATGGGGCCTGAACTGAAAGGCAGGGCTGATCAGCACCCCCAGTGGAGGCCTGGAGAGAAATGGAGGTGTGGCTGCTGGCCAGACTGGGAGAGAAAGAGAGAGGCAAGTGCTGATCAACAGCTGCTACAGAGGCAACATATCAGTCCTTGCTTCTCTCTTTAGGCCTCTCTCTGGCCCTGATTTGCAATCTCCTCAGCAATCAGTGCTGGGGCACTGTGCCTGCAGTGGAAGCAGTCACCATGGGTTGCTAGGGCAGCTCAGTGCTGACTGTAGGACTGCTTTCCGGTTGGTGAAGCCTTCATGGTTACCAGGGTTTTTATATATTAGGATTTGTGTTGGATTTTTTCACACATTTTCTCTGTATCTATTTGATATAATCATTTGGTATTTATCTTTCATTTTGTTTATGTGGCTTACCATGTTTATTGATTTGCAGGTATTGTTCTAACCTTGCATTACTGGAATATTGGTGTATAATTTTCTTTCTCTGTGATGTCTTTATCTGTTTTTGGAATTTGGATAATGCTGGCCTTGTAAAATGAGGTTGAGAATCTTCCCTCCTCTTAATTTTTTTTGGAATAGTTTGAGAAGAATATATGTTAATTCTTCTTTAAGTGTTTGGTAAAATTTACCTGTGAAGTGATGAGGACTTTCTGTTATAAGTTGTTTTGTTTTGTTGTTTGTTCATTTTTTAATTACTACTTCAATTTCAATAGTTGTAATTTATCTATTCAGATTTTCAGAATCTGCCTCATTTAGTTTTGGAAGATTGTATGTTTCTAGGAATTTATTCATTTGGTCCAGATTGTCCAATTTGTTGGTATATAGTAATTTGTAGTATTTTCTTATAATCCTTGGTATTTCTGTGGTATCATTTATTACTTCTTTTTCATTTCTAATTTACTTATTTGGGTTCTCTCTTATTTCTTGATGAATCTAGTTAAACGTTTGTCAATGTTGTTTAACTTTTCAATGAATAAGCTCTTGGTTTTATTGACCTTTTACATTGTGTTTCGATACTCCATTTTATTTATTTGTGCTCTGATCTTTTTTTTTCCCCTACTCACTTTTTAGCTTTGCATTTTGTTATTTTTCTTGCTCTTTTAAGTGTAAAGTTAGATTTTTTAATTTGAGATTTTCATTGCTTTTTTTTAGTAGGCCTGTGATGCTATAAATTTCCCCATTAGGAATGCTTCAGCTGTGCCCTAAAGACTTTTGGTTATTATGTTCATATTTTCATTTGTTTCAAGGTATCTTTTGACTTCTCCCTTAATCTAATTGTTAACCCATTTATTGTTTAGTTACATCTTATTTAGTCTCTGTGTCTTTGTTTTTCAGTTTTTTCATAACCATTATGCTCAGAGAAGATGTTTAATATTATTTTAATCTTCTTAAATGCTTTGAGACTTTTTTGTGTCATAATATGGTTTATCCTGAAAAATGTTCCATGTTTGATGAAATAAGTGTGTATTTTCTGCTTAAGGTTAAAATGCTGTAAACATATCAATTAAATAATAATATCTTATCTGTCATATAAGATTGCTGATTTTTATCAAATTTTTCTCTAGAAGATTTATCCATTGATGCCAAGAAGGATATTAAAATCCCCAGATATGACTGCATTACTGTGAATCACTCCCTTTATGACATGAAGATTTGCTTTCTATATTTATTTTTTATTTTAAATATATTTTATTGATTTTTTACAGAGAGGAAGAGAGAGGGATAGAGAGTTAGAAACATCGATGAGAGAGAATCATCGATCAGCTGCCTCTTGTACACCCCCTACTGGGAATGTGCCTGCAACCAATGTACATGCCCTTGACTGGAATCAAACCCGGGACCTTTCAGTAGGCAGGCCGACGCTCTATCCACTGAGCCAAACCGGTTTCAGCTGCTTTCTATATTTAAATGCTCCTATATTGTATGCATAAATATTTATAAAAATTATATACTTTTTTAAAGAATACATTTTTATTGATTTCAAAGAGGAAAGGAGAGGGAGAGAGAAAGAGAGAGAGAGAGAAACATCAATGATGAGAGAGAATCATTGACCAGCTGCATTCTGCATGCCCCTACTGGGTATAAAGCCCAAAACCTGGGATGGTGCACTTGAAAAGAATCAAATCCAGGACCCTTCAGTGCTCAGGCCAACGCTCTTTCCACTGAACCAAACCAACTAGTGCAAGAATGATATATTCTGGTTGATTTGCTTCCTTTATCATCATTTAGTGTCTATCTGAATCTTACTTTAGCCTTTGTTTTAAAGTCTGTTTTCTCAGATATAAGTATTACTTTCACAGCTTTTATTAATTTATTTTTGTTTTGTTTTCATTTACATGGAATATATTTTTCCATAAGTTTACTTTAGTCTATGTGTATCTTTTATTCTAGGTAGTTATCCTATATAACTTTTGATTAGAGTATTTAAGTCATTTACATTTAAAGTAATTATTGATAGTTGCATCTTCATTGCCATTTTATTCTTTATAATTATGTCCCTTTTTGTTTTTCCTTTCTTCCTCTTAAAGAAGACCCTTTAACATTTCTTGCAATACTGATTTAGTGGTAATGAACTCCTTTAACTTTTTTTTTGGTCTGGTAAGCTCTTTATTACTCCTATAATTTCAAATATGTCCTTGCTGAGTGAAGTAGTCTTGGTTGTAGCTCCTAGCTTTTCATCACTTTTAATATTTCATTCTAATCTCCTCTAGTTTGAGATGTTTTTGTTGAGAAATCACCTGATAGTCTTATGTGAATTCTCTTGTAGGTAATTGTCTTTCTCTTGCTGCTTTTAGGATTCTCTCTTTGTCTTTAACCTCTTGCATTTTTATTATGATATGACTTGGTGTGGTTCTCTTTGGGTTCATCTGGTCTGGTAGTCTCTGTATTTCCTGGACTGGGGTGTCTTATTCTATCACCAGGGTGGGAAGTTTTCAGCCATTATTTCTTCATATCAGTTCTCCATCCCTTGCTCTCTCCTCCTTCTGGTACCACCCTATGATGCAGAAGTTGCTACACTTCATGTTGTATCAAAAGTTTCTTAAACTGTCCTGATTTTTCTAATTTTTTTTCTTTTTGCTGCTCTGATTGGGTGTTTCCTGTGACCTTATCTTCCATATCTCTGATTTTATATTTTGCTTCTGACAACCTACTGTTTACTTTTTCTAATGTAGTCTTCAACTATTTTATATAAATATGCTTTGAAAGTCATAAATTACTCTAAAACACAAAGCATTAATAGCAATAATAATGCAATTTAACAAGTATATCAATGTTTTTGTCATTGTATATTTTGTTTTGTTTTGTATGTTTTTTTTTAGTTCTTTAAAAATAATACAGGTAAAATAAATCCAGATATTAAAATATAATAAGTATAATGGTAGCCCTACTTATGCAGCAGAGACAGAAGCCCTAGAGTTTGGCATTAGTAAATGTTTGCTGAATATAGAATACAAGAAAAAGCATCCCTACCAAATCTTAACCAATTTTCAAGTTTTCACTAAATATACTTATCTAACTTTCCTTTCTGGAATTTTCATAAATGTTCTCTCAAAATTATGTCATTTGAAGTTTGGAAATAGAGTTAACATTATGCTTTGAATACTAGAGGAGAAGTTAATAAATAGCAACAATAGAAAAGTCACAGAAATGTATAAATAAACCATTTGATGAAGATTATGTGCTGTGTATCTTATTGTAGCCTATGAAAACTTTGCTAAGTCCTTTCCACAGTAATCAGTGTTTTTGTCTGATGTAGGTATTGCCCCCATTCTGGTTTCAGAATTTGTCCTTGACAACTCTGTGTCATTGTTTTGTTGGGAAGTGATCCCAGGAAACAGGAGTAGAGGGATTGAGTACAGAAAAAATATAATAGACTATTGGGATATATTCCTAGAAGTGGGATTACTGGGTCAAATGGGAGTTCCATTTTTAGTTTTTTGAGGAAACTCCATTCTGTTCTCCACAGTGGCTGCACCAGTCTGCATTCCCACCAGCAGTGCATAAGGGTTCCTTTTTCTCCTCATCCTAGCCAACACTTGTCATTTATTGATTTGTTGATTATAGACATTCTGACAGGTGTGAGGTGGTACCGTATTGTTGTTTTGATTTGTATCTATCTGATGATTAGTGACTTTGAGCAGGTTTTCCTATGTCTCTTGGCCTACCTTCTGTCTTCTTTCGAAAAGTATATATTTAGATCAGTTGCCCATTTTTTGATTGGGTTCTTTATCTTCTTTTTGTTAAGTTGTATGAGTTCTCTGTCTATTTTGGAGAATAAACCCTTATCATTGATATCATTTTCAAATATGTTCTCCCATGTAGTGGGCTTTCTTGTTGTTTTATTAATGATTTTAAAGCTTTTTATTTTGATGTAGACCTATTTGTTTATTTTCTCTTTAGCTTCCATTGCCCTAGGGGCAGTATCAGTGAAAAAGTTCTTTGGGCATATGTCTGAGATTTTGCTGCCTATGGATTCCTCTAGTATTTTCATGGTTTTCCATCTTATGTTTAAGTCCTTTATCCATTTTGAGTTTATTTTTGTGTATGGTATAAGTTGGTGATCTAGCTTCATTTTTTTTTCATGTATATGTCCAATTTCCCAACACCATTTATTGAAGAGACTGTCTTGACTCCATTGTAATATTTGTCAAATATTAATTGAGCATAGTGATTTGGGTCAATTTCTAGGTTCTCTATTCTATTCCATTGATCTATATGTCTGTTCTTGTGCCAGTACTAGGCTGTTTTGAGAACAGTGGCTTTGTAATACAGCTTGATATCTGGCATTGAGATCCCACCTACTTTGTTCTTCTTTCTCAAGATTGCTGCGGTATCATTGCTTATATGTACACACAAGGAACTGTTTGACATTGAAACAGGGATTCAGAACTGTTGGACATTGAAGTTGGAACTCAAACATTTTTTGTTATTATATGTTTATTTCTAGTCTGCAGAGGCAAGAGTTTCTGAAGGAAATAAATGGGGAAAATATATACAGAGGCAAAGAAGCATTGAACAGACTGTCAAACTACCACGGGAAGTCAGGGGAGGTTGGGCAGGGGGGCTGTAAGAGATCAACCGAAGGACTTGTACACATGCATATAAGCATGACCAATGGATACAAGACACTGGTGGGGCGGGGGCAGGTGATGGCATGTACTAGGGGGTAGGGGAGGCCGGGGGGAGGTCAGTGGAGGAAAAAGGAGACATATGTACTACTATTTGTAATACTTCAAACAATTAAAAAAAAGAATGCAGTGTAAAACAAACATATTATATCTGATAGACAAACAACTCAAAGCCTGGTCTCACTGAGTAAGACACTAACATATTGTAAATGCAGGTGTGTATACTAATATATGTCTGTATTTGTGTGAAATTAACAGATTAAAAACCTACTCTGCTAAAAAAAGAAAAATATAAGAGGGAAAGCCATTGTTTTAGAATGCTTTTTAAAAATAATATATTTTTATTAATGTTAGAGAGAGAGGAAGGGAGAGAGATAGAAACATTAATGAAAAACATCAACATTGATCAGTGCCTCCTGTACACCTCCAACTGGGGATTGAGCCCACAATTGGGACATGCATCCTAGCCATTAATTGAACCAGAGATCTCTTGGTGCAGGGGTCGACTCTCAACCATTGAGTCATACCATCCAGGCTACTTTAGAGTTCTTCACTATTATTGTATAAAAAGCTATTCTCAGAAAAAAAGAAAAAGTGGATTGATTTAAGGAAGTGGCCAGAGAAGGAGGAGGATAGGGCCAGGTTTGAGAGTGTCCTCCTTCAGAGCTTTTGGAGAAGCAATGTTGAATACAGCTTAGAATTTTCTATCCAAACGATGAAACAGATTTTCTATTCAATGGCAATAGTTGGCCTACAGCAAAGCTAACTGCCCTGCACCTTCAGGTTGTACTTGTTGGAATGTCAGATGAATTAGTTTATGTACCCTAGGGATTTGAATCAGAAAAGCTCTAGGACAATTCAGCTCCCAGGATGAGAGAGGTGCTATCATGCTGCACTTGTGAATTACTACTACAATTGCAGAAATAAAAAAAGGTGCAATGTGTTGTGAGGCAGAATACAAGGCATTGTGACACAAAGGATGCATTATGATGAGAAAATCACAGATACCCTGGTTTCTAAAGGGTGTTATGCCTGTTTTATCAATTTTGTAACCTAGCAAAGAATTTGACAATACATGAAAACTGTTGTTTTCCAAGCTCTACTCCCTATGCTTCTTTCAGATTAAGATTTCTATAACAGAATTCTGGTTACCTGCTAAGAGACCTTCCATGTGTTTTCTTTAAAACAAGATAAAAGTTATTCTTCTCAGACTGACATTCAACTTACTTGAAAATGTGATTTATATACTTTCCCAACTTTTTTTCTGGTTCCTCCTTAGTTACCTACTTTCCTTCTTCTTTACTTTTTCTATGCATTTCAGAAGGCTCAATTAAAGTATATGTTCTATTACATTGAGTTAATGCCTATATGTGTTAGAGAAGTAAAGATATTAAGAATAGTGCATCTTGATTTTTTTTAAAAAATCAATTTTGGTATATAATTTATGGTGGGTAAGTGATGATTTCTGCCATGTTAATAAATAAAGAGAGAAAACACAAATTATCTTCTGATGTATTGTCTTATCCTCTTAATAGACTCATCAGCTTTCCCAAAAATTTCCATAAATTTATAATTTAGGCAATGCTTGTGGGCTTGTTATTTTTATTTAAATGAAATTCCAACATGCTTCTTGCTAAGTTATTTCTAATTGAAAAACTTTAATATTATGTAAAATTTGCAAAATAGCATGATTCAGTAATGTTTCCAATATATGTTGTTACAAAACATATGTTTAATGAAATAATGAGTTTTTTAGATGTAAATTGGAAAGCCAATATTTGCTATAGTCTGTTTAGATTAACCTCATGGTGTATTTTAATCTCATTAATAAATAGAATTCAAAAAAAAACCTTCATCCTGCACAAGTATATAAAAACTTCAGAGTGCTCCATCTGCTGACAGATTATTGCATACCATATTACCTTGGATTAAGAGAACAACATTCAACAGGAGGAAGGCATAATGGGTGAAGGAATATGAGTCTCATTGGTTCTAGCATAAATCATATCATCCTGGTTTAGCGTAAACCAAGCCAATCCATAGTTATTGACTTAGAATGAAATAAACTTCTAATAAAGAAGATCTGGAAGAATGGAAGGAGGTGGCTAGTGTCAACTGAGGTACTAAGACCCTAATGTAGCCTCCTAGCCTTCCTTTTTTTAAGTTTATCCAGAAAAAACAACCTGAATAGTGGAGGTTGTGTTCAAAGATGGATGATTTTATTATATGCATCAAATGGATCCTGAAAGAGCAATGGGTGGGATTTTATAGTTTCCCAAACTTCTCTCATGATGAGAATCACCTGGTGGAGTTGTTAAACTACAGCTTCCTGAATCCCAACTGAGAAGTGCTAAACTAGAATTTTTGGGAACATGTAGGTAACATTGTATACCACTAGCTAGTTAAGTATACAATGTTACCTATATGGAATTCAGGAATCTGTATTTTAACAACTCCACCAGGTGATTCTCATTGAGGGAGAAGTTTGGGAAACACTGTATAGATAATGTATTTTTTCCATGCGGATCCCACCCGAGACACTTCTCCCAGCTGTCAAAAGGGTTATGTGTTTAGGGTACACAGTGGAGTTCACCTCCTGGCATTTCCCATCACAGCTTCACTCAAGTTAAATGCTCTCCCGGGTGACAGCCTGAACTCAGTAATTGGTCACCCCTCTCACTCCCTTGAAGCAGAGTGTTAACTTCCTTCAGGCAAATCACTGTCTCAGAAACTGTTTTCCAGGAACACAAACTGAGACAAAAGCTCTCTGCAAAATACTTGAAGTACATATTTATACTTGGTATATATTCACCTCAGAGTTAAGAATAATTCTCTGTCTCCTATACAAACACTTAAAATGATCTATACAAATCTTCATGATTAGACTTGGCTAAACTCTAAACAATAAAATTCTCCCCTAATAGTTATAGCTTTGTTTCACAAGTGAGGGCCTGAATATTTCATTGTTTTCTATATTTGTATACATAAATATGCTTTTATCTGCCTTACCTGTTTAGCCCATTTATACTTGTCCATTAAATATCATCTCCAGTTTCACCTACATTAAAAGCTTTCCCTACTATTCATTATGACTTAGGTATATCATATGTAGTGAAAAAGTATTGTGAATACTTCTGGAATAGTATGTTAAACATTACAGTACTAACAGGTATCATTGTCATCTTAGTGTGATATAAGTTCTAAGGCTAGAAACCAAATCAGAGAGGGGAAAAAGAGTAATAAATGCCTGTGGGCTCTGTAATTAACCTGACTTTATTGTAAGGAATAAGAGACTTCATAGTATAAGTCTAATTCACATAAAATAAATCTGTGCTTCCAGGTCCTAGCTAATTGCCTCTCAAACAAATGATTATTTTGTTGAAAAGGTAAATGACAAATGATTGGTTTATTAAAGAAAGGGTAGACTAAAAACAAATAAAAGGTGAACTATTTCCAATTATGTTAATATTTTCATAGCATTAATATATTTATAACAAACTAATTTTCATATTGACTTTTGGATTAAATGTTATTATTGCCCTTTATCAGCTGAGAAAAAAAATGAGTTTCAGAGATTCAAGTAATTTTCCAAATGTTACAGATATTACACAATATACTTAAGTCCTTAATATACTTATCTTTTAATTCTAATTATTTTATATATGTAGGTAGAAAAAATTGATAGAGCTCTAGAAAGATGGGATGGATGGATAGATGATAGATGATAGATAGATAGATAGATAGATGTAATTTTTAAAAGAACAGTGAGTTTAGGGGACTATGCAGAGTGAGAGATTGGAGTGGCATGGGTATTGGTCATAGCAGAAGAAATAGAAAGAATGAGTTGACTCCAAGTGGCATTTTGAAGTAAGACTCACTCAGTCAGCCAGGTCAATTGGCTAATTAGCTATCAGGAGTAAAAGCTATACACTAATCAATGACAATAGCACCCTTTTAGCCAGGGAGAACTAGACAATGTGGGGTTTAATTAACAGATCTATGAGAATCAACAAGATCTGGAGTTGGTAAGAGGGGAAATACAAAATAACTTTTAGAATGCTAATGCTGACTTTAAGGCCATTTCAGGATCATTCAATGAGAGTTTAGGAAATGAGTTCTGGGAGATGATGAGAGAAATGACATTGACATTTAACATTCATATTAATGCTAAACATTATTAAATGTGTTTTGGAAGTTTTAGTGACCATAAGGTATTGTGTTGGCTTCAAATAAAAAAGCTCTCAGTGGAATTAAAGGAAAGCCAGTGGAGTCAGGGTTGTGATTGCGGACTTTTTCATTTGAAATAATAACAGACAATACACAGTGCATCAATATTGACGTCAAAATCTCAGAATCCATGAGTGAATTTGGGTATAAACACTTTATAACCTAACAAAAGAGTGAAATAGGTAGTTTCTATAATCTATGGCCTGTTGGCATTTTCTAGAACCATGTTTCATCTGACCTGGATAAAAATTATTATGATGTTGGAATTGCAAAATATAAAGCACAACCAGCTTTCCAAAGAAGAAAAAATATATATATACTGGCCACAAACTAAATAAGGAAACCTTGCATTTTTCTTTTTCCTTTTTGCTTCCCCATAAATCTGTATTCTAGTACTATTAAAACACAGAATTAGGATATTCTGCTTCCCTTTTTGAAAAATTACTTTATTAAAGTTCACTGCAGCCTTGTGATTCACTTTAGCATTATGTGGAACAATGCTATTGATGTAGCTTCTTTCATTCAGCTGACACATGCATCCTCTACACACAAACTATCCACAGGAAGAGAATAAAATGTGTCAGTTCTCCCGTGTGTGTGTGTGTGTGTGTGTGTGTGTGTGTGTGTGTGTGTGTAGCCATATGACAGGTTTCCCGAGGGAGGAAAAAACACAAAAACTTCTTTCCCACAAAAAATAACTGTTTAAAAGTAACAACTTGAGAATAAAAATTGTGGGAGCTGTTGTGTGTGTGTGTGTGTGTATTGTTTCTTTTATTTTTTTCAGTAAGAAACAGCAATTTCTATCATATAGTCGTATGAAATTATATTCCTTAATAAGTTTGACTCCAGATTGCCCAGAGCAATTCCAAATATGACGCCAACAGCAGTATCCAGTCATGATCATGGACCAGTGGTAGACACCCACAGCCACATCAGGCAACCGTCTCTACTACTACTGAGCTTTGTCCTTTGGGCCAGAGTGCTTTATGGGAATCATAACTGACTCTTCTGATTACATTTTTACTGGGTTATATTTTAGTCAATACATTACTGTTCTCTCTACATTCTCAGGGATAGGCAGATTTATATTTTTTGAGATAGTATTGCTTATACTGTTCGGTTTTAATCAGACCTGCATCTTCCACTTATCAGCCCCCAAACCTTGGACTTGTATTAACACTTATCAGTCAAAATTTCCCTACTAATAAAATTGTAATTATAAATCGTCTGCATCATAGGAAAATAGCTTTATTAAATTTTAAATGAAAGTGTATAACAATACAAATTACTATACAAAAGTTTTAAAATGTAGGTTTTCTTGAATTAAAAAAAATTAAGACATCCATGGACTTAAAATGACATTGGCATATTGCCAGTGTGAAAGAAGTTCTGTGGATGATAGATTATGTTAAAATAATGAAAGTGTATTTGCCAAAGGAATATAAATCATTTTTAAACACTTAACTATAATTAATTTCTTTAAGCTTTTTAAAACAATATCTAACTTCATTTACACTGCTTCATTGTTTTGCCTAACTCATTATAATAATTTTGCTGCACAAATAAACATTAATTGAAGATTCCTATGAAAATATTCAATAATCTCTTGAATAATGACTTATTAAGGAATTTTTTGTGTCTATAGCTTTGTTGATGGAAAATGTAATTATCTTGCTTAAATAGCATTTCATACACAAGACCTCATTTTTCTTCTGATCATTAGGCTTTCTTTAATTAAAATATTGTTTTCATTAAATTAAATAATTGTGCTTCTAAACATTTTGTGTATGTGACATACTTAATCAAGGAGAAGAATTGTACCCAGAAAAATATAGGATATTGAAAAAAGAGACAGAGGAAGATATAAACAAGTGGGAGAATCATGGATTGGTAGAATAACATCATTAAAATGTCCGTACTACTCTAAGAGCCTAGATAGTTTCCTAAAACGTGTAAAGGAAAATGATCAGAAAACAAAGGAAGCCAAAGAGAAAGATACCTAGGTTGGTTTTATTACCTCCCTTGTATTCTCAGAAAGCAAGCCAGGTGTCTTCTAGAACTTAGATATCCCATTGACCCAAATAGTCTTGACCTGGAACACCTTTTTGCTTCTTCTGATAATTGCTTTACTTCAAAGCATCAATTAATGTTCAAACACATCATGGCAATCTTTGCACTTATTTCATTTCCATAGATGTTCTTTCATGTTCTTAATGGGTTTTATGTAAAGAGGGTGATTTATTTGCCCAGTGGTAGGCTTTGGTTTTTATTTTTCATTTCCCCACAGGCCATGGTGCTTTGTCAGACATGAGAAGTTGTAAACTGATTTGCTGGTCACATTTCTTCTGGTTCCTTCTCTATTGGCCACAATTTTTCAATTTCTCTAGCTGGCTATGGAGATTATCAACATGGTTTTTAAGCATCACTGTGTCAGTCACACAGAATCTTTTGTTATGATGCCTTGTTATCAGGAAATGTTTTGGTTTTTCTCTTTGTTTTCCTTGCTGTGATAACTAATTGCTCATCAACGTTTGCATGTTATTTATTTGTGCTTCAGAAGTTTCAGCTGTTTCCAGTAACTGCTCCTGATCAATTGTGTACATCTGCTGAGGAGAATCCTGTATTGGATGACATCTCCCCACCACTTTTTAGTAGGTTATCCTGTAACACTTCAGCTGCTCCTGGAAACAAGGCTGACTCCTGGCCTTCTTGAGGAGCCACACCTGGGCAGGACCCAGCCCCACTTTCTCAAGTGGCCAGATGGGTTTCCTGACACCTCCTGCATCACACAGAGGTTATTAGTTCTGCCCAGATGGCCTCTCACAACTCAGCGCAGCCCAGGATTGGCTATTTTGTGGTTCAAAGAAAACACAAATAGGCAATTTGGTTAAAAGAAAAAATAAAATCATAGTTTTGTTTTGTTCCTTGCCATGTTTGGGAATGAAACTGAGAGCCCTAAACTCTGGGCGTAGCACACTAGCTTTGGTAAGACATGCTGTAAAATAGTAGTTTTATACAAGATGCAGTGTGGATTTGTAACATTCTGTTTCTCTTTGATTAGGGTTCATGTGATAGGATATTTTTCAACATGAAGTCTTAAAAATTTATATATATATTTTAAAAATCCCTGTATAATTTAAGCCAAAATCATGGATTCCCAAAGACATTGATATATTGTAGAGTACAACAATCTACAGTTTCTCTTTTTTAAAAAAATATATTTTATTGATATTTTACAGAGAGGAAGGTAGAGAGATAGAGAGCTAGAAACGTCAATGAGAGAGAAACATCAACCAGCTGCCTCTTGCACACCCCCTACTGGGGATGTGCCCACAACCAAGGTACATGCCCTTGACCAGAATCGAACCTTTCAGTCTGTAGACTGACACTCTACCGCTGAGCCAAACCGGTTTCGGCTAGTGTTAATTTTTGTTGTTGTTTGTTTTGTTGTTTAATCTTTATTGTGGAGAGTATTACAGATGTCCCTGTTAGGGTTTCAGATAGGTTTGAGTTGAGGGTTAGGATTAGAGAAAGGGCTAAAAAAGAGTTCATTTAGATGCTTTGTGTTTTTAAAAAGAAATAATTCAAGTTTACCTGAAGTATTAAGTAATATAAATACACATTATTTTCCTGAGTGGCACATATGTATTTGAGGGCCTACTATGGGCCAGACAAAATTCTAGTTAATGAAGGTCAGCAATAAACAGAAAATCAAAAGCAAAATCTGTACTCATAGAATTCCCATCCTGTTGAATTTATTGGTGATAGAAAATTAACACACACACACACACACACACACACACACACACACACACGTACACTATGCCAAGTAGCAATAAATTGCATAAAAAAGGAGACAGTTCTGTCTGATTGCTTAAAGTACACATTCTGGAAACACGTCTTAGAATAAACATAATACTTTCTTTTGTATTTTTTTAATCTTCTACAAATGTCCCTACTAATGAAAATGCAATGGAAATCATATTGGCTAGTACTTAGTTTAATTAAATTTAATTTTATTGGTCAACCAATAGAACATATTTTCATTTTAGATCTAATGCACCATGGGAAATATCTCTGCATGAAAAAACATATGTAATATCAATTTTAAATAAATATTATTATATTTTCTCATTTGTGTATATGAATAATGTCATGATTATGAAATACCACAAATCTCAAGGCATCTTTTTATAGCTTCTTTCTCTTAATTTATTGGGGGTAAAATTGGCATATAAAATTATATAGGTTTCAAAAGTATAATTCTATGACACATCATCTGTTTATTTCATCCTGGGTTTAGCACACAACGTCAAACCTCCTCCCATCACCATGTATTTGACCCTGTTTACCCTTTACTAACTCCCTCTACCTTCTTTTCCCTCTGGTAGCCATTGTAGTACTGTCTATGTTTATGAGTCTTTTTTTTCTTATCTTATTTGCTCAATTGTTGCTTTCAGTTTTATAGCCCACATATGAGTGAAATTATATGGTTCTTGACTTTTTCTGTTTGACTTACTTTGTTTAGAATGATATTCTCAAGATCCATCTATGTTGTCACAAATGGCAGTAATTTTCTAATTTCTTATGGCTGAGTATCTACCACATCTTCTTTATCCAATCATTTATCAAAGGACACTGGCTATTTTCATGTCTTGGCCACCCTGAATAAATGCTGCAAGAAACATAGAGGTGAATTTATCTTAATAAATAAATGTTTTAAAATTATTTAGATAATCAGAAGAGGTATTGCTGGGTCATATGCTAACTTTATTCTTAATTATTTTGAGGAAACTCCGCTGTTTTCCATCGTTGTTGCAACAATTTACATTCCCACTAGCAGTGAATAAGGCTTCCTTTTTCTCTACAACATTTCTACCCTTTGTTATTACTTGTCTTGTTGATAATCCTAACAGGTGTGAATTGGTATCTCATTTTAGTTTTGATTTGATTTCCCAAATAAGCTAGTGAATCTTTTAAAAGTGTCTAATGTTACACTTAAATATTTAAACTTTTGAATGTAAAAAATTATTTAATTGGTATAAACCATTATATTTAAAATAGATAATTTTCTAATTGACATCAAATAAAATCTAGAAGGAAGCAATTACATGGAATATATTAAGTGTTTGCTATTAAAAGAAAACAACAATGGACTGAAGTTCACATTGTATACTTTTACTTTTGTTGGTGTTCTGTTCCCAAATAACAAATTACTCCATGTCTAGTGGCTTAAAACAACACACATTTATTATCTCATATTTTTTTAAAATATTTTTATTGATATTTTACAGAGAGGAAGGGAGAAAGATAGAGAGCTAGAAATGTTGATGAGAGAGAAACATCGACCAGCTGCCTCTTGCACACCCCGCAGCCAAGGTACATGCCCTTGACCAGAATCGAACCTGGGACCTTTCAGTCCACAGACCGACACTCTACCACTGAGCCAAACCGGTTTTGGCTATTATCTCATATGTTGATGTGGCACGATCCCAAGCACAGTTTAGCTAAGTTCTCTGATTAGTGTCTCAAAGGCTGCAATCGTGATCTGAGGTGCAGGTCCTCTTCCAAGCCCACTGGCGTCATTTTAAAAATGAATCCAAACTTCGATAAAGAGAAACTTTCTTTATAAAGAGTATTGCAATTGGGAGAATGCTCCAAACTTAGGGTTTACAAAAATAAAAAGCAAACAGGAAAAGGTGGGGTTTTTGTTGTTGGTTTGTTTGTTTTAATATAGAGGATGGCAAGTAGGCCTAGAAAATCTTTGAGTGGAAGCAAGATTGGTAGTGGAGTGAGCTGGTGGCAACACAGGATGCTACAATTAGACACGTTCTAGTAGTAGATTCATTCTTGGAGTGAGCTGTTAATGGGGGGACATTCTCATCCTTAATGCTTGCCTAATATTGAGGCTGAATCAAAGTTTAAAGGCTTGAGAGATAGGAGAGAAGCCTAACTAAAGTTTGGCCAAGTCAAGTCAGTGAATAATTTAAGGATAATTATAAGCATGTTGTCAGCCCCCGCCCTTCATGTTTAAAACAAACAAAATATCTTCTCTAGCACTATTAGGGATGAAATGAGAATCATTGTAAATTAAGATTTGAAAAATGTTTATCAGGGTTGAACTTGTCTTTATATTCTTGTTGAGCTTTAAGAACTAAAACTAATTATCGAAGATTGAATAAATGAATAAGATCAAAATGTGAGTTTTGATGAGAACCAGTTGAGAATATTTGAGGACATTGGATTTGAAGAGTCTTTAGACGGTATTAAAAAGATAATAGAGGGGAATCTAAGGAACTTTCTGGTTTTCATTCTAAATATTTTTGATGATGGCATGAATATCATAGATGTTTCAGGAACATCCAATATAATAAAAGCCTAATATGCTAAGTGCTCAGTCCTCCACTTGGCCATTCAACCAATCAAAGTGTAATATGCTAATGATATGCTAAGGCAACTCAACTGCTTACTATGATGTGCATTTATCACCAGGGGGCAGATGCTTTGACCAGTAGGTTATCTTGCTGCTGGGGTCTGGCTGATCCAGACTGAGTGAGATGGGCCGGACATGCCCTGGAGCCCTCCCATAGTCCCTCCCTAGATAGCCAACCTTCTGCATCCCTCCCTGGCCCCTATCATGCACCAGGGGGATCCCTCAGCCTGGTCTGCACCCTCTCACAATCCAGGTTGAGGGACGCTCCCACCCCAAGTGCACAAATTTAATGCACTGGGCCTCTAGCATGTATAATAATCACTCTGACCACTGTACATGTCTCCATAGGAACCCACAATTATGTCCTGTGCCATATATTTTAGAGAACTACTCACTGGAATTCCTCTGGTAATAATGTTAGTAGATTCAGTAGTACCGTATCATTCATTGTCCAGCCTATTTCCCAGAGCTGCAGTCACAAAAGTTATCCATACATGAACTGCTGTGGTAGTCTAGTCTTGTAGGTTTAGTCTCAATCTCTTAGACTCTTGTTCTGGAGTTTCTTGAGAACTTAGTGAAAAGAGCAGGGCATGTCCTACTTATGGAATTAGGATTTTATACTGGTATATAACCTACACAGCATGTGTCAGATAATTCCATGCACTGGTATTTCAATGATGAAACAAAAAAATTTGATGTTTTAGATTGTCAAGTGCCTTCAATCAGAGGAAATAAGATAGTTAAGACAAAAAATAATAATATAAAATAAAATAAGAAAAGAAAAGATAGGAAAAGGCTGATTTGATTAGTTAGATAGCAGGGTCCAGGCAAGTTAGGAAGATACCTGTAGGTATAGTTGCCACAAATAATGTCTCAATAGGGGCTATGCAACTTTCATGAGAATATTTGTCCAAAGGTTTGTATATATTGAACTTTATATGAGCTCTTTGGTTGACACATTGTCTGTCTCAGTTGGAAATGAAAGAATCCATTGATTTTTCTTTGCAGGACAGACAGTTCAAAATGTACCAGGTATAAGTTTCCCCAGGGTCATCTGGGTCTATCAGATACATATAAAAGGCAAGGAATATGTACTCTTGCTTCCTATAATAACAGTGTAGGTATTGGCAGTAAATTAGTTGTAATTATATATACTTAGTTCCATGAAAAGACCCTGGATTATATTAAGGTGAAAGAATAGACTTCTCTTTTGAAAAGTATTGAGGCATATTCCTTTTGAATCTACAGGAAAAATATAAAGACACCCAGTGTTAATACAAATGATTAAATTGGAGACAGGTTTAGAAATTTGGGGAAAACTGAGGTTTCCATAGTAAAGGGGTGGTCTCTAACCAGCAATAAAAATAGTATTATAAGATTGTGCCTTTATATTGAGGATAGGGAAGAAGTATATGACAAAAGAAAATAAAAGGGAATTCTAGGGTATCTTATTCTGATATCTTGGGTTGAAAATTATTACTTCAAAAAGTTATCTGCTTGTCCCAAGGTTCTGGAGAAAATTTCTTCCTCACGGCTTTGTATGTTTCTTGGGCCACTCCAGAGGGAATCTTTGTTTCAATTGTGGTGAACTTCCATTCACACTAGCTGGATCCCTTTGAATATGGCACTAGTACGAGTGGTAAGGCAGAAGATATAAGGGTTAAAGATTAATTTTCAAGTGATATTGCCTTTAGAAAACTAAGTGTCCAATTCCTTGATTGTAGGAGTGATTTGGATGGAAGGCACTGTTGATGATAAGTGGGGATATAAACAATTGTTTTTTGTAATATTTTAGAATGAGTGGTTAAATAGAATCTTTGAGAACTGAAGAAAAATAGGAAGTATCAGGAGCCAGTTACTAATTTCTATGTGGCCAATGGGTATAACCAAGAAGGAGAGGAATGGGAGGCAATCAGAGCAGAAATTGAGTTCTTCTGTCTACTTAGCAAACTTTAATTTTAATAGTCCATTAACTGGTGATGATAAGGGCAACATAATTTGTGAGATAAAGGAAGAATTTCATGACTATCTTGGATGACTTTTCCAGTGAATTGGGCCCCTCTATTTTTGACTGATTTCCTTAGGACAGAAATCTAACAAAAATCTAGGTAGGCCATCCAATGTGTTGGCTTCCATTATTACCAGAAAGGAGAGAGACTAAATAAAAGTTGTCAAGCTAGAACTGAGAAAGGCATGTAAAGGGTGACATGATTTATAACTAAAGTGTCAAGTGGAGGCTAGTAATAGTACATAAACTTTTTAAATGTTCCTAAAAGATAGTGTTTGTAAACTAAGACAATTATTTACTGATCTTGGACTAAACCTAAATGGGTAGGCATAAACACATAGCACAAGAATCAAGTCCTGTGACTAATATTATTTTATTAGAGAATGAAATCTCTAGCCACTAAGAAAATAAATAAATAAATAAAAAGCTATGAGAGGCCAGATATTAACTAACTTTGAATTCCAGAAGGTGGAAATTGAGCTTTACAACCCAGCAAACACAATAATAGTTTGAACCCTATACTAATAATTTATAACAGTACAATAATGTGTTTAAAAATTGTTATTTTTAAAAATGCATCCAATTGCCGAAACCCGTTTGGCTCAGTGGTAGAGCGTCGGTCTGCGGACTGAAAGGTCCCGGGTTCGATTCCGGTCAAGGGCATGTACATTGGCTGCGGGCACATCCCCAGTGGGTGGTGTGCAAGAGGCAGCTGGTTGATGTTTCTCTCTCATTGACATTTCTAGCTCTCTATCTCTTTCCCTTCCTCTCTGTAAAATATCAATAAAATATATTAAAAAAAATAAAAATAAAAATGCATCCAATAAATTAGTCACTGACTATGTAAGTTCTCCATGATATAAATTAAGTTTCTTCATATTATTTCCACATATAACTGGATATGGGCTGATCTTAGAAACAATTATGAAGTGGCAAAATTATCTTTGGACCACTCACTATCTGATTATCTTCTTACTTTTTCACAAAACTTTGTAAAAAGTAATTGATTTTATAAAAATGTTACAGTGGTTTGTTATCTGAATTCTCAATTCATGTATAAGAATAGTAATATTCTATTACATTATTTTATAATGTGGAATATAAAAACAAGTACAACTTAATTATTCACACATTCAAATTGGCAACATATTCTGCACATCTTATATCAGGTAATTCCATGCACTGGTATTTCAATGATGAAACAAAAATAATCCTTAGTTTGATATTTTAAACCAATATGGAAAATTATAGTTCTAGAATTTAAAAGCTTTTCTAGGTGTGAAATAAAATTAAGGGTGCTTTTTAAAAAAATGTCATTAAATTTTTTTCAGGTGATAGAATTCATTTAAAAATGTAGGCAACCTTTTAAAACATCCATTTTTATATGCATTTAAATGTTAAGGTTTTAATGCACCATAGAAACCAGAGGTATTGTGTTGACAACTGGTATGATCTGGTAGACTTTATGTCCTAACCATATGAGGGCTGTTTGAGGAGGAGGAAAATGTTATTCCAATTTGCTTCAAATAGCAATTTTCCTTAGGCTAGCATGTTAAATTCTAAAGATGAGAATCATTTCTCAGCATGCCCAACCACGAAAAATATTGTACAACTTCATTTGGAATATTATTTGAACTTGCAGACTTTTGGAATGAAAAAAAATGACTATAGCTTTCTGTTGGAAAAACAGCATCATATCTGGAATTCCTGACAAATAAAAGCAATACATCTTTTTGCAGTCCAAGCTTATTGAACTCTGATTTGTTCAAACCTAATATAGTAATCTTCAAGAAAGGTAGGTTTTTTGTTTGTTTGTTTGTTGTTGTTTTTCTTGATATCCCCAAGAGTTACAGATCACTACTCAATCTACTCATGGCCAATAAAACATAATGGAAAGTCTAATAGGAAAGTTCAGGAATAGCCCTTGCCAGACTCTAAGAGAGACAGATGCTGCAGAAATCTTCACTGGCACCATTCCTTTCCCTTCATCTTTGCCTTGTAACTGATAAGTTATCTTGAATTGCATTAGCTATCTTGAGATTATGAACTGAAAACCTTAATGATTAGAAAGTCAATAGTTATGTATGGTCTAGTTGGAATTAGAAAAGAACCTAGCTTCTTGGTAATATTATGAAGCTATAAACTAACCCTAATACAAGGAGACTTCAGACCTTTTATTAAGCAAACTGGAGGTATGGTGCATGAAATTCGTACATGGGGATGGGTATCCCTCAGCCTGATCTGCACCATCTCCAATTTGGGACCCCTCAGGAGATGTCTGTCTGCTGGTTAAGGCCTGATCCCCCAGGGGCTAAACCTGCAGTTGGACATCCCTTTCACAATCTGGGACCATTGGCTCCTAATCACTTGCCTGCCTGCCTGCCTGCCTGATTGTCCTTAATCACTTCTGGCTGCCAGCCTGATTGACACCTAACTGCCACCCTGCTGGCCTGATAACCCCCAACTGCCCTCCCCTGCTGCAAACCATCTCCTCCGCTGGGACCCGCCTCCTCTGCACAAGGCATCGGAGACTACAGGGGCAGCCTCCTCTCTGCAGCCCTCTGAACAGCCTTGGGACCCCCAGGCCTCACTGCACAGAGTGGCCACTGGGCCCTGCCTCTGCTGTGTGCACAGCCATCTTGTGGCAGCCATTTTGTGATGATGCCATGCATGAGGGCATGAGAACCACCTAGACTTATATTAGTATAAATAATAAATATCTGCACCAGTTATGCCTCTGTTATTTAGGCATGTACTGCTTGCAGCTGAATGTATTTTACCATTGCAAAACTGCAAGGAAAACTGGAAAGAAGTCACAACTGATAGACAGATAAAAGGCTTTAACCCATGGAGGTGTTACTACTGAACAGCAGTTAGATTCTGGGAAAGCTGCTGGAATCTAGGTGCACAGAGTGAATCAGAATGAAACATGCATTTGGGAGACTGAGTATATCATACAGGATATCAAATGCTGAATCAAACTTCAGTTTGCAAGAAACCCAACATTGAAATGTTGTTTTTATAGCACTGAGAAATTATAAAAACAAATTTTACTTGTGAATTTATAATCCTGATTTCCAGTAACTGAAGTCATTGAATAATTTTGCTAATTCATAGTAAATTTGGGAGCTTTACATGAAAATTATTGCAGTTCTGTCTCTTTAGTGACCTATTAAATGAATAAGTATTCACATCTCTCTAGGATTCATTTCCATCCTACAAGGTCATATGTGGATTTCCATGAGTCCTACAACATTGCATACATACATGCCAATTAGTGTTTGTATGTGTTTCTCCTTAGACTCTATTTGGATTTAAATCATCTTAAAATGTGTGGCAGGTTTTCCCCTGCCCCTGTGGTATTAGCTACTTTTAATCTCTCTTCCTGAGAAACATCTAGTTGTTCAGAAAATTCTAAATTGTCCTCCTGTGAATTTTAAAGGTCCTTTTCCCTTCCTTTTAGCTATTTATGTATATCTTTCTGAAGGTCTACATGTACATAGTTTTCCCCATACTTCTTTTATTTTTCAATCCCTCCATCTCTCCCCATCACCACCCTGCCCCGCCCAGTTTTTAAAAGTACTTCTTAAAAACTGATTCTAGCAATTGAAATATTATATGTCTGTCACAGTTTTGTTCTGCTAACAAATTTCAGAAAATTTATTATAGGGTTCAAAAGCAAATAGTTTTTCTTTATTGATTAAGGTATTACATACGTGTCCTTATCCCCCCCCTCCATTGCTCCCCACCCTTCCCCCCACTCATGCCCTCACCTCCTGGTATCTGTGTCCATTGGTTAGGCTTATATGCATGCATACAAGTCCTTTGGTTGATCTCTCCCTCTTACCCCACCCTCCCCTACCTTCCCTCTGAGGTTTGACTGTCTGATCTATGCTTCTCTGTCTCTGGATTTTCTTTTGTTCATCAGTTTATTTTGTTCATAGACTCCACATATGAGTGAGGTCATGTGATACTTATGTTTTTCTAACTGTCTTATTTCACTTAGCATAATATTCTCCAGGTCCCTCCATTCTGTTGCAAATGTTAGAGCTCCTTCTTCTTCTTCTTCTTTTTTATTTAACAGCTTCATAGTATCCCACTGCATAAATGTACCACAGCTATGGACACTTGGATTGTTTCCAAATTCTAGCTATTATAAATTGCACTGCTCTGAACATAAGGGTGCATATATTCTTTCTGATTGGTGTTTCTTATTACTTAGGATATATTCCTAGAAGTGGGTCAAATGAGAGTTCCATTTTACATTTTTTGAGAGAACTCCATACACTTTCCTGCACCAGCCTGCATTCCCACCAGCAGTGCACAAGGGTTCCTTTTTCTCCACACCCACGCCAACACTTGTCAGTTTATTGATTTATTAATGGTAGTCATTCTGACAGGTCTGAGGTAATACCTCATTGTCATTTTAAATTGCATCTCTCTGATTAGTGACTTTGATCATTTTTAAATATATTTTATTTTTTGTTATTTTATTTTATTATTTTTAAATACATCTTTATTGTTCATATTATTACAAATGTTCCTCTTCCCCCCCCCCTCCATTACTCCCCTCCACCAAGTTTCCATCCCACCCTCTGCCCTTTCCCCATCCCCCATGGTCCTTATCCATAGGTGCAGTTTATGTTCAGTCTCTGCCGCCCCCCATCCCCATTTCCCCAAGAATCATCAGTCCACTCCCCTTCCATACCTTTGATTCTATTATATTCACCAGTTGATATTGTTCATCATGATTTTTACTTCCCTTGGTTTTTAGGTTCACTTGTTGATAGTTACGTATTTGTTGTTCATAATTTTTATCTTATTTTCTTCCTGTTTCTAAAGAACCCCTTTTAGCAATCCATATAATTCTGGCTTGGCGGTGATGAAATCCTTTAGCTTTAATTTATTTGTGCAGCTCTTTATCTGGCCTTCGATTCTGAGTGATAGCTTTGCTGGGTAGAGTATTTTTGGCTGCTGGTTCTTGCTAGTCATCACCTTGAATATTCCTTGCCATTCCTGTCTGGACTGCATGGTTTCTGTTGAGAAATCAGCTGACAGTCGTATGGGTGCTCCTTTATAGGTAACTACCTGCTTTTGTCTTGCTGCTTTTAATATTCTCTCTTTGTCTTTTGCTCTTGGAATTTTAATTATGATGTGTCTTGGAGTGGTCCTCTTTGGATTCCTTTTTTTTTGGGATTCTGTGTGCTTCCTGGACTTGTAAGTCTATTTCTTTCCCCAGGTGGGGGAAGTTTTCTGTCACTATTTCTTTCAATATGTTTTCAGTATCTTGCTCTCTGTCATCTTCTGGGATGCCCATAATTCTGATGTTGGTTCACTTGAAGTTGTCCCAGAGGTTTCTGACACTATCTTCAACTTTCTGGATTCTCTTGTCTTCTTGCTTCTACAGAGGAGTGTCCTCTGGCTCTTTGTGTTCCAAATCTTTGACTTGATTCTTGCAATCTCCCATTCTGTTTTTAGGACTCTGTATAATATTTTTTTTTATTTCGGAGAATGTATTCTTTATTTCTAGTTGATCCTTTATCATTTCTTGTTGTTCCTTTATTATTTCTAATTGATTCCTTTTCATATCTTCATAGGTCTTCTTTTTTTTATCAGCCTTTTCTAGGAGATTCTTGAACAACCTTAGAAGCATGGTTTTGAGCTCTATATCCAGTCGCTTTTCGTTCTCCATTTCCTTCGTTTGTGATCTGTTCCCTTGTCTCGGCATTTCGCTGCTTCCTTGAGTTGGTAGGTTGGGAGGATCAGCTGTGTCTGCCTGGAGACAGCCTATTCCACTAGACTTGGAAACGTGCAAAAGCCTCTGTGTTCAGCTTGGATGGGGTGGAGTTTCAGGGTGGAGCCTATAGCCTTGGTTTCTGGTTAGCCCCACCCTCTGAGGTTCCCAAGTCTCAGTGTATCTCTGTGTCCTTTGGTATTTGCTGCAAGCACCTCTGAGAGAAAGGCGCCCTAGAGTTTCCCCCATTACCAGACAGTCTAGTCTCTCCCTCAACGAGCCCGAAACTGGGGTTCAGTGCAGTTGGAAGTGGGGTTAAGAGCAGTCCAGAGCTTATGTCTCCTTCCTGCTGGGCAATCCCACAGCCCAACCAACCATCTGTCCTCTGCGTGAAATGTGCTTGACTCGGGGGCTCTGCCTTTCACAGCTCCCCTGAGCTTCGGCCTTACAGCCCAGATTCCCTTTGTATGAGTCTGGGGCCCAAGGGTCTTGCCCAGGGCTGAGGTTCAGTGCAGTCGGAGTTGGGGTTCAGCCAACAGTCTGGAGCTTTTATCTCCTTCCCGCTAGGGAACACCCTCCAGGCACTCAGCCGCCCCTCCTCTCTGGCTCTGTCCTCTCCCCATGCGTGCACCCTGTCTCTCTGTACCTTAGGCTTTTACAGCTCCTCTGATTGTCCTTCTGCTTTTCTCTTTCCTTCTAGTTGTAGAATTTCCAGTCAGTTAAATTTTCTGTAGTTCTGGATAATGTCCACTTTATATTTTAGTTGTATTTTTTGAAATTGTTGAGTGAGGCTGCAGCTGGGCGTTTACTTCTGCCACCATTTTGGGTTTTTTTTTCCCCTGACTTTGATCATTTTTTCATAAGCCTCTTGGCCTTCTCTATGTTCACTTTGGAGAAGTATCTAGTAAGCTCCTTTTCCCATCTTTAACTGGATTGTTTGTCTTCATTTTGTTAAGTTGTATGACTTTCTTGCATTTTTTTAATATTAAACCTTTATCTGATGTATCATTGCCAAATATGGTCTCCAATAAAATAGACTCACTTTTTTTTTTGTTTTGTTTTTGATGGTTTCTTTTCCAGTACAGAAGCTTTTTATTTTGATATAGTCTCATTTTTTTTTTTATTTTCTCCTTGGTTTCCTTTGCCCTAGTACATTGGTTGGCAAACTCATTAGTCAACAGAGCCAAATATCAATAGTACAACGATCAAAATTTCTTTTGAGAGCCAATTTTTTAAAACTTCTAACACTACTTATTCAAAATAGACTCACCAAGGCCATGGTATTTTGTGGAAGAGCCACACTCAAGTGGACAAAGTGCCACATTTGGCTCATGAGCCACAGTTTGCCAACCACTGCTCTAGAAAATGAATCTGTAAACATATTGCTATGAGAGATGTCTGAGATTTTTTTTCCTATGGCTTCTTCTAAGATTTTTTATGGTTTCATGACTTATATTTAGTTCTTTTATCCATTTTGAGTTTATTCTTGTGTATGGTGTAAATTTGTGGTGGTCTAGTTTCTCTCTCTTTCTTTCTTTCTTTCTTTCTTTCTTTCTTTCTTTCTTTCTTTCTTCCTTCCTTTCTTTCTTTCTTTCTTTCTTTCTTTCTTTCTTTCTTTCTTTCTTTGTTTCTTTCTTTCTTTCTTTCTTTGTTTCTTGGTTTCTTTCTTGGTTTCTTTCTTTCTTTCTTTCTTTCTTTCTTTCTTTCTTTCTTTCTTTCTTTCTTTCTGTTTTACAGGTATCTCTCCAATTTTCCCACTACCATTTATTGAAAAGACTATCTTGACTCCATTGTCAAATATTGTGCTCTTGCCTCCTTTGTCAAATATTATGTGAACATAATGGCTCAAGTCATTATCTGGGTTCTATTCTGTTCCTTTAAGTTGCTGTAAAGGATAACGCTAGTGGCCAAAACCGGTTTGGCTCAGTGGTAGAGCGTCAGTCTGTGGACTGAAAGGTCCCAGGTTCGATTCCGGGCAAGGGCATGTACCTTGGTTGCGGGCACATCCCCAGTGGGGGGTGTGCAGAAGGCAGCTGGTCGATGTTTCTCATTGACGTTTCTAGCTCTCTTTCTCCCTTCCTCTCTGTAAAATATCAATAAAATATATATATTTTTAAAGCATAATGCTAGCGAGGATGGGGGTTGGGTACTTTGCAGGCAGAATTGTCCAGCTTGGTGGACAATTTTAAAAAGTACCTAGACTCTAAAGGCAAAGGTCAGAGAGAAGCCAGACTGTGTACTGAAGATCAAGAAGTATGTGTAAAAGACAACAATACAGTGGTTGCCAGAAAATGTGGGAGTAGTAGGTAGAAGAGGGAAATGGAAGTCAAATATATGGTAACAGAAAGATATAACGTTTGGTAGAGAACACATAATGCAATATAGAGATGATGTATGATAGAATTAATTTTAAACCTAAAGTCTGTGTAATTTTATTAGCTGGTGTCACTCCATAAATACAATGATATTTTTTAAAGAAGTGTGTCTAGCCCAGGGGTGGGCAAACTTTTTGACTCGAGGGCCACAATGGGTTCTTAAACTGGACCGGAGGGCCGGAACAAAAGCAGCCTGACCATGCTGGCACTCTCATCTTGGGCTGCTGGTGAAGGAGCGGAGGGGAGAGCAAGAGAACCCTCCGCTCTTTTGGCTCCACAGGCGGGATAGAACAGCCGAACAAGCCGGATCCGGCCCGTGGGCCATAGTTTGCCCATGGCTGGTCTAGCCCCTCAGAAAGTAGGCATTCATTATATGAGCTCATCTAGCGAAGAGTTTGAAGTAATAAGGACAGAGCAGTCAGCAAGAAGAAGGAGTACTTCCCTCTTCTCTTCCAACATCAGCCCAATGACTGCAGCTTTCCCGAAAACTAGGCCATAGTTTTTGGAAGGCAAAAAAAAAAAAAAAAAAAAAAAAATCAATCTTGAAGTTATGCTGAGCCATACACCATTATTTTTATAGGAACTATTGCCTTAAAATTAACATTAAAAAGAATCTACTCCCTGCCCTACATTTCCCTTTTCTTTTCCGGTTGACTGGGAATCGCAGTAACTGGTTCCAGTGCCTTGGATGCAGGGATAAAGGCACATGTTGAAGATGGCAAAAGCAAGCTGCCACTAGCCTTGGAATCCCCTTCCACGTTTGGATGATTATGTGATAGGGGAAAAAAAAAGGGTTTTGTATTTTTGGCCATTGTTTTCTGGGAGTTCCTTGCTGCAGTAGCTTATTCACTCTCCCAACTAACTACCTCCCAGCTGTCACCACATGTCATTCCAAGGACATGGCTGAACATATTGGGATCCTAAGGAAATGACAGCTACCTACATAGCAAGCAAAGTGGAGGTTTAAGACATGCAGTTTAAAAACGTGCATAAGTTTAAAGAACTCAATAATTCCTAACTGGCCTACTATACTTGCGTGTCTCTTCATGGTGTGAGAATCCTTGCGTTGTGACCCAGCTTGTCTGTGGAACACTTATTCTCATCTATTAGGCAGAAGCATAGCAGTTGAGACATGTACATAAAAGAAACATTTTATAAGATTTGATAATAATACAATAACCTGAGGGCAACATACTGCATCATTGTCTGGGTATTGCCCCCCCCCCCCTTCCCCAATCATTGGTAACTTTAGCAGGGAGATATTGCTGATTAAAAAGCAATACAGAACAAAACAAAATAGTGTCATTTTGTCACCCCTCAGAAATTCTTATCTTTTTTCTTTCTCCACATAATGGTGATTCTTAACTATTTTCAATAATAAAAGTGTACAAAGTCATAGAGATTTTAAACTGAAAGGTGTTTCGTAGAAATTTTAATTTTTTTATATTATCTGATACATTAAAAATATGAAGGAAATGCAATCTCCCATAGATGAATTTTTCTCCTTCCTTTGGGAAAACACTGTGATTATTCCACTGATGGAAGTGATGTGAGTAATAGTTGTATCATTGTTGTTTTATAAAAAATATATGCAGTGTGGAAACATGAATAAGGAGCTTCTTTTATGCTGTTGTTGAGCTATTACGGATATTCCCTCTGCCCCCTGCCTTTCCTCACCTCCGCCCCGCCCTGCTCCCCCTCCCTGGCCTTCACCACACTGTGTCCATGGACGATGCTCTATGTTCTTTGGGCTAATCACTTCACCTTTTTTTTTTTTAAATCTACTCCCTCCCCACACTCCCTTTTCCTCTGATATTTTTAAGTCTGTTCCATGGATCCATGCTTTTGGTTCTATTTTGTTTGTCAGTTTATTTTGTTCATTAAATTCCCTATACTAGTGAGATTGTATGGTATTTGTCTTTCTCTGGTTGAATTATTTTGCTTAGCACAATAACCTCCAGGTCCATCCATACTGTTGCCAAGGGTAAGAGATCCTTCATTTTGCAGCTGCATAGTATTCCATGGTATAAATGTATCCACTCATCGACTGATGGGCATTTGGGCTGTTTCCAGATCATAGTTATTGGAAATTATGCTGCTATAAACACAGGGGTGGCATATATTTCTGATTGGTGTTTTGGGATTCTTACAACATGTTTCCAGAAGTGGATTGCTGGGTCAAAAGGCAGATCCATTTTTTAATTTTTTGAGGAAACTCTGTACTGTTTATCATAGTATCTGCACCAGTCTGCATTTCTACTAACAGTGAACTAGGATTCCTTTTCTCCACATCCTTGCCAGCACTCATTTGTTGATCTATTGATGGTAGCCATTCTGGTAGGTGCGAGGTAATGTGGTTTAAATATCTTTGTGATTTAAATAGCCATTTATCTGATGATTAGTGACATTGAGCATTTTTTTCCACATGTCTATTGGCCACCTGTATATCCTGTTTAAAGTTTCTATTAAGGAACTTTTTTTTTATAGCAACTTATATATTTTCCTTACACTCTATCAAGTGTCAACACACAGAGAAAACAAATTTTCATGCAATAGTCATTTCTTAAGTAATCCAACAATATATCATTAATAGAATCATGGTAACACAAATTCCAAGATAATTATAATTTGAATTAATTAAATTTATTTATTTTTATGCATGAGTAAATTAAAGAAAACGCTACCCCATAATTTATATTGCTTTAAATGATAATGATCAAACAATTGTTTTCTTTGCATAGATGGCATCTTAATACATTCATATCTACCTAAAATTTTTAAAAATGTACTTAGTAACTTAAGAAAATTTTTAATTAAATATTTGAATTAGGGCCAACTGAAGGGTCAATAGGGAGAAAAGGGGGACATACATAACACTTTCAACAATAAAGATTAAATAAGTAAATACTTGAACTATACTTTTTGTGGATTTTTAAATTTTATTTTTATCAAGTTACAAACATTCAGAAAGAACATAGACAGCCAACAAAGTACAAGAAACAAAGTACATCAGAACTCCCAAAATACTGTCTTTGCAGATTAGAATCATATCAAATTCAATGAGATGGAAGCAGAGGATCATCTCAGTTAAGGTAATTTTTAGTTATTAAGAATGATTTGTTTCGAATCTATTTTTTCATATATACATTTTTTTCTATGAAAATGGAGCTCAAATTTCATGTGTCTCATTTAGAAATTAATATATTTGACTAATACAATACTTTAATAAGATAATTTTAAAAATAGAAATATTTTTAAATATATTAGATATTTACTGACATATAATGTTTAACATTCATTGATATCTATCTGATGTTTGAAATATTTATTTGTGGACTTTATCTTCTATAATCCCCCCCTTTAGTTAATAGCAACAACACAACAGCAATATTGATAATAAGACTAACTGGTTCTTGTGGAGGGGGCATGACCGGGAGAGGTCAATGGGGGGAAAATGAGACGTATGTAATACTTTAAACAATAAAGAATTAAAAAATAAAACTAAAATAATCTCAATGAACAAGATATACTGGAAAAAGAAGAAGAAGAAGAAGAAGAAGAAGAAGAAGAAGAAGAAGAAGGAGGAGGAGGAGGAGGAGGAGGAGGAGGAGGAGAAGAAGAAGAAGAAGAAGAAGAAGAAGAAGAAGAAGAAGAAGAAGAAGAAGAAGAAGAAGAAGAGTGAACCTCTCACAGCTAGTTATGAAATCTCCTCATTATCTGCCAAGTGGCTGCTCCTTGGATTATCCATTTACTGATTTTTCGTTATGGGTAGTTAATTATTAAATTAAACCACTCATGCTTGTAGTTATTATCAACATTTTTTTTTATTTTCTTTCTTTTTTTTTAATTACCAATCCATCTTAAAACTGGTCCTGTAACTTTTCTTATCATTCTATTTAAATCTTCTTACTAAGTTGAACTGTAAACATTCTAATGTCACATGGAATGTGTTTCATTTACTAGTATTCTTTGCCATGTGGGATAATTTATAATCCCTGCCTTCTTAAAATTATATATTCTGATCCCCCTTGCATATTAAACATTTATTCATTTTATTGTTTTATTTTTTTAAATATATATTTTATTGATTTTTTACAGAGAGGAAAGGAGAGGGATAGAGAGTTAGAAACATCGATGAGAGAGAATCATCAATCAGCTGCCTCTTGCACACACCCGACTGGGGATGTGCCCACAACCCAGGTACATGCCCTTGACCGGAATCGAACCCAGGACCTTTCAGTCCACAGGCTGATGCTCTATCCACTGAGCCAAACTGGTTTTGACCATTTATATTTTATACTTCACCATCTCCTCCTCATTTTCTGCTTCTTCCTCCTCTCTTCACCCTCCTCCACTCCTTCCCCTTCTCTTCCTCCTCCTCATGCATTGGCCCCTCTTTATGCATTATTGCTCACCCTTCTATTTAATTACTCCATAGTATGTTATATTTGGCTTTTTGTTTCTCACTACTGATTTCATTTAAGGATATCTATCATCATATTTTCTGCTATTTATTACCTTAGATTTTTATTTCCAGAACAACATTTTTATAGAGAGATTTATAAATATTATTAATATATATTCAAGTCTCTATTGCATTTATACTTTGATTGAAAGGCACTTTGGGCTTAACATATCTCAAATGGAATGTCTCATCTTGCTCCATCCTTTTCTAAACCAATATTTTCTCTTTTAATGAGACAATCTTGACTTTGTCACAGAACCTTAAAATTCAATGATTCTTTTATTTTTTTCTCATGCTTACAAACCAATTAATCACAAAAAACTCAGCTGATTTTACACTCTATATGTCTGAAAAAAACTCAATATCTCCATCTCTATTAGTACAGTTGTAATTCAAGTTTCCACTATTATTTTTGTGGGGTTCTGTGTCCAATGCACAAATTGCCTTCTGTTGCCAATCATCTCTCAAGCTTATCTTCCAACATTGCTTTGTAATGAAAATGATATCCTCTCTTATTTTAGAAAACTAATAGATTATATCAATAAGGATGGAAATATCAATCCTTTATTTGCTTTCTGTTGATCTTCCTAATCATCCTTACCTTACACTGTTGGTAAGGATGCAACATTGTGAAGCTTGGGATTTCTTACACATAACATAATCTTTATTTCTTCTTCTTTACATGCTTTCCCTTTCAAAAACCTCTTGGCCTGGATAAATATTACTCATAGTTTTAATATTAAGTGCATGTGTTCTTTCTTATAGAAAAAATTCTATAAGCTGAAGTCCTACCTCCAACATCATAGCGATGTACTAGAATTAATTAAATAGATCTCCTTGGTATTCTTTTATGAAATCATCTAATCTAAGGCAATGTCAGTTTTCACTGTTTTTGTTTTTAATTTTTAAATCAGGTTCCATTCATTTATTTTTCTTACTTTATTGCACTGCCTTGGTCCGCCAGTACAATACTGAATAATGGTGGTGAGAATGAACATCTGTGCCTTTTTCCTGACCTAAGGACAGAATATTTAGTCTATCACCACTAAATCTGATGTTGACTCTAGCTTTTAGATATTTTTGTATGTTACATTTTCACATTTCTAATCCCAGCTTATTGAGAATTTTATTGTAATTTAATATTGGATTTTGTCAAATATTTTCTTCGGCCATTAAGATGATTCTCAAGTTTTTGTTCTCTGTTTTATTGACGGAGAATATTATATTAATTGACTTTCTTATGTTGAACCAACCTTGAATTCCAGGGATAAATTCCACTTAGTCATGGTTTAAGAAGTTCACAGTTCTCTTCCACTTTCAGTCAGAGAATGGTAGCTGACACATTTCCACCCATTTTACTCCTGGTAGCATGTGGTCTTATACATATTCACAGGTCCTGCACCATTAGGAATATGTCATTTTAATATTGTTGTCTTTAACTCTTTATCCTTATCTCTTGTTAAGTTTATGAGTGATCAACATATTTATCTTTTCTTTTAATGTTTCTTATTGATTTTAGAGAGAGAGGAAGGGAGAGAGAACACAATGGAATACTACTCAGTGATAAGAAAGGATGAAATACTGATGTTTGCATGGATGGACCTTGAGAATATTATGCTAAGTGAAATAAATCAGTCAGAAAAAGCTAAAAACCATATGATTTCATTCATATGTGGGGTGTAAAACTGAAACTTGTAAACACAAATAACAGTGCTGTGATTGCCATAGGGAAAGGGGGTTGGAGAAGAAAAGGTAAGATAACAGGAGATTTGACTCTGGGTGGTGGGCACACAGTGCAATATACATATCTTGTAACATAGAAACCCACACCTGAAACCTATTTGATCATGTCGACCAATGTCACCCCAATCAACTTAATTTAAAATTTTAAATTTTTAAAAAAGTGTCACTGGTAGAATTGTTTCAAGGCTGAAGAAATCAAACTGAAGCTCAAGTACTAATTTTGTTGCCTGACCAACTACATAATAATCTTTCTAACCTTTTCTTCTACCCCCGACAAGCTCTTTCAAATTTGGGAACCCAGATTAAGCTGCTGTGGACTCAGGTTTTGAAATGTGACATATGTTGTGCATGTTTTGAGTTTGAACTTCTTCCAGAGCTATCCTGAATCATGGATGACTGAGAAGAGACTTAGATAGAGCACTTAAAATTTCTGAAAGTGAAAATAAACGTATATCACCACAAATCTATATAAACATGAACATACTGATAATTATCTACTAATATAAAAGCTACAGTCTTCACACAATGTAATTTCTTACAATAAGTCCAATCTAATCAGAAGGAAGTGATGCCCTAGCCGGGTAGCTCAGTTGGTTGGAACATCTTCCCTTACATCAAAAGGCTGAGGGTTTGATTCTGGTCAGGGCACATAAGTGGGTTGCAGATGCATTCTGTTGGCTTGTGTATAGGAAGCAAACAATTTATGTATCTCTATCTGTCTATCTTTGCCTTCCTGTCTTTAAAATCAATGGAAACATATCCTCAAGTGAGGATTTTAAAAAAAATGATGAAGTGATAGTGAAATTCATGAAAGAAACAACAAATTGTGCATAATGGTTTTCCACAGAAGTAGATATGCAATATTTATTGCCTAACCAAAGTTATTTATTACACACATTAATAAACACCTGAGTTCCACAGAGTGGTTGACAAGCTCTTATGTGGCCAAAGATGTTGACTTATTGTGCCAAAGTTAGAAATTCATCTAGAATGATTGGCACAAAGGTTCCAACCAGGCACTCTTCAATTAATCAGTTAATCTCTGACATTGCATTTGTAAAATAAAGTAGCTGGTTTAAAAAAATCATGAATATTACATTTACCTTGCACATGTTTTGACAGAAATTTGAAAAAATAAAGTCTTTTGGAAACAGAAATGTCTGCTGTGTATGAACTACCAATATTATTTACAAACCCACAAAATTTCTTTGAAGCTAGCTACATATTCTTGCATATTGAATATTTTTTCTCACAAGTTCCTCTAGATCAATGGAATGTTCTTGTGTTGTAAAACAGAATCCCCCCTTTTTTTTCAGGATCTTTACATAGTTGGTATTTTGTTAGCCTGTTGGATTCCAATCAGGCACATACCCAAGTTTCAGGCTCCTTCCCCAGGGGGGAGCAGGCAGGAGGCAACTGATCAATGCTTCTCTCTCATGCAGGAGGCAGCTGATCAAAGTTTCTACCTCTCTTTCCATCTCCCTAAAATAAAAATTTAAAAAAATCAATAAGAATATATTTTAACAATAACAAACTAAAATGTCGGAAATATGGGAAAGCATAGCAGAAACCTTGTTTTCTGGTCAGGACAATATGGTTAGGGAAAGGAGCCGGCTAATGACTGGGCAGTGGGGAGATGGGGCGGTACATAAGTGTTCACCATTCCAAACCAAAGTAAACCTACATGACATTAAGAATTCTGACAGGTCTCATTTCCTGGCCAAGATTTATTCTAAAATCTATGGGGCTCTGCATTTGTGTGAAAGCCATCAGTTATGTGCATATAATTGTGTAATAATCCAGAATCTGTTAGAAGTAGTCATGAAAATACATTGAGTTTTGGAAATGCAATATTAATTAAAAAATAGAAATATACAACCACTTTCAAAAGTGGCAAAAATGTATATGTTTTGATAAATGCATGATGCAATTCCCAAATACACACAGATGTTAGAAATCATTTCTGTATTCATTAAAGCAAAATATATTTATCTTCCTTTTCTTCTTGCTCTTCTTTTTGCTCCTCCTTTTTTCCCTGTGACCATTCCTCCTATCCCTTCTCTTTCTCTTTCATTTTGAGAAAATAAACTAGGAGGTATGTGAATAAAAGGGTGGCTTAATAAACAATTTAAATATACCAAATTCTATTTGTGCTCTTAAATAATGTGTTACTTGATGCTTTTTCTATGAATTTCATTTGGAAAATTTAGTTCATGGCATCTAAATGTAAGCACAGTGCAATACTTTAAATTATGATTACCAGATATTACATGTAAGCATCACATGGAATCAAGCAAAGCACAATGTAGTGTGCCTGTCAGTGATTTCAGAATATGAGTGCAGTTATCAGAGCATTCACTTTATGTTTCTTCATTTTTTCCAAGAAAAAATTGACAAGATCATTACTTTTACTAATAGGTATGAGATTCCCCATTTAGTATTTTTTTGTGGCTATATTCTTGGTAGAACTTCTTATGTTGTGGATATCAATATTCTCTCTAATTTTTTTATATGCTTGGGTGAGAAAACACATTGAAGATCTATGGAGCAGGGATACAATATAAGAACTCAAGGCTTGAAAGAAAGCCACAATTTGAGCCTGAAATCTTGAGACAGAGTTTCTTCTTCTTTGGTTAAGCCTTAGTTGTTGTCCTACAAGACTTTCAAATCATTGAATGTGGCCCATCCACTTGATCAGGAGTAGCCTACTTAAAATCAGCTGATTGGATGTTAACCACACTGCAAGGTGCTTTCACAGCAGCACCTAAATGAGGGTTTGATTAATAGCTGACTACTCTGGCTGTAGCCTTGTTGATACATAAAACTAACAGTCACACTTTGCAAACTTCTTGCCGTCATAAAAGTTATGGCATGGGAACAGTATAGGACTTATGTTAGCAATTTCAGAATGTACTCACTTGCCTTTGGGATAATATTGAACTCTAATTGCTTTGAAATTCAATCTTTAAAAACAATGCAGGAATATAGGATCCCAGACCTCTCTAGGTATACATAAATTGTCCTCCTCCTGAGCCCAAACTAGCAAGTTATACATAAACTTTAGTCTCTCCAAAAAGATAATTATTATTTTCTTTTGCTAATTCTCACCTGAGGATATTTTGTTATTGAAATATTAATTGAAAATTAATAGAAGATGAGAACATGTAATGCATTTAATAATTACTTCTTTCTTATATGTTATATTTTTCCCTTATCCTCCCCCACATGGTCTATTTCTTCCATTGCCTCCTTCCTCCAAACCCATTTTCTTCACCATTTCTTCTTTCATATTTTTCTTCCTTGCCTGCTAATCTCACTGACCTTCCTCCTTAAGTACCTGGAGAGCTTAGAATATTTGTGGCCAAGCAATTAATACAATTAAAAATCATTAACAGCATGTTTTTTTCCTAGTGAAGAGGGATTCTGCTGTATTTACTAGAACAGAACAGTAACAGCAGAGAAAAGATGGATTTCATATCCAAATGTCTTGGGTTTTTTAAAAAAATTATCTTTTTTTTAAACAGAAATTAAAAATGGTAAGAAATTGTAATTGCATTATTAATCCACTAGAGGCCCACTGCATGAAATTTGTGCACTCAGGGGGCAGGTGTAGAGGAGGGCCCTCAGCCCAGCCTGCACCCTCTCGCAGGCCTAAACTGGCAGGAGACATCCTTAGTGCACTGTGGAGGCAGGAGAGGCTCCTGCCACGGCTGCTGCTCTCGCCAGCCTGAGCCTAACTTCTAGCTGTGTGGGAGCACACTGACCACCAGATGGCAGCTCCTGTGTTAAGCATCTGTGCCCTGGTGGTCAGTGTCCATCATAGCAACCAGTTGTTCTGCCTTTGGGCCAAAACCTGCTCTCTGACATTCCCTGAGGGCTTCCGGATTTTGAGAGGGCATATGCCAAACTGAGGGACCCCACCAGTGCACGATCGGGCCTGAGAAGGGATGCAGGAGGTTGGCCAGGTGGGGAGGGATCATGGGAGGGCTCCAGGGGATGTCTGACTCCTGTTGCTCAGTCCTGATCTATCAGCCAGACCCCAGTAACAAGCTAATCTACTGGTTAGAGCATCTACCCCTGGTGGTCAGTACACATCATAGTGACTGGTTGACTGGTTGCCTGCCCGCTGGAGGTCAGTGCATGTCATAGCAAGGCATTGATTGGCCTTAGGATATCATTAGCATATTACACATTGATTGGTTGAACAGCATACCAGACCACCGGACACTTAGCATATTAGGTTTTTATTATAAAGGATTATTTACTAAAAAAGTAAATTTAGAATTAACCTTTTAGAAAGTTTTTAAAATGAGCTAAAGCCAAATATTTATTGTGTAACTGCACTTTAAAATACATTTCAATCTATTCTAACTCATTTCTAAAGCCTTGAACTGTATAAAGTATCTATTATATATTGTATGTATTTTATTTATACCTACAAGAACTATTTTGTTTATTGTATTTATAAAATAAAGTTAGATTTCTCCCCCCCAACTTTGCTATTTTGGGGTAGAATTCATCATTATAATCATCTTTGTTTCCATCAACACCTTCAATATCATAGCTACAATAGCTAAACTTTACACATATTGCCTACTTAACTTGCACATATTACTACATTTATCCCCTCTAGTTTACCAATAGAAACTAATTCTTAAATATTTAGTGAATAAATGACTTGCCCAATATAACACAGTCACTAAGTATAAGAGGTGAATAGATGCCCAAGGCCATGCCCAGCACCATTTCTAGAACGAGATCTGTGAAAATTTTAAAAACACGTCCATTTTTTTTAAAGTTGGGGAGAGAGGGGTGAGCAGTTTTTAATATATTTTATTGATATTTTTACAGAGAGGAAGAAAGAGGGATAGAGAGCTAGAAACGTCAATGAGAGAGAAACATCGACCAGCTGCCTCTTACGCACCCCCTACCAGGAATGTGCCCACAACCAAGGTACATGCCCTTTACCGGAATCGAACCCTGGACCTTTCAGTCCACAGACCGATGCTCTAGTACTGAGCCAAACCGGTTTCAGCAAAAACGCGTCCAATTTATTAATGGTGCTGCTTGTAGTGGTATAATTAAGTATTAGTATTATGGTTATTTTGAGTTAGATGATACCATGCAGTGTTTTCTGAATTGAGTATATGCTTTTATATAATATATTTCTTTTAAATTAAGACACATTGAATCAGTAAAATAATTTTCACCACATCAAAAGTAATGCATTTCATATATCCATATCTAAATAAATTATTAGTTAGCTTAAATATGCTTATATTTTATTTCTTCTTATAAGGATTTAATACTTGATCATTTATCTTTAGATCCATGTTTCATTAGTAAGAAATATATATATATGAAGACAAAACATATTGATATTATTATTATTGGTCTAAAGTTTCCAGATTTGCTTTGCTTCCCTCCTTTATTTGAACACTTTCAAGAAACAATGAGCTGATTGACATTTTTTATTTAGATAGTTTAATATATATATATATATATATATATATATATATATATATATATATATTAGATGAAAAAATTATTGGATATCTAATTAGAATGAGTCAAGCATTCCATGAATTGTTAAGATGGTACAATATCTATATCTATCTATCTATCTATCTATCTATATATATATATATATATATATATATATATATAAAAGGCTAAGTGACCATTGAACTGTCCAACTGGTAGCTATCATGCACAATGACCACCAGGTGGCAGATGCTCAATGCAGGAGTTGCTGAGCTGCAGTGACTTTGCTGCAGAGATTCTCCGGTGATACATCCCAGAACCAGAGAGGAGGGAGCCTGATTCCAGGCTTCATCACCTGAGAACCACCCTCTTGTAATCTGGGACCCCTCAGGGATGTCAGAGAGACAGTTTCAGCCCAATTCCTGCAGGCCAGGCCAAGGTACCTCACCTACCAGAGAGACCCCGCTCACTTGGCAGACACCCTTGGAGCCAAGGCGCAGCTCCAGGTGCAGCCGGCCAAGAAGGGACTGTGGGAGGTTGGCTTCCAGAGCATGTCTGGCCCATCTCACCACCCTCTAATTTCCTTTCAATGTGCATGAATATGTGCACCGGGGCACTAGTATAAAAATAAAAACTTTGTTAGATAACTGGCGAAGTGTGAGTCTACTGTGTTCTTCCTCCTTCGCTGAACTTTTTAGGTGGTTAATTCATTGTGATTCAATGTTCAATTTAGAAGCATCATGAGAGCCAACAGTGAGTTAAACAGTTAACTCAAGTGGAACATACTCTCTGGTGTCCTGGTAGATCAGTTTACTGAGGAAGATATTTGTTTTCTTAATAATTCAACAACAACAACAAACATATAAACCTCATAATGTAAAAATGGCATGCTAAAAAAATGTGAAACACGAGTGTGAAGAAGATGAGATAAATTCTGACAACTGGGCCTAGAAACATGCAATGGATGGGTCAGCTATCGAGTAGCTCTTGGAAAAATAAATAAAATTGATATGTTCATTTTATTCTTAATATTTGGAATGATATTAAATCTTTCATTTAAAGAACTAATGTCTGTTTCAGATACAACAAATGCAATGGCCAAAAGATTTGATATTAAATGATATACAGGAGAATGTAGGAAAGGAAGAGGTGGGTTACTTTTCAACCCACAGTTAATACACATGGGTCATTGGAATCAAATCTTCAAAATTCAACAAGGCTACCATGACCCACACATTATAATTAGCAAACTCTCTGCTTTGATGACTTTTGAAAAATCATTAAATGCATAAATTTGAATTTCATTGGCAAACAAATAAAATCATGCAGTTTTATTAACACTAGACATATTATTAAGACTAATCAATTTGCATTGTAAGTATAAAACTCTAAGATACTGACATGTATATCTTGCAGGCTGCTGTACAAGCAACAATTCAACACTTTAGGACAGCTCCCAAGTAGGCAGTTCCTTGACTGCTTCATTAATATAATTGGAACTAGGACTTATGTAGCTCCAGCCAAATGATTTCAAAGGGCCTGATTATTTTGTGAGCCCCTTGGAACAGCATTTCAAAGCAGGAAAGGGATGTGCTTGAAGAACACAACCACTGATGCAGCTGAAATTCCTTACAAATGAGAAAATTAAAATTTGACACTAACAAGGTGGTTGCTGAAACCTCACTTTTTCTGATTAGTGTACATTTTTTGGGGGGTGTCTTTTAATTCAATATCAAAAACTAGGAGAAATAGTGCTTAGTAGAGGAAGCATGGTAAAATATGTCAAGTGGCAGAAAGGTATTTTATTAAAAGTTTGTGGATGAAAAGGGGGCTCTATAATAAATCTGACCTAACATAACTTCACAGGGAGATCTGGTTACAAATTCCAAAATGCCATACATGCCCTACCTCCCAAGAGTTTTGCGACCATTGGTTATGCTTATATGCATGCATACAAGTCCTTCAGTTGATCTCTTATCTCCCTCATATCTCCCATATATGGGAGTGGGGGGGTAAGATATGTACACATATAATACCTTAATAAAAAAATGAAAAAAATTTCCAAACTGGACAGATACTGGTAGGCCGTCATGCCTCAGGCCTATAGAAAGATTTATCTTTGCCTTAAGCAAGCATAAGACACCTGTGAAATGCCTGCTTACTTCCCTTTTCTTAGACTCTGGGGAGCTGTAACCACACTCACGGGAGCACATAATCTTGTAAACTATCCCATACATTTTTTACCTTCCCTAAGCTCCCTTCTTAATCCCAAATGTGCAAAAGAAACTACACAACTGTTGTTCACCAGGACATTTGAGGTCCTGCTTCTGGCATTTTGTCAATTTGGCACAAATAAACTCATAAAAATTCTCTGTGGGTTTGAACTTTTCTTTTTATCAACAGTTTACAGGTCAATTAAAGTTCTGTATTGTGAATAAACTATAACTACATCAACCTTGATTTGAGATCTGGGCTTATTTCAAAGAAATGTATAATAGATGATGTTTAATATTCAATAGATGCTCTAAAAAGTGTTTACAAGCTAGTATATTAATTGCAATCCTTGACTCCTTTTCATTCATTACAATATTTATTGAATCATACCATAAACCAAGGATTATTGTGTTAGGAACCATGGTAACAGCTTCAGTCTGAGTTTTCCACATTTTTCTACTTTGTGTTTCTCTAAAATGTATTTAAAATAGTGCGTGTATATGCATATGTAAGAATACGTATGCATCTACCTGAACACTTTGAAAACATTTCTTCTCCAAAATATAGGTATCCCTATTTGCAGCATTATTCACACAGCCAAGACTTTGAGTTTTTCAGTGTAGGAAACTTGGAGATCACAGATAGCTGCCTCGTTGTGTTTTACCTTCTCCATAGTATACCTTTTTATAGATCTACTGTTATTTACCCAAATCGGTCTTTTCCAAATGCTATTTCAAAATTTTTCTGTCTTTGGCTCTTAATATTTGAATTAACATCCCTTACATTTGTCATCTCACACTAGAGTGATTTCATCTTATATTTATTGGAGAGGATAAGGTCATGCTTTCCATTTCCTTAAGCCTCGGGGGAGTTCTCCTGGGTCTTTACTCTCTATTGGTCATCTCGTTGCAGGCAATGGTGAAGAGAATTCTTCAATTTGAACTGAGGGGAAGCAATAAAAAGGCTTTAAAAGACATCCAAATCAAAATGTATGACCACATACATTAGAAAAAAGGATTTTGCTGAATCTGTCAATCTAAGGACATATGTCCCCAAATAATGTACCTATACTTCTATTAATGATGCTATATAGACTGAACCGTGCCCCCTCCTCAATTTCATATGTTGAAATCCTAATCCCCTATAGTATGTTACTTAAAGATGGGGCTTTGGGAAGGTAATTTGGTTTAGATGAGTTTATGAGGGTGAGGCCATTGTGATGGGATTGGTGCTCTTGGAAGAAAAGACACAGGAGACCAAGGAACTTTTCTAGCCCTCACCCTGCCCCACCTCCCCATTTCTTCCTTCTTCTTCACTTTCCCCAACCCCTTAGTCATGTGAGGGCACAGTAAAAAGGTGGCTGACTGCCAGCTAAGGAGAGAACTCTCACCAGAAACTGATAATTTGGTATCTGATCTTACACTCGCTCCCACCAGAGCTTAGAGAAAATGAATTGCTGTTTTATAAGTCACCCAGCCAGTGTTTGTTGTTGACAAAGACTGCAGACCCTCTCCTCTACCAGCCCTGCGACTCCCAAACACTCTTGCTTATCTATTCTTGTCTCTTTTTGCAGCACCATTTTTTCTCTTTCTATTGAATCATTCTAACCAGAATACACATTTAGAAAAGCATTTATTGATACCAAATCACTCTTTGGTTTCTGTTCCCCCACCCTTTTTTTTTCATTTTTGCTATTATTGAAAGCAAATCTCACTCAAAGACTAATCGATATTTGCTGATTCCAATTTTTTCAATTCCAGTTTTATCCTCAACCAACTGTAATCACGCTTCTATCTCTGAGAGAGGACTGAGACTGCACATGGCAGTCGACAGTCACTTTCACACTGCAAAACACCAGTGATCTGATTTTACTCAGCTCCTCAGCAGTGTTCAGAGATAGTTGATCAGTCCCTATGTTAAAACAAAGAGACAAGTAAATAAATTAAAAACCTCTCATCTCAGCTACCAGGATGCTATATTTTTATGTTGTTTCCTCAGCTATTTGCTATCCTTTTTCGGTCTCTTTTGCTGGATTCTACTCTATCCTTCCTTTTCTTCAAAATGCTGGAATGTTCCCAGGCTTCTTCCAATGAAACTTCTCTCCTCTCAGGTATACATCTTTTCTGGGTGATCTCATCTAGTTCTACCACTTAAAATATCTCTCCTCTGCAGTCATCACTCATGTGTCAACCCATTTATTGTAAATCACCACTCTGGTCTATAATATACATTTTAAAATCATCAATCATAAAATTGCACTGATATTTTTTTTTCCTACCAAGCCCACTCAGTAAGTAGAGCCACAAATTTTCCTAGAAAAATTATTGGTGTTATTTTAAACTCCTCTCTTACTCTCATAAACCATAGCCAATCTATCACTGTATCAAGTCTGTCTGCAATTCATTATAATACGCTCCAAATCCAACCATGTCTCCCCTCTTCTAACGGTAACACGCCATCTAAACCAAAACGCTTTCCCTAGAATAATGCAATAACCTTTTGATTCATCATTTTACCTCCTCTCTTGGCTTCCTTTCATCTTTTCTCCACAAGCTGGAGAAATATGCTTAAATTTGCTATCTGACTCTAAGTTTTCCAACATGTTTTTGTCTTGTTAAAAATGCAATTCTTATCATGTTTTATTAGTCACAATGTGGCCTTATCCACAGGCAATGTCTAAATTCATCACCTGCCTCTTTAAGTCTCGCTTTATGATGTCTAACACACTGACCTCATTTGTCCCTATAACATTCTATTTACAGCAAACTAGAAACTAATTCCTGACTTGATTTATATCACTACTTGAAAGTTTCCTCAGAAAAGACTGCTCTCACCATTTTATCTACCAGGGCACAACCCTGGATTAATTCTCTTAATTTAATTTTCTTTTTAATTTTAAATTAAATTTACTGGAGTGACAATGGTTATAAAATTATATAAGTTTCAAGTACACAATTTTACAATACATCATCTGCATACTGCATTGTGTGCCCACCACACAAAATCAAATCTCTTTTCAATTCTTCATGTATTAATAATCTATATAGCCAAAACCAGTTTGGCTCAATGGATAGAGCGTTGGCCTACAGACTGAAAGGTCTAAGATTTGATTCCAGTCAAGGGCATGTACCTTGGTTGTAGGCACATCCCCAGTAGGGAGTGTGCAAGAGGCAGCTGATTGATGATTCTCTCTGATCGATGTTTCTAACTCTCTATCCCTCTCTTCCTTTCTGTAAAAAATCAATAAAATATATTTTTTAAAATAATAATTATATATATATATATATATATATATATATATATATATATATATATATAGTATATATATAAGCCTAAGCAACCATTTGACTGGCCAACTGGTAGCTATGATGCACACTGACCAACAGAGGGCTAACACTCAACACAGGAGCTGCTGAGCTGTGGTGACTTGGCAACTACAACTCTTGGGTGATGCACTCAGAACCAGAGGAGGGAGCCCAATTCTGGGATGCCTCACCCAAGTACTGCTCTCTCGTAATCTGGGATGTTGAAGAGCCAGTTTTGGCTCCATCTCTGCTGACCAGGCCGAGGGACCCCACCTGTGCACAAATCCATGCACCAGCCTCTAGTATATGTTATAATTACATGAATAAATTATGCAAAAATATATAAGAAATATTTATCTCATTTCTCTACTTATAAATGTGATGCGTGAAGATATGGATTTTATCATTTCTTTTCCTGATAAGCAAAGGGCATATGTATTTTATATTTCAATAACTATTGCCAAATTTTCCTATTTACATGTTAGGACAATTTTATTTGCAATATAAGTGTAAGAGTTAACCTCATAGCCTCCCTTCTAAAACTTTATTGATGTGTGTGTGTGTGTGTGTGTGTGTGTGTGTGTGTGTGTGACTAAACTGCTAAGTAAAAAATGATCTCTCATGAATAAGGGTAAACATATTTTCATAGGTTTAAATATTTTTCTATTGTCTTGACTGCTGCATTTTTAGAATATTGGTCACACTATTCAGATTCTCTGGATATCTCACATTTCTTCTAGATATTCAAAACTGGGAATTTTATTAGTATATAATACTAGAGGCCTGGTGCATGAAATTCATGCATGGTCGGGGGGTGTCCCTCAGCCCAGCCTACACCCTCTCACAATCTGGGACGTCTTGGGACAGTGGTTGGCAAACTGAGGCTCACGAGTCACATGCAGCTCTTTGGTCCCTAGTGTGGCTCTTCCACAAAATACCATGGCGGCTGGGCAAGTCTATTTTGAAGAAATGGCATTAGAAGAAGTTTAAGTTTGAAAAATTTGGCTCTCAAAAGAAATTTCAATCGTTGTACTGTTGATATTTGGTTCTGTTGACTAATGCGTTTTCCCACCACTACCTTGGGGGATGTCTGACTAAACTGTCAGTTGGACATCCCTCTCACAATCCAGGACCACTGGCTCCTAACTGCTTGCCTGCCTGCCTGATTGCCCCTAATCACTCTGCCTGCCTGCTTGATAGTCCCTAACCACCTCTGCCTGCCTGATCACTAACTGCTAGCCTGCCTGCCTAATCACCCCTAACCACCTCTGCCTCAGCCCCCACACCCAGGACCCAGGCTTCCCTCCTCTGGCTGGCTGAAGGCAACTGGGACCTGGGTTTTCCTTCCTTAGGTTAGCCGTAGGCACACAGGAGACTGGGCAGTGCCACCCGGGCCCTGGCTTTGTCAGGAAGGACATCTGGAAGACATCCAGTGTATCCAATATAATTAGTATATTACCCTTTTATTAGTATAGATATTTAAGCAACTATGTATTATAATTTCTTGGTGTCTCATTATGTTGTGTGTGTTTTATTTTTTGTTTGTTGTTGTTTTGAGATTTTTTATTTTGGTAACTTTCACTTGTCTAAATTTAAATGTACCCTGTATATTCACTGCAGTGTGTGACCACTAATGTTAATTTTGTTTCTACTAGAGGCCTGGTGTGTGAAATGTGTGCACTTGGGGGTGGGGGTTCCTCAGCCTGGCCTGTGCCCTCTTGCAGTCTGGGAGCCCTGCAATCAATCGCCCCACTAGCTGGGTAACCTATGCCTTCCTCTTTGGGGCAGTCGATCATGGAGCACTGCCCCCGACCCCCAATTGATTGTTCCACAGGGGATGGACTGTGCCTCCCTCTGCAGGGGCGACCGTGGGGTGATGGCGGGGTCCCACCAACCAATCACATTGCATCTGCCTGGCGCCAATGTGTGTCATAGGGTGGTCATCCAGTCGGTCGTTCTGCTGTTCAGTCCTTGGGTTGATTTTCATACTACGCTTTTATTATTATAGGTGTTTTCAACTTTAGAATTCTGGGGATACTGGCCTCTTAGTCTATATTGCTTGGTGGTTGACCAACAATTTATTACAGTTTGAGGTAAAATCTAAGCCAATTATGGATGGTTTATTAATCTGGGACAGGACTTAATAAATAAGAATGTCTACTTTATTCTCAAATGTTCTTCTCTGTGTCCAGGCCCAGCTGGGCAGGGAGAGGCAGCGGCCTGGGAAGACCGGCCCTCGTGAGAAGCCTCCTTCCCAAAAGTGCCCAGGAGCCGGAGAGTGGGAGCTGCCCGCCACAGGGGACAAGGGAAGGCAGCGGAGGAGGAGCCCAGGATTGACCTGCGATTTTGTGGGAGGGGAAGACCCTGATGTGAGTCCATTCCCTCCGAGCTGTGTGTGGGGCAGCAGAGGGCCAGGCCTCCTTTGGAACTGCAGGGCTTCAGCCTCCCATCGCTGCTGCAGCCACCGCCGGGCCACAGCTCTGCATGCCTCAGCCTTCCCACCCAGCCTGAGCCAGGGAAGGAATCAGAACGTGAACTTGGGGAGGAGGCATTGGCCAGAGGCAGGGGGTGAGGGCCAGGGCGGGGCCACGTGGGAGCAGAGCTGGGACAGGCAGTTCTGCAGACAGGGGTCTCCTCCTGGCTCTGCTCCTGCCCTCACTGCTGGCTCATCTCACTCTTACATCCGGGGTTGGGGCCCCGCTTTGTCTGTGGGGTCTTAGCAGTGCCCACAGGGGTGACTGGGCCCCCCCCTCAGCCGGGATCTCAGCTCCCACCAGCCCTGGGGCCACACGCACCTGGGCCCCTGCCGCCCCTGCGGGTGGCGCTGGTGAAAGGGCCCCACGGGTGTGAGGAGGACCTGTTCCCACGTGGATGTAACTCTGTGTCAGCTTCTATCACACAGAGTCCAGCCATGGCTGGAGGGAAGGGACAGCAGTTGTGGGCCCTTGAAACCCCGTTGTCCCTGAGCCCAGTCCCCCAGCCACAGCAGATGGGTCCTTCTCCCCCAGCTGGACTAGATTGTCCCACCCAGAAATCCCACAAGGGACTTGGTATCCTCCAACCACTGTCATTCCCCTGTACCCACCTTTAACAGGCGTGTAGCCATTACTCCATGTCACCCCTGTGCATGCCTCTCCCCCCTCCGCTCTCAGTCACCCACTGAGACAGAGGACGCTCCCCCTGCAGGAGGCCCAGAGGACAGCCTGTCCCCTCGGGTCAGCCTCAGTCTGGCCTTGGGAGCAGAATGGCGGGAGGGGTCCCTGGGGATTAGAGGGCTGTGTGCTCCCAGGAGCAGTGGGAAGAGGACCCTGTCCGTCAGGAAGAGGGACTGAGGACCCTGTGGATGCAGAGCGCCCAGGACCTCCCGCATCCTCCCTTCCTCTCAGGTCCCCTCCCCAAGGAGCAGCGCAGACCCGAGTATGGACAGAGCAGCCCAGAGCTTTTCAAACAAAACTATCTTTATTCATAACTGACCCACAATGCCCCACGGGTGCTACTCCTACCCCCACCCTAACCCACCCCACCCTAATGGTCCTGCCCTCCCTCTTACCCACCCCAGGCCCACCCCCCTAAGGGTCCTGCCCTCCCTCTTACCCACCCCAGGCCCACCCCCCTAAGGGTCCTGCCCTCCCTCCTACCCCCCCCCAGGCCCACCCCCCTAAGGGTCCTGCCCTCCCTCCCTGCCTCCCATCCTCCAGGTCAGTGGAACAGCAGGATCAGCCCTGCCATGAGAAGGAGCCCTCGGCTCCTCGGGGGGACAGCCAGGTCCCATCGAGTCCGGGCCCCTCGGGGCGCGGGCAGTGGGGGGCACTGCCCTCTGCTCCATACTGGCTGCAGCGCCGCTTCCTCCAGCTCCCTGGGTCAGACGGGTCACGCTTTCTCTTGTGAGGCTGTGAGGAGGGAACCGGCACCGGAGCCAGCGCTGGCCTCCCCCAGACCCCGAGGTCGGCCCCTGGGCGGGGGGTCTTCTCCGCAGGGGCGGGGCCGCCCCCCAGAGCGCGCTTCTGAGGCTGGCGAGCTGCAGGGGCAGCGCGGCTGAGGCCTGGTCTCTCCAGGGCCCGGGACCGGGCAGCGCCCCGGGGCCCCCGACCTCCAGGGCAGGCCCGGCCCGAGGCAGGGCCCGGGCTCAGAGCGAGCGCGCAGGGCAGCAGGCGGCGGGGGGAGGCCCAGAGGAAGGCCAGGCTGGGGAGGTCCTCCTCGTCCTCACGGGGCCTGGCCGCCGGCCCGAGCGTCTCCCTGACCACAGAGGCCTCTCTGGGGACGCAGGCGGCCCTGGGGGCCCGTGCACAGTCAGCAGGCCCGCGGCCCTGGGCAGCCGCGGGGGGGCATCGGGCCCGGAGCGGTGGGCGCTCCTCACGCCCCGAAGAGACAGCGCCAGCCGGGGGCCTGGAGCGGGGGGCGTCTGCTGGGCCGCGCCTCCGAGGGTCCTGGAAGCCAGTCTCTGGGGGGCAGGCTGTGCCACTGACCCCCAGCTGGGGGCGCTGGTCACGCCTCCGGGCATCTTGGCTGCTCGCAGGCTCAGAAGGACGTGAGTCCCACAGGGGAGCACCGAGACTCGGGGGTGCCTGCACGCCCCCCTCCTCGGAGGCCAGGAGTCGCCGCTCTGCCAGCTGGAGGAAGAAGGGACAGTGACTGGCGCTGCCCACGTGTGTGAGAGGAGGAGGGTGATGGGACAATGGCACTGGGGGAGGGAGGAGGTGACACCGGGACTGAATCCACGACAGTCATGTGACTCTCCTCTGTCCCCTGTGCCACATTCCCAGCTTTGTGCTCCTCCCTTTCTGGCTCCCATCCCCCTCCTCTCTGCAGCCCTCTCCTCCTTGTCCTCCCGCTCTGCTCCCACCCAGGCTGGCCCCTCGGCATGTGCTGCCTGCGGGCAGGGGTAGTGTGGACACAGGCTGTGTGTCCTGGTTCTGGGGTGCTCCCTGCCCTGGCTCCCTGATGTCTCCCCACCTACATATACCTGGGTCCCTCCCTCCCTGACTCACCGGGGCCTGCCCCTCCTCTAACTCCTCTGGGACCCCTGGGTCCTATGGTCACTTGGGGTTCCCCTCCCATCGCCCTGAGGTCCAGCCTCCCCTGGCTCACCTGGGCAGCAGTGAGCGCTTCTTCCCGCTCCAACTCCTCAGCGAGGGCCAAGGGGTCCTGCTGGGCGTCTGGGGAAGTCAGTTGCTCCAGGAACTGGGGGTCAATGACCTCCTCCACCTGGGACAGAGGAAGCGGCCGTGAGCCCCTTGGCAGGGAGGACACTGGGAGGCAGCGGGGCCTGGAGGGCAAGTGGGAAAGCCGAGACCCCCCCGTCCTCCTGCACAGGTGGGTGTCCCCCCCCCCCCCCGTCATGGTACACACACACACACATGTACACACACACACACACACTCTCAAACACACACTTGTGCATGCACACACAGAAACACATGCACATTGCACACACACACATGAACACAGCACAGACCACGCCCACACATGCACACACACACACACACACACACAAACACATACATACACACACACAAGGGCACACCCACATGAATATAGGTAGCAGACACCCCGTACACACATGCGCACATGCACAGAAACATATGTATGCACACACACGAGGGCACATCCACACAAACACAGATAGCAAGGGCACATCCACACCACACACATGCAAATGTGTGTGTGCATGAGCACACACATAGAAACATGCATGCACATAAGGATACACCCACACAAAACCATATAGCACACAACTCATACATGCACACATCTGTGCACATACAGAAACACAAGGGCACACCCACATGAACACAGCACACACATTGCACCCACACAAAGCTCACATATGCACACACAGACACACACTCTCAGGCACCCAGCACAGGAGCAAAGAGCAGAGCCCATCCCATCAGCCTGGGGGAACCCGGGTCTGGGGGCGGCAGGGCCACCCTCTGGGACCCTGTGGGCCCGGAGCTGCGGGCCAGCCCACCTGGGTGACAAAGTCTTCCTGGGAGCACAGCTGGTCCAGGTAGCTCAGGAGACCCTCATCCTGCAGCCACTCCTTCACTTCATCTGCCCATCCTCCAGCGGGCGCCCCCAGGGGCAGCGCATCCGTGATGTCCATGTCCTCCTGCTCGGCCTCATGGGAGATCCCACCGGGTGACTCGGTCCCCCAGGGCGGCTGGGCTGTGTGGGCGCCCTGGGCGCTGGGCACAGCCTTCCTGGCAGTGGGCGCTGGGCAGAGGGAGAGGAGGGAGCGTGAGGGGACAACGCTCCCACCTGCAGGGCACGCGATGCTGGGGGCAGTGTTGGGGCGTTAACATGGGTGCGGCTGGGTCGGGGCCACTGAAGCCTGTGACTGTGAGAGGGGAGGCCAGAGGGGAGCACCCAAGAGTCAGCTTGAGGACGTGTGGAGCCACCGACTCCCAAGGGCCCCGCAGCCAGCCCGCTGCTCAGCAGACTTCATGTGGGGCCTTGGCAGGGAGCGGGGCGAGGGGATGAGAAAGGGGACCCGGTCCAGACCCCATGGGGACACAGGGCGCCGAGGCCCGGCTCTCAGGGCTGTTTCCCTTCAACACCAAAGCCCCCTGAGGAGAAGGGCCATGTGGGGGACAGAGGCCTGCGCTGGGCCCTGTTGCCTGTGGCCATGGGCTCCTGTGGGAACGTGCTGGCGTACCTGGCTGCGCGTCCACCACTGGGGCTGGGGGCCCCCGAGGACCAGGTCTCGATGGGTCACAAGGAGGCTGGGTCTGCGCCCCCTTCTCCAACTGCAACTTCTGACCCCGCATCTGCTCCTCCGCCTCAAACTGCATGAACCTGGGGTGAGGGGCACAGGCCGTGCTGAGAAGGAGGCGCCAGGAGCCCCGCAAAGGCAGCAGCGGGTGGAGGGATGGGGAGCAGGGCCTTGGGGCTGTCAGGGCCCGGACCCTGGGCAGGCAGGAGGCTGGCTGGCACGTTCCTGCACAGCCCCTCTGGCTGGGGTCTGGCCCACTGGGCCGGGCACCCCTCCCCAGCCTGTCCTGAGCCTTCATGTCCCCCCAGGACGGGTCAGCCTCAGAGGAGGGGGAGCTCCGGGGAGGTGGGACAGGAGCACCCACACTCCGAAGCTGAGGGAGAGGCTTCCCCAGGAGGAAGCGCCTCTGGGCTGCGGGGACCCCGTGCTGACACCCTCCCACCCCCCTCCTCTCTGAGGAGACCTCACAGCTGGACCCCGCCCCCCAGTCAGTCTCCCCCCCCCCCCCCGCACCCCTAGGTGTGGGGACCCAGGACCCTGACTCACTTTTCTGCCATCTCGAAATAGACCCTCCGGTCACAGTGGCTCTTGCGCTGCCATTCCTGCATGGCCCGCCCTATTCCCTCCTCCAGCGTCATGGTGGGCTTCAGGCGGGACAGGGGCCGGAGCTCTGGCCTGTAATGCCTCAGGGTCAGTCACGGCCCAGCCTGGCCTCCGCCCGCCTGGCCACCCCAGCTCAGTGGAGCCAGTCCCTCCCCCACCCGGCAGACTGATCACCCGCAGGTGAGGGAAGAGGCGTCTGTGTGCAAAGACAGGCCTTCCAGCTGCTGCTGTCAGGGCCTCACATCCACACCAGCCCATGAACCAGGATGGAGGAGACCCCGCAGTCACACCCATAGCTGGGACCCCACCCTCAGGCCTTCCCGCCAGCGTCCCAGGATCAGCCAGCCTGCAGGGCCCTCCACCTCCTCTGTGATGGGAGAGCTCCAGGGGCGCCCCTGCCCTGCCCAGGGCACTCACATGAGGAAGCAGCAAAGAGCATCCGCATCAGGACTCTGGGGAAGGTGCCCCCGGGCCAGGGCCTTGAAGCGCTGCCAACGACGGAAGTCCTCGTACACACTCTTGGAGTCAGAAGTGTCCAGCGAGGCCGTGGACTGGGAGGCGGCCAGGCCACCCTTCCTGGAAGCCCCGTGTGGCCGTGTTCTGGGGTCCACTCGGGGGACGATGGGGATCAGCTGGTCAGCTGGTGGTGGAGCTTGAGGAGGAAAGCTGGGACACCAGCCTCCATTGCTGGCCTGGGTGCCCCCAAAAGCCGAGGTGGGCAAAATGTTCTCCACCGCAGTGGCTTCCAAGAAGAGGGGTGCGGGACACACAGCACCCCCACAGGCGGCACCTGGAGCACTCCCGTAGAGGGGGGCCTGGGTCCGGACAATGGTCTGAGTCTGGGAGGGCTGTGGTCGCCTCCCTTCTGACCTGACCTGGTCCATGATGTTGTAGACCCCAGTCCCAACGGGGCCGGGACCAGCATCTCCTGCCACCAGAGGTGTCCTGGGCCAAGCCGGCAGCACCAGGGGGCGGCCAGGAGGGAATGACGGGGTTCTGGGGGGCAGCAGGAGCTGCTCCCCAGGGGGCCGGTGTGTGGGGCCAGTAGAGGGCGGGGGACAGGGCTGGGCCATGAAAGGAGTCAGGGAGGCACCGGGCTTCAGGCTCACATCCGCTCCCAGCGCTGCAGATGCTGTGGAGACAAAGGAAAGGGGGGATGGAGGAGGAGGACCAGCAAACAGCACTGAGGCGCTCTGGGCCCTTTAGCCGCTGGGGAACCAGGGCAGTGAGTCTCACCAGGGGAGGGCCATTTGGATGGGCAAACTGCGGAGGTGGCAAATGTCCTCAGGTCATTGTCACACTCTGACCTCCAGTTGGGATTATTCCACTGGAGAGCTTGCTCCCCGTTCACCAAGGCTCCCTGACCACTGTCTGCGAGAAGCGCCAGCCCAGCCAGCGCTGACCCTGAGCGCCTCCCTAAGGATACCCTGGCACCGACCCTGCCAGCCTCAGAGGCATGGCCCTGGGCAGACGTCTGCTCTGGCGGCCTTGGCCCTTTACTACTGACACAGACATGGTCCTCCTGCCCCTGTGCTCCCTGCCCCCTTTAAAAAGGAACCCACCTTCGCAGACGTTCCACGGAACACCACCCGCGCCCCACAGCTGTTTTCTGTGCCTGAAGCAGGGACATGGACTGTCAGCAAAACCCTCATCCCAAAGGTGAAGGGCAGGGCAGAGGGTGCGCCATGAGATGCAGGACAAGAGTGAGTTGGTCTGAAGACCTGGGTGGCATGGGGGAACAACTGGGGACAGCTCAGGGAACCGGGCCCTGTCTCTGTGGAAGTTTCCGGGCCGCCTGCCCATGTGGAATCCCAGCCAACAAGCAGCTCCCTGGGCTGAGGAGCAGTGAGCGCTGGGCCGGAGGCAGGGGAGAAGCTCTGGGCTGCAGCAGGTGGAGGACCTTCCAGCCCAGCCCTCGGGAGGACATGTCATTGTGGACTTGGCCACACACAGCCCCTCTGCACAGCTTTCTGGCTAAGACCTCCCTCCCACTGCCCCATTCGCTCTAGCGCACTCAGTTCAATCCCTTAGAAAGATGCTGCGGGGCCAGCTCCAGGTGCCCGAAGCACAGCACACAGGACTGGGCTTTCCCGTGACCACCCTGTGCCACCCCCACGACATCGCCCACTACTCCCCCCACACACCTGGAAGTGGCTTGCCTCCCCTCTGGGAAGAACCCACGTGCCTGCTGCCATCCTTTATCCTCATCCAGGCATGTCCCTGAGCCACCCTGACCCCCCTCTGAGGAGCCCTCCCGGCCAGAGCCATCACAGGTTCCCACTGGCTCCCAGCCTCCCAGGGGGACAGGTCCTTGGAGGACCAGTGCTCTCTCCCTCCCCTACTTCAGTCAAACCGTGTTTCCCCAGTGTCACATTTCAATCCCAAGTCTTGAGGGACAGCTCAGTGTTTAAAACATCCCCCTCCTCCAATCTATAGTCCTACCTCCTACTGAAGCCATCCCCGCAGGCTCATTCACGGACCACCGATGCCTAGTAGCCTCCACAACGAGAAAAGTCAATAGGAGAATCCAGAGAGTGACCTGCTCCAACAGCTGCTCTCCATCCAGTGGAGGGAAGGTTTGGATTTAAACAGTAGAATGTGGGGCTCCTGACATTCTGCAGTGGGGGAGGGGCAGAGGACCGATTGGCTGGAGTGGTGGGGGGCATTCCATGGAGGGCTCTGATAGGTAGGCAAGAACCAGCAGTTACTTTTAAATTTAAAGTCTCAAAATGATTGATGTGTGCCACTTTAGGCACTTTATACATTAGTGTTTTTAGATTCGCAGCACAATATTTATCTGATGTGACCTGTATTTCAGTTCTTGATCCATCACCCTAGTTCTGGGTCCCTCCACCTGCTTCCTATCTGGTCTTCATTTTCTTCAACACAGGCTACACTTTCTGAACAAAATTCAGAACATGCGGCCTGAAGAAATAATGGGAATGTATGGCTTATGGGTCCCAGTGTTTGAAATTAGGATTGACCTCACAGAGGCAGCATGCGCGGTTGCTGTGTGCCCCTCATTCCTTAGGAAGCGGTCCTGTGGCCCCAAGTTCCGCCCAGTGCTGGGAGCCCTGCAGATGCAGCCGGCCCAGCCTTTCAACCCATCCCCTTTGCCCTAGTCCATCAGGGCAAGGCCCTGCAGCCTACAGGACAAGTCCAGAAATCACTGCTTTTACTTTCTCAGAGTATTATGTTGTTCAATGTCTAATCTTTTACCTTTTGTAATAATTTAAAGAAGTAATGCCTTTGCATGGTTCACAGTCTAATTGTGCAAAATGGAAAATGCAGTGATGCGTCTTTCTCCTGCCTCTTTCCCTTCTTGCAAATGACCAGAAAGGGGATCAGGTAATTTCAGTTTCCTTGGAAAATATGACAAACTCAAGTAAGTTGTTTCTGCTGTTATATATATGTTTTATTGCCAACTGCTGTCAATGAAAACTGGCCCAATCATGACTTGAGCAGTGTTAAAACAACAACCTTGCAATGGGAACATCTGTGAAGCAGCATTTATTGAAAAACCTCCATGTACTGAATAGATACAGGGTCCCCTTCCTCTGCTGCAGGGACAGCCCAGGCCCCTTCCCAGGGTGCCTCGCGCCAGGACGCAGGAGCACGCCCACTGGGGGCGGGGCTCTGTCCTACAACTGCTCCCAGCGTCCGTTGGGGCAGTTGGCTCCTATAGGCGCATGCGCTGAGGCTGTTGGCTCCAGTAGGCGCATGCGCTGAGGCGGTTGGCTCCAGTAGGCGCATGCGCTGTGGCGGTTGGCTCCCATAGGCGCATGCGCTGTGGCGGTTGGCTCCCATGGGCGCGCATGCGCTAACTGCAGGGCGAGTCCCCAACTGCCGCCCAGGCTGCGCGTGGGGCCTGGCATGGCGGCCTCCTGAGTCCGTTAGGTGAACACGAGGTAAGGGCCCTGACTTGAAAGTTAACTTCCTAAGAGCCTCCCCCAGCTCCCTCTCTCCCTGTATCTGTCTCTCCCTCCTCCCCTCTCTCTAAAAATCAATAAAAAATAAATCTAAACAGGAGGAAAGGGATGCGCTGGGACTCTTCTCGCTCAGGAGGCACCACTCTTCTCTGTGGGCCACGCTGTGGGCTGTGGGCGCGGATCTGTGCTGTGTTCAGGCCCGATCCAGCACACAGTTGACACCAGGGAGTTGGCATCACTGGGATCCAGCTGCATGGACAGTTCCAATGCATGTACCCTTCAACTCCTGGGTCATTCCGTGTGTGGCTCCCCCCCCCCCTTTTCTGATAACACAAGGGGTGGGGGCAGTTCTTCCGGATCTGAAAGCCCCTCCGGGTCAGCAGGAAGCTGCCCTCATTGGGAAAGAGCGGACAGGGCGGAGCCTCCCCTCTCCACAGGTCCCAGGCTCCTTCCCCCTGGAGCCCCTCAGCCCTGAGACAGCGGCCTTGCTGACCACAGTAATGCCTCTGCCCCAAGGCCTGGGGTGGGGGCAGCCTGGGTGTGTGAAGCCTGGGGTGGAGGGCAGCCTGGGTGTGTGAAGCCTGGGGTGGAGGGCAGCCTGGGTGTGTGAGGCCTGGGGTGGGGGCAGCCTGGGTGTGTGAAGCCTGGGGTGGAGGGCAGCCTGGGTGTGTGAGGCCTGGGGTGGAGGGCAGCCTGGGTGTGTGAGGCCTGGGGTGGGGGCAGGCCTGGGTGTGTGAAGCCTGGGGTGGGGGCAGCCTGGGTGTGTGAGGCCTGGGGTGGGGGCAGCCTGGGTGTGTGAGGCCTGGGGTGGGGGCAGCCTGGGTGTGTGAAGCCTGGGGTGGAAGGCAGCCTGGGTGAGTGAAGCCTGGGGTGGGGGCAGCCTGGGTGTGTGAGGCCTGGGGTGGGGGCAGCCTGGGTGTGTGAAGCCTGGGGTGGAAGGCAGCCTGGGTGTGTGAAGCCTGGGGTGGAGGGCAGCCTGGGTGTGTGAGGCCTGGGGTGGGGGCAGCCTGGGTGTGTGAGGCCTGGGGTGAGGGCAGGCCTGGGGTCTGTGTCTGTTCACTCAGTGGCGGAAATCTGAGGTGTGGATTCAAATGTGTTTACTCGCTCTGTCTGTGGATGTCTGTGATCACCGGGAAGTCATGCCCTTGTTTCTGTGAGTATGTGGGGTTTAGTGCTGTATTTGGAGGGTGTGGAGATGTAGTCCATGAATACTCAAGTAGTTGGTGGTAATATATTTGTAATTTGGTATTTGTTGAAATGTTACTGGTTTTGTTTTCCCCCTTTGAATTCGGGGTTTTTTCTACTGGCTGATTTGGAAGGATTATAGGCCTACGCATAGGGCAATGTTAGGACAAGTGCAGGCGTTCATTAGCTAGGGTGTATGATCTGTGTTTAGTATTTGGGGAATGTAGAGGGATCATTGTGTATTGGGGCTTGTTGTAATGTTAAGTGTATTTTTTGTGATCTACCCATTTCAGTGTGCAGAGGGCAGGTCTGTGATTATTATAGGACTGGTGGGCATTATATATGCTGTTGTGCAAGTAGTGATTGTATGACATGATCTGTGTGTACGATGGAAGAGTTAATGCTGTGAGAGATTTTGGGAGTGTGGTGTTATGTATATGCAGATAGTGTGGCATTACATGTTTATTAGGAACATAGGATATGGAGACATATATTTGTGTATTTGCCATGTACTGGGTAATTATAGGTATGCTTGGATCTTGTGGCAAGTTGTGTGTGTTTATTGAGCTTGTGTGTGTATTCCAGGGCCATGGCTGTTTGGAGGAATATTTGCTGGAGCTACGTGTTTGTATTTTTCAGTAGGGGCTGTAATGCTTACATATTTTGGGTACTAGGCTTGTGTATATTTGATGGAGAGAGGGGTTTCTGTACTTATTCAGGGGATGGGAGGATTGTATCTATGTTTCAGAGATGTGTGATATTTGTTAGTATTTGTGGATGTGAGAGCTAACTCATTAGCTAAAGCTAGTTTGGTATTTGGAAGTTGTTTATTACATGGTTTGCTGGAGATATTTCTGTGTGTCTTGCACATGTATACTGGTGTGTGTATATATCTGTCACCGGGAGCATGAAATAATAGTTTGTTCATAGGGTATATGAGGTTGTAAAGGCATAAAGCATATTTCTTTGGAGAATACTAGAGTGTTTCTACATGTGTTTGGCAAGTAGGAATTAAGAAGTGGTATGTCTGTATATTCAGGATGAGGGTAGAGAAGAAATGTGTATAGTGTGCTTTTGTTATACATTGAAGAGCAGAGGTGAAGAGATTGTATTCTGGGAGGCGGAATGATGTTTGAGAGGTCTATATATTCAGGAGTTGGGAGTATTTGCATGTGTGTGTGTGTGTGTGTGTGTGTGTGTGTGTGTGTGTTTCCTTAGATGTGTGAAAACTGTGCATGGAAATTAGTGAGAGTGAAGGGATTGTCAGTGTTTTTGTGTTTTGTGTATATCTGAGCATGTGGGGTGAATATTCATGAGTGGTTTGTGGGTGTATGTAATTGGGATGTGCGAGTGTATCAGGAGGCTTAGAGTCCTCTTTGTAACTTCCAGAACATAATACTTGCATGTGTCTTCACAGTGTATGTGAGATGAACTTACTGTACATCCATTTTGTAAGTATAGGTTGTTTGAGTTCCTGAAGCTTATGATGGGGTGTGTATTTTAGGGAATGTGAAAATATACTTTGTGTGTTTAGAAATGAAAGGACTATGTAGGTTGTGTGTATGTGTTCAAGAATGGTGGAGCATGTGTATTTTTGGACCCTCTTTTTCTCTATTCCTTGTGGACTTGCAAATAGATCTTTATTTTGGTGACACATTGTGTGTGAAGATGTTCAGTGTCTATATCTGAGTGGCATGTTTGGTTGCATATGTTTGTATTCAGATCCATGTGTGTATATATAGCTGTAGGAATAAAATGTGAATATTCAGGATGATTACGGTTTTTGTCTAATAATTTTGTTAGTATGAGGAGTTCTTTATATTCTGTGAAGGTATAAATATGTGTGTTTGTTCATATATGTAAGTTAATTTGTGTTTATGTATCTGGACTGGGAGTAGAGGGTGTAAGTTGCTTGTATGCACATAATCATTTGAAAAGCAATGAGGTGAACTGGAACTTGCCCATAGTAGTTTTGGGTGATCAATGGTGCATTTCTCTTCTGGGATCTGTGTTCAGTGACATCAGTTGGGTAGCTTGAAATTAGTCATGCTGGGAATATTTATAGCAGGTACTCACCACAAATCTTTCCTGCATCCCTCTGAGAGGGATCAGCATTCATCAGCCCCCACTTGTGTGTGTGAAGCAAGAGTGTTCAAGCATCAGTGGACATATGTATGGGAGGCTCTATGTGAATTGGGAGCTAGGCATCTAGGGCTGCGGGCCTTGCATAGACCCTGGTCTGTCTGAATCATTGCATTGCTCTTAATCAGGTCAGCCCATTCGTTAGGGCCAAAGAATCACATACACGTTGGTGATTTCTGGCCCCCCTCCATGCAGATGGATTGGGGTTTCTGTCCTTGGCAGAAATGGCAGGTTTCTTTATCCTTTAGCATTTGTATGGTCCTAGATGGGTGTGCCTGGTAGACAGATAGCCATGCAGAACAGAACCTTCACAGGTATACTGCTGGCCTGACAAGTGGCAGTCAGAAGGACCATGGCCTCCTGGACAGGAGGTCAGATGGCCAAGTGTTCCCCCAGGCAAACTCCCTAAGAATCAGCTGAGCAGCTACAGGTATTGTTTGGGTAAGGTGGGTGGGCAAGGACATCTTTCACATGGGGCCAGGTGGTGGAAGTCTATAGAGCCTAGTGCCCCTGAAACCATCTGCCCAGGGTGGGTATCAGGCTGCTGAGAACTGTAACTAGCTTTTAACCCACCTATCTCCATGGGAAACTAAGTTCTTAGTTATAGAAAGTCCTTTCGGGGTCAGTGAAGTGACAGGGATGGAAGTGGGGGGGGGGTACTGGGTCTGTGAAGGACTGGAGGTTAAGACCTGTAGAGCCTGAGGTGTGTGACTCTGATGAGATATATGTCTCTGACATTCCCAAACCCTTACACATGCTCCCTTTGTTTTCTGAAGACTCAGGATGCTTCTGGCACCGAGAAGCTCATCTCTGCCTCATGTTTCACTGAGAGGATGTCATGCCCCTCTTTTCACTATCCCTTGCTGATCTGTAAATACATCAAAAGGAACCATGCGATCAGTGTAGCCACCATCTGACCCCACAGCTGCCTCCTGGCTCCCTTAGTTCCACACGAGAATTTCTGGGCTTTCCTTCCTTATTGTGAGTCTCCTAGTCTTTTCTCGCTCTTGGTGAATTCTCCTGCCAACACAGTATGCTATTCTCACTTGATTGAATGCCCTAATAACTACTTCTCTTAGTAAAAGTGGATTCCTAGTGGCTCTCACTGCCCCCTTAATAACCTAACCCCTATAAAATGACATTGTGTTTCACTGATCGTATTGTGTGTTAGCAGAATGGAGCGCTACCTGGTTTTACATTTTTAAATGTTATGTATTTTATTTTTTTAAAATACATTTTATTGATATTTTACAGAGAGGAAGGGAGAGAGATAGAGAGCCAGAAACGTCAATGAGAGAGAAATATCGACCAGCTGACTCTTGCACAACCCCTACTGGGGATGTGCCCACAACCAATGTACATGCCCTTGACCGGAATCGAACCCGGGACCCTTCAGTCCACAGACCGACGCTCTACCACTGAGCCAAACCGGTTTCGGCAATGTTATGTATTTTAAATAAAAGTGCAATATAAGTTGTACAAGGTTCTTGGATTTGATTGTTGAATGTCCTTGGTTTGATTCTTAATGGGAAGGCGTGGATGCTGAGTTTTATGGGTGAGGAACAGTAATATCTCAGTTGTCTTGAATCAGCACTGAAAATCCCCCACCAAATAGAATGAATGGGGTTAGAGAGAGCTGGAATTTCATGGCCCAATATTTTTTTGGAGTGTATGTCCTTATCCCATATCTCCATGGACAGAAGAAATCCTCTGATCTTTTTTTTTTTTTTTAATAACAAACGTTTTTACTACATTTGCCATATAATGTTATATTAGTTTCAGGTGTACAATGTAGTGAATGTAGTGATTATACATTTATATTGCTTACAAAGTGATCAACCAAATAAGGCTAGTACCCATTTGACACCATACATATTTCCTAAATATTATTGACTTATGTTGTACTTTACTTCCCTGTAATTTTTTATATCTGGCAATTTGTAAGTCTTAATCCTTTTATTTTTTCACCCATCCCCCCAACTTCTCTTCCATCTGGCAACCATCAAAATGTACTCTGTACATATGAGTTGGCTTTTTTAAAAAAATTTCCACAGAGAGGAAGGGAGAGGGATAGAGAGCTAGAAATGCAGATGAGAGAGAAACATCAACTAGCTGCCTCTTGCACACCCCCTACCAGGGATGTGCCCAGATCCAACATACATGCCCTTGACCAGAATCGAAACTGGGACCTTTCAGTCCACAGTTTGACACTCTATCCACTGAGCCAAACCAGTTTTGGCTGTTTTTTTTAAATTTATTTTTATTTTATTATTATTTGATTTGTTTTTTATTCACATGTAAATGAAATCATATGTTATGTGTCTTTCTCTGATTTATTTTACTTAGCATAATGTCCTCTACATCCATTCATGTTGTTTCAAATGGCACGATTTCATTCTTTATTTTGGTTGAGTAATATTTCAGTGTATATAATACCAAAGCTTCTTTAGCCATTCGTCTGTCAATGGACACTTAGGTTTTTCCCATACTTGGCTATCCCATTAAAAGTCTAATATGCTAAGTGCCCAGTCTTCTAGTCATCCATTCAGCCAGTCAAAGTGTAATATGCTAAGGCTGCTCAACAACTTACTATACATGCACTGACCACCAGGGGACAGACCCTCCGACTGGTAGGTTAGCTTGCTGCTGGGGTCTAGCCTATCAGAACTGAGCAAGATGGGTCAGGCATACCCTGGAGCCCTCCCATGACCCCATCTCAGCTGGCCAACCTCCCACATCTTTTTCTGGCCTCGATCATGCACCAGTGAGGTCCCTCAGCTTGGCCTGTGCCCTTTCACAATCCAGAATCCCTTCAGGATGTTGCAGAGCTGGTTTAGACCAGGCAGAGGGACCCCATTGGTACACAAATTTGTGCACTGGGGTTCTAGTTGTAAATAATGCCCCAATGGACATAGGGATGCATATGTCTTTTTGATTTAATGTTTTGTGTTAAATACCTGGAATTGGAATTTCTGGGTCCTTCTTTTTTCCTTGTTACAGCCTTTGATTTAAAGTGTAATTTGTCTGATATAAATATTGCTACCTCACCATTTTTTGTTTATATTAACATGAAAAATAATTTTTCATCCTTTGACTTTCAGTCAGTGTGTGTCTTTTGATTTGAAGGGAATCTCTTATAGGCAACATAACATATATGGGTCTCATTTTCTTATCCATTCGGCCACCCTATGTCTTTTGACTAGAAAATTTATTTCATTTACATTTAAAGTAATTATTTATAGGCATAAAGTTATTGTCACTTTACTTATATATTTATTTATTTTTATTAATCCTCACCTGAAGATATTTTCCCACTGATTTTTAGGAGAGTGGAAGGGAAGTGATAGAAACATTCATGTCAGAGAAACACATTGATTAGTTGTCTCTCCCCTACTTACTCCCAGATCAGGGCAGGGGATCAAGCCTGCAACTGAAGTGCATGCCCTTGACCAGAATCAAACCCAGGAGTCTTCAGACCTCAGTTTGTTGCTCCACCCACTGAGAAAAACTGGCTATATTTGCCATTTTATTATTATTTTCTTCTTCTTCTTTCCTCACGTTTCCTTTCTCTTCCTCCTCCTTCTCTCTCCTCTGCCTTTTCTGAAAAGCCCTATATCTCTCCGGAGTGATAGCCTTGCTGAGTAGAATAATCTTGATTGTAGGTCCTTGTTTTTCATCACTTTGAATATGTGGTGCCAATCCCTTCTGACCTGCAAAGTTTCTGTTGAGAAATTGGATGAAATTCTTAAGGGAGCTCTGTTGTAGGTATTTAAATGATTTCTCTTGCTGCTTTTCAGATTCTCTCTCTCTTTGTCTCTAACCTTTTTTATTTTACTTATGAGGTGTATTGGTACAGGGCTTTTTGGGTTCATCTGTTTTGGAACCCTCTGTTCTTTCTTGACGTGTATGTCTATTTTCTTCATCAGGTTAGGAAGTTTTCCTAACCTGCATCCTTATTCTGCAAATAGATTTTTAATCTCTTGCACTTCCTCCTCTCCTTTTGGTACCACTGTGATGTAATGTTACACTTGATGTTGTCCCAGAGGTCCCTTAAATTATCCCATTTTTATAAAATCATCTGCTTCTAATCTACTGTTGTTGGACTCATTTCAGTTATATTCTTTGTTTCTGATGGATTCTTTTGTCTATCTCCATTTTTATGTTTCCTGTTTTCTTGTTAATGTTCTCATTGAGTTTATCTGTTCTTCCCCTAAGTTCATTGAGCATCCTAATAAATAGTGGTATGAATTCTTCATCTTGTAGATTGCTTGCCTCTAGCTTATTGAGTTCTTCCTCAGGAGTTTGTTCCCTGGTTTTTTTGTTTGTTTGTTTGTTTTTTTTTCATTTGGGACATGTTTCTTTGTCTCCTTGTTTTGGATACTTCCATGTGTGTGTTTCTATGTATTCAGTAGATCTGTTCCATCTCCTGGTACTGGTAGAGGAGCCTTAGGTAGTAGGTGTCCTGTGGGGCTCAAAGTGCAGTCTCCCAGGTCACCTGGTTATGTGTGCTATCCTGTTATAGGTGAGCCTTGATTGCTGTTGGCATGTTAGTGGAAGGATTGACCTTCCGGCTGATTAGCTATGAGGAGTCGTTGGGGGTATAGTAGATGACGAACTGTTGTGCTTCACTGGCCCCTGAAGCAGGATTTGGTTTAGTGAGGTGTTGGTGCCTACTGATTCTGCCCTTTGGGTGTGTCATCTGGGGAAGTGTTTAGGTGGTGCTCTGGCGTGGCTTAAAGTTGATGTGGCACTGGGGCCAGTTGGAGGAACTGTGGTGCAGGTAAAGTTCATCTGCTGCTTGTGTAGCCTGGGGCTACCTTATAGGAGCTACAAATTGATCTGCAGATGATTGGCCCTTGTGCTGGGCTTGGGGACACCTGGATGATGATAAGCTGCAAACCAAGGCCTGCTGCCAATAGTGCTGACTTGAGGCCATTTAGCAAGTGGTATATGGAGCAAGCTGAAGCCAGATGCTGCTCCTTTGGGGTTTGTGAACCTTTGAGAGGTTTTAGGAGTGTTCATAGTGTGAACCTAGAGAAGACATTTCTATGGATAAGCCACTGGAAGTGGTTTGGGTGGGACCCTAATTTGGGTGGGGCAGGGTATCAGGAAACCCAGGGTAGGGTGAGCAGTGTTAGCCAGGTTGATGTGCCACTTGTGCCTGTTGGCTGGGTGGGGGGATAGGCTCAACAAAAGAACTGTGTTGCCTGCCAGCATTTTGGTCCTGGAAAGTGCAGCTCCTCCAGTCCTTGCCCTGAGGCATGACAATTCAGTGTCTCCAATGGCTCTGGCACTTCTCAAGCTGTCACCTTAGAGCTGGAGCAAGTAGACCCAGAAGATGGCTCTTCAGTCACTAAGGAGCTTCCCCTGCAAAGAAGGCCTTTCTGATGACTCCTATAGGAGCCTGGGGTCCAGAGATGAGGCTTGCAACTAGCAAAGCCCACGAAAAGCAGAACAGGCTCATTGTGATACTAGGAACAGGGCAGGGAGACAATGGGAGCCCGGACAGGGTTGGAGGTAAACTTGACTATGCGGGAAGATTTGGAGACAGCAGGTTGGGATATGAAGTCCCTTGCCCACAAGTCCCACTCTCCCTTCTCCCCTTGGCCAGACTCACCTGAGGCTGCAAGTAGCAGGGAACACTGAGGTAATAGTTTGGAGGTCAGTCGTCTAGATCCTTCCAATGACTCACTGGTGCTTTACTATAAACAACAAATGTGTCCGAACATTGTAGTATTTAAGGAAGCCCAAACCTCTTCTCTGGGAACACCCCAGAAAACTAGTCTGAAAGACAAAATTTTAAAATAACACAATTCTGTGTTTGTGAAATCCCCCCACTTCTGTCTTCAGAACCCAGTAGATCAGGAGCCCCTAGTTAAATTGCTGACTGGACATTTCCCAATACAGTGTGTGTGTGCATGCATGCATGTGTCTGTGTCCATAACATAGCTACATGTTGATTATCTGTTTCCTCCACTAGAATATATGATACAAAATAGAGCTTTGACCAAGTCATTGACATTTGCTAACTCATTGTTGGATGATTGTTGTCATAGTTTGGGTTCTTTAGAAAACAGAGTCAGGTAAAGAGTTCAAGGAACATACATTTACTAAACAATACCTGACAGATGGTTGAAAAAGAAAGCAGGATCGGGCAAAAAGTTGAACTCTGATTCACATCCCAAACAGCCTTGGCCTGCCCCACAGGAGCTGAGGAGCTAGGCTGTCTCTTCCGAATAGTTCTCAGTTAGAAGGTGTTTGTTAGTTCTTTCGTGTGTGTGTGTGTGTGTGTGTGTGTGTGTGTGTGTGTGTGTGATTTTTATTTTATTTTCCTGTCCAAATATTTGGATACTAAGTAATTTGTGTCTGCTAAGAAACTTTGTTTCTCTTTTCTTTTGTGGTTTTGGTTCCTCTCCCAAATTCTTTACAGAATTGGGTTGTTAGGGTTTTTCATTAACTTTAGTCACAAGGCTTGGTAGTACTTAGAGACACTGTGATATAAGAAAGAAAAAAAATTGGTCTCCATCTTCAGTCCTGGCAGAGCTGCTAAAACCCGTATAATTCCTGGAATGATGGGAATGAGAAGAGCGTCCTTTTTTGTTCGTAATAAGTCCCTTTCAACATACTGAGTTACACTAATGAAGTGAAGGATAGGGCCTGGTTACCAGAGGAACCAACCATGTGATTAGAAGGCTGGAACTTTTGGTCCTACCTTCTGGGGATTGGAGACAGAGATAATTACCAGTGGCCAATGGTTTAACCAAACGTGTCTATGTTATGGAATCTCCCCATAACATAGGGAGAGCTTTGAGGTGCTTGGAGAGCAATGTGTCAGGAGAGGACATAGGAGAGGTGTGCATTACACTGCCCTTCATTTGCTATAAAGCAAGTTTCGTGATCAGAAGAAATGCTGTGTGGAATACCACGATGGTAGATAAGGTATTCTGTAAGGCATAGGTGGGGGTTTGGCAGAAGCATTGCATGCAGGGAAGGCAAATCTGTATCCAGAGTGTCTTCTTCAAGAAGGACAAAATGCTGCTGTTTCCATGACAGAGTGGTGCAAATGTAATCAACCTGCCTAGGCAGCAGGCAGATCACCCTGGAAATGGTGCTATCTGGGGGCTCAGTGCTGGTGTCTGGTGCTGGCACATTGAGCACTCAGTGGTGGCTAGAGGCTGGTCAGCCTTGGTGTTATTGAATCCATGCACAGCCTCCATCTCTGCCACCATAGCCATCCTTCTCATGAGCCCGTTGAGTGATGACAACGGCGGCAGGAGAGAGACTGACTAGTATCAACAGGACTGGTCATCATATCCACTTGGTTAATGAAAATCCTCCTCTGCTGAAGCTCCTCTGCTGAAGCCATCCTTTGGTGAGCATTCACATGGGACACAAATAACTTTCTTTCGCTCATTTAGAGAGCTGGGTCCACTTACTCTTTCTTAGGCCTTTTGACATCAATTTTCTAACATATTCCTTCCATGTTTCTGACCATCCAGCCAAAGCATTGGCCATAGATCATGAATCTGTATCTAATCACTCATCTGGTCATTTCTTCTTTGAAGCAGAGTGAAAAACCAGGTGCACTTGAAGCTCTGCCCACTGGAGGATTTCCCTTCATCACTCTCCTTCAGGGGTACCCCAGAAAGGTGCTGAAGTGCTGCAGCTGTCCACTTTTTAGGCGGTGCCTGCATGTTGTGCAGTCTCTATCTCAGCCAACTTATTATAGGGTGTTTCCCATGAAGCCATATGTGCAGCCTGGGAGCTAGAAATAATGTAGAAGGAATGGGGACTGTGGGCATTTGGGTGACTTCCTCATGCAAACTCAATCTCATATGTGCTGCTTCCATTTGATAATGGAGTGCCCAACTTGATCTTGCTGGTTTAAGATAACATTCATTCATGATTGACAGTTCAGTTTATGACAACTTGATGGCCCATAATTAAGTGTTTGGTCTCTACAAAGGTCCAGTAGCAGGCCAAAGACTATTTCTCAAAATGAGAATAGTTATCCATAGTAGGCATGGGGAGCCATAGGAAGGAATGGCCTTGCTGCATAATCTTAAGGTTCTGCCAAAGGCTCTAAATACACCTCTCTCTGCCACTGCCACTTCAAGCATCAACGAATCTCCTGGACTCTGTTGCCCAACTGGCAGAGCAGTTTGCACAAGAGCCAGGCCCTCTTCAAAACAGTAGCTTTCAGGTTACTTGGTAAATGGGGAAGTGTAGTGCACCAGAATGAGGAATATGTTGTGTCTGAAATCCATTGAGTCCCACAGGCATTGTGCCTCTTTTGTGGTTGTGGGATGGGCCAGAAGCAGCAATTTATCCTTCACCTTAGAAGAGATATTATGACTTGCCCCACATAATGTGCCCCTAGGAATTTCGCAGAGGCAGAAGGCCCCTGAATGTTTATTGGATTTATTTCCCACTCCCCGAAATGCAAATGTCTTACCAGTAACTCTAGAAGTAGTTGCTATTCCATCCTCACTAGGTCCAATTAACATAACATCAGTGTAATGGAACTCTGTGATGTCTTGTGGAAGGGAAAAGCAATCGTGGTTTTTGTGACCTAAATTATGATATCTAGTTGAAGAGTTATTATACCCCTGAAGTAAGAGAGTGAAGTTATATTGTTGGCTCTGCCAGCTGAAAGCAAACTACTTCTGGTGTTTTTCTCTAGTTAGTATTGAGAAGAAAGCATTTGTCAGATCAGTAGCTGCTGCTAAGGAACAAGGATATATTAATTTGATCAAGCAATGAAACCAAATCTAGTACAGAAGCTACAATTGGAGTCACCCTTTTGTTAAGTTTACAATAATCTACTGTCATTCTTCAAGATCCATATGTTTTCTGCCAGGCCCAATAGGTGAGATGAATAATGATGTGGTAGAAATCACCACTCCTGTATCCTTTGTGTTCTTGATGGGGACACTAATCTATACACATATATAAAATATTTATTTATATGTGTATATTTATACACCATTTGAGAATACAAAAGGTATAACAAATGACACCACAGATCAGTGTACCCACTTCTTCATTTAAGAAATAAACATTGAGCCTGGCCTGTGTGGCTCAGTTGGTTGAGGATCATCCGGTGTACCAAGATGTCAATTTGGACCTGGTCAGGGCATATACCTGGGGCTGTGGGTTTGATCCCGATTGGATCACATATAGAAGGCAACCAAAGGCAACCAGTGGATATTTCTCTCTCACATAGATTTTTTTTCACTCTATCTCTCTCTTTAAGCATATCCTTGCATGAGGATTAAAAAGAAATAAACAGACAACTCAACCCTTGTCTGTGCAACTCTATTCACACCCCAAAATACTAATTATCTTTAATTTTATATTTATTATTGCCTTTCATTTCTTTAAAACTGTAACACATATGTGTATACCTTAAGAAATATATATACTTTTAAAAACTTTATATCACAATTAATTTATCCATTGATCTGTTGGTGCACATTTAGGATGTCTCCAATTTATAGCTATGATAAACAGTGTTGCTCTAGATGTTTTTGTATATTTCATCTGGTTTATAGAAGACCAACTCTAGACCTATACATGTTTTCAATATTACTAGGTATTGCCAATTGTTCTCCAAATTATTTCCCCAATTTGTCCACTCTACATCAAAATAAAAAGCTATGCACAGCAATGAAACCAATAAGAAAATAAAAAGGCAACCTAAGGAATGGGAGAAAATATTTGCAAATCATGTATATGAAAAGGGGTTAATTTTCAATATATATATTTTAAAAACTCATACAACTGTACAAAACAACAAAAAACAAACAAAGCAAATAAAACCACCAATATAATTTAAAAAATGGACAAAGGTTCTGAATAGACATTCTTCAAAAAAGCACTGCAGATACATGAAAAAGGTGCTAATCATCAGAGAAATGCAAATTGTAACCACAGTGTTACAATAGCTGCTGTCAAAAAGATAAGAAATAACAAGTGTTGGTGATGATTTGAAGAAAAGGGAACTGTTTTGTACTGTTAGTGAGAATATAAATTGGTGTAGCCACTGTCAAAAATAGTATGGAAATTCCTCAAAATATTAAAAACAGAGCCATTATATGATCCAGCAATTGTATTTCTTTGTATTTATCCAAAGGAAACAAAACACTAACACAAAGATATCTGCATCTCCATATTCATTGCAGCATTATTTACAACTAGAGGCCCAGTGCACGAAATCCATGCACTCGAGAAGTGGGCCTAAGCTGGCAGTCAGACATCCTTAGCACTGTCACAGAGGCGGGAGAGGCTCCTGCCACTGCTGCTGCACTCACCATCTGTGAGCCTGGCTTCTGACTGAGTTGCGCTCCCCCTATGGGAGCACACTGACCACCAAGGGGCAGCTCCTGCATTGAGCTTCTGCCCCCTGGAGGTCAGTGCATGTCATAGCAACTGGTCGTTCTGCTCTTTGGTCAATTTGCATAATAGCCTTTTATATAGGATAGCCAATACATAGAAATAACCTAAGTGTCCCTTTTTCTGTGTCCATGGCCTGTACAGTCTCTGGAAGTGTAAGCTAAAACAGATGACACCTTTGGGATTCTTTATTTGTTCTTTGATATTTCAAATAGGCCATGGCCTGAGCCCAAGTTATCATGTTTCAAACTTAAATTACATAATTTCCCTGTCTTTTAATTCTAAGCATTTCTTTATAGCAGATATGAGAAAGTCTATACATTTACAATCATATTTGCTTAATATTTAAGTCCATTTTCTGGTACAGAAGGGACCAAGGAAGCTATTATGTAGAGTCAGGTGATTGAAATTTGTTTGTTTTTCATTTGAAAAGTTCAGCTAAATTCTAATTCCATTTTAATATGAGAACTTTGATTGATTATTGGTGTTCAAACTCAATAGTCTAATTAGTTTGCAGCTTTCTGATGGTGTCTCTGAGATTTTCTTTCTTGCAAATCTCATATCTTTAATATCAATTTTCCTTTTGGTCATAATATCCTCAGTCTTTTCAGTTTATTCACTCTTTGTGAATAATCACTTTTTTCCCCTTTCTTTCTTTCTTTTTTTTTTTTTTTTTTTTGAACCTCAACTATTATCTGTGGTTTAGAATGTTACTAATTGCCTTCCAAATTTGCTGCCCACAGAAAAGACTCAATTCTTTAAACTCATTGAAATATTTTCATGCTCTGCTATCAATTTGGTAAATGGGATAAGCAGAAGAAAAGTATATGGGTTTTAAGATGCACCTTTAAAAAGAAAAGACGTGTTGATTTCTACTTCCTACTCTGTGAAACTTGGTATGATGAATCTCTAGCAGCTAGCAGCTATTTTATTTTATTATGTTTTTTGGCTCTTTTTTTTTTTTTTTTTTTTTTTTTTTACTATATATAATTACTAGAGGATGTCCCTCAGCCCCAGTCTGCAGCCTCTCCAATCTGGAACCCCTTGAGGAATGTCTGACTGCCTATTTGGGCCTAAACGGGCAGTCGGATATCCCTCTCAACTCTCACAATCCAGGACTCCCAACTGCTTGCCTGTCTGCCTTCTTGATTGCCCCTAACCGCTTCTGCCTGCCAGCCTCATCACCCCCTAACCACTCCCCTGCCAGCCTGATTGATGTCTAACTGCTCCACTTCCAGCCTGTTTTCCCCTAACTGCTCTCCTCTTCAGGCCTGGTCACTTCTAACTGCCCTCCCCTGCAGGCCTGGTCCCCCCCAACTGGTCTTCCCTGCAGGACTGGGTCCCCCCCCAAATGCCCTTCCCTTCAGGCCCAGTCACCCCCAACTTCCCTTCTCTGCCAGTCTGGTCACTCCTAACTGCCTTCCCCTGCTGGCCATCTTGTGTCCACATGGGGGCACAATCTTTGACCACATAGGGGCAGCCATCTTGTGTGTTAGAGTGATGGTCAATCTGCATATTACTCTTTTATTAGATAGGTTAGAGGCCTGGTGCATGGGTGGAGGCCAGCTGGTTTGCCCTGAAGTGTGTCCCAGATTAGGGTGGGGATTTCCTTGGGACCTGGGAGAAGGACCAAGTGGAGGCCATGGTTTCTGGGATTTATGTATCTTTTATAATTGAAACTTTATAGCCTGGACCGTAGCCAAGCCTCCTGCTTGCTCTGTGGTGGTAACTATTTCTTTTGGTATTTATTTTCTCCTATAATTGAAACTTTGTAGCACTGAGTGGAGGCCTAGGCCAGCAAGGGCAAGTGGAAAGCTTGGCTTCCTCCATTTCTGGGGAAACCCAAGCCTCCCTCAGGCTCTCTGTGGCCACAGCCATCTTAGTTGGGTTTATTTGCATATTTGCTCCTGATTGGCTTATGGGCATGGTTTGTGGGCATGGCTTGTGGGCATGGCTTGGGGATGTAGTGAAGGTATGGTCAATTTGCTTATTACTCTTTTATTATATAGGATGGAGATACACAGACACACACACAGACACACACACACACACACACACACACACACACACACTGTTGACAGTATTACAGATGTCTCCCACTTTCTAGTATCTATTTTAAAGCATGAGAATAAGAGCGACTATTTATGGAAATTGCATGTGTTTTTCTCTTTTTTTCCCCTTAGTCATATAGTATATTACATTAATTGGCATTTGAATGTTAAGCAAACCTTTTATTTTTCTAATAAATACCACTTGATGGTTGTGTATATGATTTTTATATGTTATTGAATTTGGTTTGCTGGAATGTTGTTGAGGATTTTTGTGTATGTATTAATATGAGAACTGAGTGTAGTTTACTTATGATTTAAATTAATCATTTCTGGTGTGGTACCAGAATGAAACCGGCTTCACAAAATCAGTTTGGAAATGTTATTTTTTGGATGAGTATGTGAAGAACTATTTACTCTTTAAATATTTGGTAGTTTGCCACTGAAGACATCAGGTCCTGAGCTTTTTTGATGGGAAATAATTTTACTACTAATTTGGTATCTGTACATAATTTAGGTCTATTCAGATTTTCTATTTCTTCAATCAGTTTTGATAGGTTATTTCTATTATCTATTTCCTACAAGTTATTTAATTTGTTTGTTTACAGTTTAAAAATATAGTCTCATATAATCATTTTTATTCTGTATATGCAGTAATAATGTCTGCTCTTTTACTCCTGATTTTAGTAATTTCACTATTTTTGTGATCAAGCTAGCTAAAGTTTTTTCAATTTTGTTACTATTACAAATAATTAACTTTGGGTTTCATTGACTTATACTACAGTTTCCTCATTGTCATCATTAATTGCCAATTTAAGATTTATAATTACTATCTGCTTACTTTATATTTGTTTTTTAAACTCCCTAATTTGAAAATTTAGATTATGGATGAGATAGATGTTCCTTATGTCTTAGTATAAGCATTTATAGTGATAAGGCGCTGCTTTAGTTGCATCAATTAGTTTGGACAAATTATGTTCCATTTTTGTTAATCTCAAATTCTTTTTTCTTTTTTTTAAACCAGAAAAGTGTTAATTTCCACATATTTGTGAATTCTCAAATTTCTGTTATTGATTTATAATTTAACTTAATAATGTCAGAGAATATATTTGCACTATTTTAATATTTTCAAATTATTAGAGATTTTTTATATGGCCTAGAATATGGTCTGTTCCATAGAATGTCCCCAATGCACTTGAGAAGAATATGTATTCTGCTGTTGTCTGGTGGGATGCTTTGCTAGATCTAGTATTATGATTTCTTTTGTTTTCTATTTCTTTTGCTAGGAAAATATTTTTATAATGCCTAATTTTTCTTATAGATTGATTGATTTGTCTTTTGAGAATGACTTTCTACGTTTCTAATAGCATGTGTGGTTTTAGTATTTTTTTTTGTCTTATATTTCTATAACACTTGAGCTTTCCTACATTTGCTGTTTGTATGATATATCTATTCCCATTATTTTATTTTCAACAAAATTTTAGCATTGCATTTAAAGAATGTCTCCACTAGAAGCCATGAAAGGGGCTTTCTTTTAAATCCTCTCTGACAGATTATGCATTTTTATTGCATTGTTTAAACCAGTCATATTCACTTATCTCATTCATGTTAAATTTATTTCTGACATTTTAGTTTTCCTTTCCACATGTCTCATGATTTTCCCCTTTCTGCTCCTCTTTTACTCCTTTTTTGTCCCGTTAAGCGAATATTTTTCAGTATAGCATTTAACTTTGTTGAGAGTTTTCTCCCTGTATTTTAAAGCTGTTTTCTTTGTGGTTGTTCTATGGTTTACTATTGCATTTTATTTTATAATCTACCTCAAATTTATAGTAACTTAATCCCAGTGAGATGTGAAATGTTGTCCTTATACAGCTCTCCTCAACTCTAATCAAGGAATATGGGATTCACCTGGGAGGAACAAGCATCAGCATTTCTCAGTACCTCTCACTCTGGGTGACAGAACCTATATTCCAGGTGATTACAACTGTGAGATCAAAATTTATCTCCCCGACCATCTATTCATGGAATAAAGCTCTATTTCAAGCATAACAGCAAGAATACTAAGGTCTTGATTACACTCAGCCCAGTTTTAAGGGCAGAGGGAAAAAAAATCCATCTTGAAGTGATAAAAACCCACAAAGACTTGACTCAAAACTATCCCTAGAAAAGAAGCCTAACTTTAACCGAATAAGAAAACATATATACTAAACTATGGACCTTGGTCTTAGAGGGGATTTTATTAATTTGACACTAAAGGCAAGGGAAGTAAAGACAAATATAAATGAATGTGACCATATCAGACTAAAAAGCTTCTGCACAGCAAAAGAAACTGCAAATAAAACAAAAAAAGAAACCAACCAAATGGGAGAAGATATTTGCAAGCAATAGATCTGACAGAGGGTTAAATCTAAAATATACAAAACAAACAAACAAACAAACAAACTCACACCAAATAAACACCCATTTGAAAAATGGGCAGATAATCTGAACAGACAGTTCTCTCAAGAAGAAAGAAAAATGGCCAAAAGATATATAAAAATATGCTCAAATTCACTAGCTATTAGGGAAATGCAAATACCACCTCACAACTGTTAGAATGGCTATTATTAACAAGACAGGTAATAAGTGTTGGAGAGATTGTGGAGAAAAAGCGACCCTCATTCATTGCTGGGGATAATATAAACTGGTACAGCCATTATGGAAAACATTATGATGGTTCTTTAAAATATTAATACTAGAATTTCCATATTATCCAGCAACTCTTTTTCTTGGTATCTACTCAAAAATTTTGAAAGCATTTATTCATAATGATATATACACTGACTGTCCAGATTATTATGACCACCCCATCAGTACTTTGTTGGGCCACATTTTGCCTTCAATACTGTGGCGATTCTTTTTGGCATTTACTCCACAAGATGTGCAAAGGTGATGTGAGGAATCTGACACCATGCCTGATGAATAGCACTGTCCAGTCTGTGAGACTTGATGGTTGTGGAACCAGCTGCCTGATGGCTCTTTGTACTTCGTCCCACAAATGCTCAATTGGATTGAGATCTGGTGATTGTGGGGCATCCTAAGCAAGGTAAAGTCTCCCTCATGTTCTTGAAACCACTCCTGCACAATACGAGCACCGTGGCATGGCACATTGTCTTGTCTGAAGAAGCCATCTCCATTGGGATATGCCACCAACATGATAGGATGAACTTGATCAGCAACAATACTTAGGTATGTGTGCTATTCAGATATTCCACATGAATTAAAGGGCCCAAATCATGTCAGTAAAACATGCCCCAAAACATAACACTGCCCCCACCAGTTTGAAAGATTGTATTCATGTATGTGGGATGCATGCTTTCATGCTGTTTCTGCAAAATTCTCACTCTTCCATCGGCATGGTGCAACTGAAAATGTGATTCATTGGACTACATGACTTTTTTCCAATGCTTGACTGTCCAATCCTTGTGTTCCTGTGCAAATTGGAGACCTTTTATCTTGGTAACTTCAGACAGCAAAGGTGTTTGAATACATCTTCAAAATCCTTATCCCAACCAATGCAGTGTACGGCTAATTTACCTACAAAAGTCAGGTAGTCATAATAATCTGGCCACTAAGTGTATATATCTCTATATTGCTTGCAGCATTATTTTTTTCTTATTTATTTTTTTTATTAAGGTATTATCTGTGTACATAGCTTATCATTGCCCCCCCCTCCCATATATGCCCTCCCTCCCCAGAGTTTTGTGTCCATTGGTTGTTCTTATATGCAAGCATACCAGTCCTTCGGTTGATCTCTTATCACCCCCAGATATCCCTACCCTCCCCCCCACTCCTGGCCCCGCTGTCATTTGACAGTCTGCCTGTTGTTTTACTGTCACTATATCTATCTTTCTGTTCATTCGTTTATAATGTTCTTTAATATTCATAAATGAGTGAGGTCATGTAGTGTTTCTCTTTCATTGACTGGCTTATTTCACTCAGCATGATGCTCTCCAATTCCATCCAGGTTACTGCAAATGATGAGAATTCCTTCCTTTTTATGGCAGCATAGTATTCCATTGTGTAGATGTACCATAGTTTTCTGATCCATTCATCTGCTGACGGGCACCTAGGCTGTTTCCAAATCCTAGCTATTGTAAATTGTGCTAGCTTTCAGCATTATTTACAGTGCTCAAGACATGGAAATAACTGAAGTATCCTTTGATAGATGATTAGATAAAGAATATGTGGTATATTTATACTATGAATACCACTCAGCCATAAGGAAAGTTGGAATACTGCCATTTGCAATAACATAGATGTATCATAAAAATATCATGCTAAGAAAAATAAGTCAGAAAAAGTCAAGAACCATATGATTCACTCATATGCAGATTATAAAACTGAAGGTAACAAATGAGCAAACAGGAAAAACAAATACCCTGGCAGTGTGATTCAGTGTTTGAGCATCAACTCATGAACTAGGAAGTCATGTTTCAATTCCCAGTCAGGGATATACATTCACCTATCTTCTTCCATTCTTTTTTTAGTCTTTATTTTATAGTTTTATAGCAGTTTCTGCAGTACCACTTGAACCTATATTCTATAATTTTGTTAAACTGGAAAATAATTTAAACATTTTAATTAAAATAGTATTTGTATTTAATTTCTAGTTAAATTTGCATAGGTATCACTGTGGTATCATTATAACTTGAGCTATATTCATATTTAAATAAACACATTATAATGGCATATCATTGAGTTGAAAAAACATCGCTTGAACTGAATCAATTTATTCACATTGACTAGTTTTAGGAGATGTTTACATGTAATAATAGAAACAGTGCAGGTTTTCAATAATTCAACATAATATCTTCCATAATTGAAGACTTAAAGGGAAAAGTATGTGCCACAAAACAAACCTTTGTTCATCTAATTTAAAAAAAATTACATTTCCCCAGCTTTTAAATTTATATTTAGATAAAATAAAGTTAACATTTTTTTCCTCCTGCATAGTAGATACACTTCAATTGCTCAATAAAACAAATATTGTTACTGGCTATAACTGTATTGGACAAGCCAGACTTAGAGAATATAATTTGTTTCTTTAAGGATACTTGGTTATTTAACAACATTCAATTTGCCCTTTCAATTTTGTATATGACACTAATATTGTGTGGGGAAGCACAGGACTTGGTTAGAAAATTTGTAAGGAGAGCATTCCAAAAAAAAAAAAAAAAATGAGTGGACTATAGGCGGCCCATTCTGTTTATCAGAATTCCGATTTAGGGGAGTGCCAAAGATAGCACACATAATTATTCCTTGACCTTTCCAAACAAGTCTGTGCACTTGCAGGACCCTTGGGTGTTTACTGGAATCCTTATGCTTAATCTTTATGTGTTCTTGCTTCAAGGACACATGTGTCCCCCCATAATTACTTACCCTACTGATTGTATGTGAAAGATAAACTTCATCTCAAACTGCTGTTACTATAAAAGCCTAACGAGGCAAGCAATTAAGGCTGCCTGGTTCCTTTAGTCAGGCAATCCCTGAGCCCTCTCTCTCACAACAATCCCGTGTCAAAGTAATCATTCACTTGTCACTCAGACTCTGCAGATTAGCCCCAGCAATATTGGTAAAAGCATGGAATCAAGAATCAAGTTTTCTATGACCATATCCAAATTCCAAGTATTAAGCAAAATTATAACCAATATAATTGCTACTACTAAATAATGCACTGATGTATTCCTAGTATGTGCCTTAGGACCAGTGAATACAAAGAAATATGAACTGTTATGGTATATATAGAGAAAAAAATGTCCATAATATATGAAAAATTATTTCTTAAAATATTCAAGTAAATTAAAAGTTATTAAAGTAACTTTGTATGTCAATACTACAGTAGTTTGAGATAAAGTTTATCTTTTAGATACAATCAGTAGGCTAAGTAATCTTGGGGGGACAAATAATTTTTAATTAATTTTACTTTAATTCACACCTAGCTGGAGTTATAACAGGATTTTTTTCTCTGAGTGAAATTGACAGTCTATTTCTAAGATTAAAACTCAAAACCAAAATCAAAGAAATGCAGACAATTTGGATGAAGAAGGAAAGAGGAATGATCCACAAGATAAATATATTAAGACTAGAGGCCTGATGTATAAAATCCATGCAAAGGGCTTGGCCTTCACAGCCTCAGCTTCATCAGGAAGGTCATCCGGAAGGACATCCAGAAGGCTATTAAGTTGTCCAGTCTAATTAGCATATTACACTTTTATTATTATATATATAAATGATTTTATTATTATATATATATAAAATGATTAAAGTCATATGGCAATGGAGAATCAAGATGGCAGCATATGTAAAATTCCTGTACCTACCCCCTCCCACAACCACATCAAAATTACAACTAAAATACAGAAAAACCATCATCCAGAACTGCCTGAAAGCTGGCTGAATGGAAATCCTACAACTAGAGAAGTAAAGAAGAAAGCACATTGGAATTGGCAACAGGGGCAGAGGTAAGGAATGGGCTGGGCTGGCATCCACACGCACCACTTTTTTAATTGGGAGGGATACCATCTCTGTGGAGGCCCTCTGTAGGAGCAAGATGTCCCAGCCCCACACCAGATCCCCATCCCAGGGTCCCAGAACTGGGAAAATAAGTAGTCATAACTACAGGCTATTAAAACCAGTGGGGGTTGGGGCTCAGTGACATGGACACTGTGGGAGACCCAGGTGTTCTTTTAAAGGGCGGGTGCACAAACTAAACTTATTAGGTCTGTATCCTCTGAGCTCCAGTGCCAAGGCTGGACACAGACACATACAGGAGGAACAGAATTGTCTGGCATCGGTGCAGGAACTCAGGGGTGGTTTTCTCCTAGACTGAGATGTTCACAGGGGTCATTGTTCCTATGCTGAGACCTCTCCGGTGGCAGGACTGATTAGCAGCTATTTCTGTTTGCTCTACCCTGGGGATTCCCTGAGAACCCCTTCCCCCCCAATTCAGTTTGAGGCTCCTTATACTATCTTCATATTTTTGGATTCTTTTTTTCTTTTTATTATATATTAATATGTGTGCAGCTACTTTTGCATATGAATGGCCTGTCATTGAGCAGGCTTCAGATATTGCTAAAATATCTCAAAAAAGATGCAGCTTGGTCAGGGAGCCCAAACTTACCAATAAAAGGCCCAAGACCCCAAACTAGCATCAACCTGCCTTTCTTTACAACTGATCCTTGCATGGGCACTTCCAAATCTGAAACAAATAGGAGGAATATTCAGACCTCTCTGTAGCTCCTGCAGGGTGGCCCAAGACAGTGGCTGACTTTGCATCTTCAAGGATACCTAAGAGGTAGTGGTCAGCATCAGACCATACCAGATTACAACTCTACACATTCATAAACAATACACACAGGGACAGGCTCAGTGAGCATCAAAGAACCACTGAATCAAGTCCTGCTCCATAGGGGTGTCTCCTGAACAGCAGCTCTTCCACCTTAGTCTCAGCTGGTCCTCACAGCCAATTGACCTGGAATTCAATTCCTCTTAGTAACACCAACAGCATTCAAGTCTCAACTACAACATGACTGTGCTCACAGCCCACAAGGGGTGCACCTAAAGTTCTCAGCTCAGGTGACTGCGGAAGCTAAGTCTCTGGGCCCTATAGAATAGCTACTATACAGATTCACACTACCAAATCCAGGAGACATAGAAGATGTAATCAATATATAGAAGCAAACAGTGAAACAGCCAAAATGTGGGGACAAAGAAACATGTCACAAATGAAAGAAATGGAAGAAAATGAACTAATGGATATAGAATTCAAAACCAATTATAAGGTTACTCAAGAATCTTTATGAGACCTCCAAGGAACTTAGTGAGACATTCAAGGATCTTAGTGAGAATTAAAAAAAAAAAAAAAGAGGATAAAGACAATTCAGAAAATAAGCATGCACTAACTGAAATAAAGAATAATATATAATATATGGGGATTCAACAGTAGAGTAGATGAATGAGTCTAAGAATCAAATCAATTTTTTGACATATGAAGAAGCAAAAAAACACCTAATCAGAAGAACAAAAAGGAAAAAAAAATCCAAAAATATGAAAATAGTGTAAGGAGCCTCTGGGACAACTTCACACATACCGTATTTGCCGGCGTATAAGACGATTTTTTGGCCCTGAAAAATATGCCTCCAAGTGGGGGGTAGTCTTATATGGCGAATATATAACAAACTCTGTATTTTTAGTGGAAATGTTAGGGGGTCGTCTTATACACCCAGTCGTCTTATACGCCGACAAATACGTATTTTTCAGGGCCAAAAAATCGTCTTATATGCTGGCAAATACGGTACCAAAATTCACATTATGGGGGTGCCAGAAGAAGAGAGAGCAAAATATTGAAAAGATGCTTAAAGAAATAATGACAGAATACTTCCCCTACCTGGTGAAAGAAATAGACTTACAAATCCAGGAAGCACAGAGTCCTAAACAAGAGTAACCCAAAGAAGACCACACCAATACACATCATAATTAAAATGCTAAGGGTTGAAGACAGAATATTAAAAACAGCAAGAGAAAAGAAGTTAGTTACCTACAAGGGAACACCTATATGGCTGTCAGCTGATTTCTCAACAGAAACTATTCAGGCCAGAAATGAGTGGCAAGAAATATTCAAAATGATGAACAACAAGAACCCACAACCAAGATTACTCTACCCAGAAAAGCTGTCATTTAGAATTGAAGGTCAGTGAAAGAGCTTCACAGACAAGAAAAAGCTAAAGGAGTTCATCACTGCTGAAGAGTATTCTTTAGGAAGAAGAAAAAGAGAAAGATAAAAAAAAATATGAACAATAATTATATATCTATCAACAACTAAGTCTTAAATAAGAAATCTAGTGGATAGAATAAACATGAATAAAAGAGAATTAGAAGCATGGAAATGGAACAGACTGACGATTCTCAGAGGGAAGCAGGTTGGGAGGGTGGGAAGAGATTAAACAAAGATCTTATATGCATACTAGAGTCCTGATGCTCAAAATTGTGCAAGGGGCTCAGTCCTCACAGCTGTGGCAACTTGCCTCAGCCCTTGCAGTCCTGGTTTCATCCAGGATATCTGGTTCAATTAGCATATTATGGCTTTATTATTATAGATATGCATTACCTATGGACACAGATAGTAAGTGGCAAAGGCTTGGGCAGAGTGGGAACCCACTGTAGAGGGGCAGTGGGGGGAAAAAAGAGGGACATCTTTAATACTCTCAATAATAAAGATGAAAAATAAATAAATAAAAGTAAAAATTACAATCATATGGTAATGAAATAAAAATGGACCTTAGTTCAATGAACTAGCTTCATACATTCTGTAATAGACACATGGATATGTACACATTTAGTGTATAAAGAATGTAGAAATTCACATCAAAGAAGAAAAGGTGTGTTATGAAAAAATACATTGTAGCAATTTGTTATCTACTGTATAGGGAGGGTAAGGAAATAATTCACAGTTCCCATCTCCTTCCATTTACAGATATAAAAATTAATGTAATCAATTTTAAATCAATTAAATATAAGAATAATAAAAAGCAGACAACAAACTGCTGAAAATATCAGTATATGGAAAACTTTTATAATCTTGGAGCAGGTTATAATTTGTTGATTAAAAACTACAAGCTAGCCGAAACCGGTTTAGCTCAGTGGTAGAGCGTCCATCTGTGGACTGAAAGGTCCCAGGTTCGATTCCGGTCAAGGGCATGTACATTAGTTGCAGGCATATCCCCGATAGGGGGTGTGCAAGAGGCGGCTGGTCTCTCTCATCGACATTTCTAGCTCTCTATCTCTCTCCCTTCCTCTCTGTAAAATATCAACAAAATATATATTAAAAAACAAACAAACAAACAAACAAAACTCTACAAGCTATTAAAAAAAAGAAAGAGAAAAATAATTTCCCATAACAGAAAGAAGGATGACCTACAATTATTAATCCTGGCGATATAAAAAATAATGTTATGAATTACCTTATGACAATAAATTTGATAACTTAAATTCCTAGAAAAATGTGACAAAATTTCACTGAAGAAAAAAAAAATTGATAATCCGAATATCCCTTTATATTTTTTAAAAGTTAAATTTATAATTACAAGTCTTCTCACAAAGAAGGGCAATACCTAGATTACTACATTGTTGAATTCTATCAAACACTTGAGAGGAAAAAAACAACAGAATTTTACATAAAAACTTCCAGAAATTAGAAAGTGAAAGAGCACTTCCTTGAATCATTTTTTTAGGTTTGTTATAGAATAGGAATGGGGCTCATCTCTCCCAGTTGCTTGTGAAACTGGCATTCTTTGGGTACTGCTAGAATAAGAATTTCCAGGGGCCCCCATGAGAGGATGAGATATGGTAGAAAGCTTTATTTCCAAGGAATTACTTCCCTGGATTACCAAAGTCCCATTTCCCTTAGTCCAGTTATAGAGGAAGTGTAGCTGGGGCTTCAGTAGTGCTGACATCAGAGCCAATGTCCAGTGTTTCCTCTCCACGTTGTAGCTGCCTCAGGTCCAGCTAGGTTATCTTGTGTTTCCCTGCTGTAGTCTATTAGTCCATTACATGTGGGGGTCCTCATATCCATGAGCCACATATCCATGACTCCAATGCATGAAGTCAAGAGTCCCAAGATTCATGGGCCAGTGCAAAAGAGCAACAGAGAGAGCTTATGTGTTTAGGGAATTATGATTTCCAAAATTTTTATGCATTTGCCATGGGCACACCCATTCTGGCCAATGATTTCTATTCTCAGGTGTGTGGTTGACAAGCAAATACCTTCCCTGTGTCCCCCCAACTTTATTGGGCATAAGTCTATCTTTCCTTCCCCTCATCATTTTGCAGAGAATAGGGGAGTGCAAAGCCGCAGCTTCCTGATGAAGCTGCCCAAATGACATGCCTGTAATGTCTTTCTTTCCTTTGTTCCTTCCTGTCTATAATAATAAAAGCCTAATGTGCTAATTAGACCAGATGGCTGAATGACCTTCCACATGACATTCTGGACAACATTCTGGATGAAGCTGGGGCTGTGAGGGTTGAGGTAAGCCAGGACTTCCATGGCCAAACAAACCCCTTGCACAAACTTCATGCATCGGGCCTCTAGTTATCAATAACTAACTAATTACAATGGCAGCAGCTTCATATTGATATGAAAATTGGACAAAAATATTAGTAGTAAACAAAGATTCAGATCATTATCCCTCAGTAATATTAATATATTCTCAACAAAGTGTTAATCAAATCTAGAAATTTATAAAGAGGATCATATAATCAAGTAAAATTTAGTTTAGGAATTCAAGATACATTTAATATTCAACCAATTAATTTTCATTATATAAACAGACAAAGGAAAACAATTTATGATTCTTTGAATAGATATAGACAGAAACATTTGACAAAATTTAAAGCATCTTGGTCAATTTGGGAAAATTAACCCAGGCATATACTATCTAATACACTTTTCTGAATATTTGCTACTAGAGGCATGGTGCACTGATTTGTGCACCGGTGCACAGGTGTCCCTCGGCCCTGGCCTGTATGCTCTCAGAATCCAGGAACCCTTGGGGGAATGTTGGAGAGCTGGTTTCAGCCTGATCCCTGCAGGCCAGGCCAAGGTCTCTAGTATGCATAGAAGATCTTTGGCTAAACATTTCCCGTCCTTCTCCTGACCCCCCCATGTCTATGATTCATTAGTTTAGTCCGTGCTTCCATGCCTGTGTGTTGAGCATCTGCCACCTGATGGTCATGGAGCATCATAGCTACTGGGTGGTCAGCTGGTCCCTTAGGCTTTTATATATAGAGATAATTTTTTAAAATTCAAAAATATGGATGGATTACTGATAAGTGACATTGATGGGTGGTTGCTTAGTTAAATACCTGAAAATGTCACATATGAGGCTTTGCTCTCATCCTTAGTTTCTCACTTATGAATCTGTATTCAGAGAGGTGCTAATCAGACAGAATGTACTTAGAGAAACAATAGATTTTTCTTCTTTGCTTAAACAATATAATTTGAGTGCAAATGTAGGTATACTTGTATGTTTGGTGGTTGAGGGAGTTTATACCTGGCGTCGCTAGATATCTGCATAAAATATAGTGTTGTATAATCCAATGCCACTAACAGGGACATATGGGGTGGGGATTGGAATGATACATAGATATTTAAAGAGAGTGAATAATAGTGTGGTTGCCTTCTGTAATTCAGAAACCACAAAGACATAGTAGAATTTATAGGCAGTTAGATTAACGATCATGAATATTTAGCTTCTACTCATCTATTATGACATGGAATCTTATCCATAAGTACAAAATTGTACTAGATAGAGAACAGAAAAACAAGGTATTTAGGTCTTCCCAAAATTTCTTTTTATATTTTAAAAAAATTTAATTATTTTGGTCATACATGATGAGATAAAAAGTGTGATAGATGATTATCATTGAGAACTGATTAATTCAGAGATTGATTAATTTGAAGAAGGACATAGCTAACAAGTTATAAAGTTAAAATGTGACTATATATAGAGAAAAATGCATGTCACCAGTATTTCTCCTACAGTAACACTCACATGGATTAACATAGCAGCTCCTGCTCAGATTTTATCATCGTGTTTCTTTCCCCATTTAAGAACATTGGCAGGTCGTTGTTTTGATAGAATCATCCACCCTAAATGTAGAAAACACTTATCTTTTTGGTGGTGCAAATACAGTGACTCAACCAAGCTCATCCAAAGCCAATGGAGAGTCATGATGTAGAACTGTAAAGCATAAAAGTAATTTGTGAGTAACAGATCAAAAACATATGAATAAGTGTGCTACATAGGAATGTCAGAAGA